>CM049321.1:11107978-11442978 GCA_026874595.1 Sipunculus nudus
GAAAGACAGTTATTATAACATAAGTTATCAAGACTGAGTGTTACGCTGCTATTAGTGTGTTAAGCCTGTTAATTGATTTGGTGATTGAATGATTGGTTGTTTTCTTTCATAATTGATTACATTAGTTGCATTTTTTATAATTGTTCACAAGCAGGTAATTATGTATGCATAAGAAAAGAGGTTGTATTATCTTGGGAAAAAATATCGAATTATGTCATAGACATATTGTAAACAGGACACAGAGTGAGTGTCTTCAGGTGCTTATGAAGAAAAAAACTTGCTAATGTTGTCTAAATGGCAGAAACTGCAAGTATAAAATATGGCATTTGTTCAAAGCTCTGTTGTTTCATCAATTCGGATTTGGTTCTCCATTGGCACGGCTGGGTCTCCACTGCTGGGATAGGCAGAGGGATTGGATTCTGCTTCTGCCTTTATGGCTGTGGGTGTTGTAGCTTTCCTCAGGTCATTGTTACGGGTAAAATGGTGGCGGTCTCTCACAGCTCCCTGCTTAGATTGGGGGCATCATGTCTATCAGCTTGTAAAAATCTCGAAATTTTGCTTAAGGACTGCACAGGGCTTGGGTCTTGACCATAGCAACCCTTAGCTGCTCGACAAAGCAAAAACATCTTCATGCAGTCAGTTCAGTCAGTCAGCGACGTAATGTTACCTCTCATGACTGACTATGGGTCGACTGTTTTGTCGCCTCCCCATATATAGAACTAAGTGGTGTTTGTACATGATACAATCATATTTCCTCGATAGGGAGTTATACATGCTATCAGTTCTGTGGATATTGTAGTATTAAAGCTTTTGCAGCATTGTATAAGTATGTTATGTAGAACAGAACTGCTACATATTGGTAACACCTGGAAGTGATTTTTACCTCAGTCGTTCCAAGAAGAATTGGGCTTACAGCCACGGTGACATTATAAGCACTGAGAATGTATCTATAGCAACATGTCTTTGTGTACTATTTCTGTATAATATCAAGGGTATTATCAAGTGGTTACTATTACTAAAATGTACCGTCAGATATATCTAACATTTTAGTCACCCTCGGTGCCTATAAGACTCAGAGAGGTGAACAACATTGACGTGTCCGCAACCTGGTTGCTACCTTGACTTTGAAGCTTCGCAAAAACCATGCATTATATTATTAGTTCCCGTTTTAAAATTAGCCCCCTGTCTGTCTCATGATGTGTATGATTACTATGGTAACAAAATTTATAAAGTTTTTATGTGGATACTGACTTAACAGAAGATTTCTAAAAAAATAGAATACCATAAAAAAATAAAATATAATTGATAAATAATTATTAATTTTTTTTTCTTTCAATCAGTAAATATGATTTTACAACCAATCCCTTACAGTACTCACTGGATAAGTTAGAAAATTTATCTGACCAGAATGGGTCATCTTTAAAAGGTAAAGAAAAGACCTTGACATTTTTATATCTTCTTGAAGTGCAAATTATAGCCTTTAAACTCTTTAAGTGTATATCCTATTTCTTTAATGAAACAGGTTTCTTTAACGGACAGGTTTGAAGGATCTGAACCGTTATGAACTTCTGTGTAAATCTCAGAGGGAATTTAGGAAATTGTTGCCAAGCTTAGGTTAATTCAGTTCAGAATCAGGAATGGAACTACATGAAACAAGCTGCTGAAACCTTATCTGTAGTTATTGGTTTTCAGCTTTAACTGGGAGTTCACTTGCATTTATAGCCATGTTTTCTTGAAAACTACATCCTGTTCTATGAAAGACTGTGTCATGTTCATACCAAATGCCCTATAATGAACTACTTTTATCACATTTTCAAGAAATAATGGTCACAGAGCAAGTTTTCATAATGAGATAAGAACAGCATTGAATTTGATGAATGACTTTCAGATGGACGAGTTAAGTGAAAGCATACTGACAGGATGTAATAGGACCTCGTTTTCATTCTGGTAATCTAATTAGTTTGACTTATTTTATTATTATAGAGAAAATGTTTACTTTTATGGGGGATATATGAGAAATTACAGGGGCAATGTGTTAAGCATAAGAGGAAACCAAACAAAGTATATATATGATGAAAAGTTAAGATTTATTGTTTAGAGTGAATTAAGGGTGACTTTCGGGTTATTTCTTGGAATACACTCCTGTGTCTTTGTTTGATTTACATTCAAGATAGACAATAATATATGTTATATAATATGTGCTTTATGTTTAATTTATTGTAAATTTAGTGATATATTTTTAACTAACATTCAGAGATTTTTTGTTAAAGGGGCCTAATCCTACATATGACCTCTGTTAACTAAAGATATTCATTTATTAAAAATTTATAAAAATAGGTCAGAAAACACCAATCCCACCACACACAGGCTGTTGGTTTTGTTTATATGCACAAGTTTATAACATAATTATTGTTATATAAATCTATTATTATTGGATTGATATTAAACATTCAGCTTTTTTTTTTTAACTGTCCATGTAAGTATTGCAGTCCTGTATACAAGTGCAGCCACCTAAACCAATTAAACAGACCTTTAGATGAAGCGGTGGAGGATATATTGATCCTGTGATAATTAATTTCATAATTACCACTGGCTTCTGTGGCTCAGGGGTAGAGCACAAGACTCAAAGCTGGGGGGTAATGAGTTCAAATCTCAGCCGAGGAGAGGTGAGATTATCACGGTCGGCGACAACCCAGGATGAGCGCTCTGCAGGCTAAATTGGAATGTTGTGCCCCACAGCCATGTATCACTCACAAACCAATGCGACTTTGGGAGGTTCCTCGGTGTTATGACCCAGCAATGGGGATGATTGCACACCAAGGACCTGCAGATGTGGTAGACACCGGGTCAGGGTGACACCAGGATATAAAATAAAAAAAATGACAGGAAGCAAGTGCTACCGCCCTGTCAAATAGTCCCAAACCAGAATGGAACTCAGCAGATGTAAATACTTAGCTTATCCCTTAAGACTTATAGATAAGTCAGCATTAAAAAATCGGGGTGCATTATTACCTCCACAAAAAATCATAATTACTGTACCCTGGTTTTTACTTACCTTGGTCTAAAATCCAACACTGAGGATTACAATCCCAAACTTCTTTTTTGGCCAAAATGGCAGCTTTGCCAATTTAAACTTCTAAAAATGGGGATAACAGGAAAGAGAAAAAAAACGAATAAAAGGCATAATAGTTAAGACTTTTAAGACTCCCAGGATGGAAAAGTCTAGCCTAGCACTTTTAAAATAAAATCTGAAAGTTCTGCAGTGCTAAATCGTCTGTCTCCCTGTCTGAAAACTAATTTGTTTCCATCTAGACAGCTCACATATGTCCTCTGCTCACAAAAAACACTGGGCCCAGCTCTAAGTCTACAAAATGTATGTAATTTACTGCAATAACAACCAATGTCTAAATTTTAAAAGCCTATATGAATTAAAAATGTTTCAATATTTCTCTGGTTTGACTGTTGATTTCATGTCCCTGTGTTCCTACAGCATTTAGTGTTAATATGTAAAGACATACTTTGTAATTCTTTGATGCAAAGACAATCACTAAACAGGAAACTACTGTCCATGGTCCCCTTTCCTCAGACAGTCATGTACATAATCTGCATGGATTAAATGCTGTGAAAAAAAGGAGAAAACCAGATTGATGAGCCTACATTTGTGCCTATATAGGATCTTGAAAGTAGTAGTTATGTATGCTTTGGATGAGAAACATCATTAAAAATGACAAGGGAATCCAAGACAATCTATGCCTGTACAAATGATTAATTAATAATATCATCAGCATGCAGATAAATTGGAAGTTCCAGTATCAGATTATGATAAATGGCTTATGCTGTAGTATCTAAAAACAGATAAAGATTTTAAAAAATTTCCTATTATATTATCTGAAAAGATCAAAGCTTGTCACATGCTGTGTTCTGCCATTATAGCAAGATAAATTATAGGCTTTTACAGAAAAATTGGCTAATACTTTCAGATTATTTTGTGATCAATCTCCAGAAAGTAGGGAGAAAAATCTCCTCTTTACCATCAGCACCTATTAATGTAAATATTATGATTAACATGATAACAGACTGTGATGTGATCCAAAAGTTATTGAATAACGATTCCTTTCTGATGGTTTTATGTGGATGAAGATGCTGAGTTTCCCAGATAAGAACCAAACTCGTTAATGTATTATAATGAGTGATTTATGTCATCTATAAACCATAATAAAACTGGGATAAACTGTGATAATTAAGCTCTAATTGTAATGAATGGGAAATGTAGCAAGAAACCATTATAATTGTTCCACAGGACTTGCAACCAGTGCAGTAAATTAGTTATTTTTCATAGATAAATCAAGAAAAATGTTAGTTCCTCGACCAGGTACTGTTTTTCATATTTAGAACAGTGCACAAAGAGGATTTCTTTTTACTATAAATTTTTGGTACAAATTTCTTTTATCAGGGGCCAGCATGATTATAACAGAATTGTTTTGCTGAACTTAAAAAAATTGTTGAAATTTAAAATATTATTTTTATTTACTTGAAAGAAATAACAGAGCTGGAGCTCCAAATTAATTACAGTGTATGGCCTTTCATCATCATGGGGGTCATTTAATTGTGTCATATGTTGTAAACATGATAACTTTTGAGCCACTCAATATTTTTTCATTGAATTTGATACTTCAAATACCTAAGAAGAATTCAAAGATTGGAGACCGTGACCATAATTTTCAAGGACAAACAATGAGCCCCATAACTTTTGAATGTTGGCATATTTTCTCAAATTTGCTACACAAGTGGTTTCAACAGAGTTTTGGAGCAAGTTTAAAACTCCGACCTTGAGCTACTTCAAGGCTATATCAGCCATCTTCAAGGTCCAATCAAGAAAATAATTTTGTTTTGTGAATAATCTGATTTCTGAACCACTCAGTAGCAAACCTGTGAGCTTATGTGATGGTGAAGCGTCGTCTGTCGGCCATCGTCTGTTGCCGTCTTCTATACATTTACCTATACTATCTTGAAAACGGCAGGAGTTAGCATCACCAAATTTTATGCAAAAAATTATTCATCTAAAAAACTCTATCAGATTTTGCTTATTTTTTGGCTAACTGCATTTTTTAGATTTTATAGGGAAGAAATGATTCCTGGAACAATCTCTCTCAAGTTTGTTCGAATGGTTAAAGATCGGTGATTTTTGACCGAGGTAAAGTAAGTTGAACTTAGCCATCTGTCAAAAAAAGCATACTAAAATTACAATCTCAGAAATGGCTGGAGCTGTCATTAGGTTATCCATGGTTAATTTTGACAAGAATGTTTTTGAAAAGCTTTTTAAAAAATTGAAGATTAATGATTTGAGATATTCCTCATGCCAGGCAATGTTCACAATCATAGGTATACATGTGGCTATATAAAGAAGGCTGTACATGGATTATAAATAATTTGTATCTATACTCAACTTAATTCAAGGATTTGCCATCAGTGAGATGTATCTGTATTATAATTTTGCATTCAGTATGCATCTGATATAATTTTCATATATTCCTGATTTCTTTTTTTATTAAAAGTCAGCAGAAAAGCATTTTGTATTGGGAAAATATATTTCAAATTTATTTCAAAGTTATATCCCTTTTTTGTACAGATGGCAGCACTTGGTTTACCATGGGCAGATTGCCAAGATTTGTCAGGATGTTGGCTATTAGCCAAGATGATGTCAGCTCTTTATAAATAGCTTTGGCACAATGCCAGGATTGGAAGAAGTGCAGCCAGGTATAGGTCAAGAGTTCACTCAGTGCAGTAGCTGCATTCTATTTATAGCTTTGACAGACTGCCTGGAACTGTTTATAGCTTTGGAAGACTGCCAACTGTGTCAGATTATGCAACAGGTCAAGAGTTCACTCAGTGCAGCCAGGCCCATGCAGGTCAAAATTGCAGTAGTTTGAGCCAGCAATTAGTCACAGTTCACTCGGGGCAACTTCCTTTCTCACCTAAGCCTGGTCAGCCCAGTACATCAAACTCAAGGGAAGATTGATGTTTTGGCCTGATATTTTGACCTGTCTATGCGTCTTTGATGGCTCTCCCATTCACAAGAGAGGTGTGGCCACCTACAATGACTTTTGCATAGTTTATGTGCCTGCTTATTTCTATGGAGGAATTTGATATATCAGCCTGAAATTGGGCATATTTATACATACTGGATAGCTTTATTGTGTACAAAACTGGTGGTGCCACCTAAAATATTTTTTGCACAGTGTATGTCTCTGCTTATTTTGCTGGAGGGGTTTCACATATCAGTCTGAAATTGGACATATGTATATATATCTTTGTTGTATACAAGACTAGTTGTGCAAGCTACAACCATATTTGTGTTGTGTGCACCCATGCCAGAATTTAAGTAGTGATGTTTGTGAAATTGTTTCTTGTTTAAAAAATTTAGTACTTGCATTGTTCATATACATGTTATGCATGTACTTGAAAAGTAATGGTCCAGCAGTGAAGCATTATACCCATTGCTCATGTTTCCGTTAGGCCTGTAGGCCTTGTTTTTTGGTGAAATTTGATATGCAATTATTACAACCAAAAGCTCAGATATATTCAAAACTGGTGACTTGACCTTCATCTTCATGGTCAAATCTTCAGAATTCTTAGATTTTTGTGAACCCCATAACTAAATTTAAATACTGTATATTGACACACAAAATGTTTCAACCAAGTGCTCAGAGAATTTGATAACCAATTAGTTTGATCCTTAGAACTTAATCTTTAAGCTCTAGTCTGTGGATGCATGTATATGATTTCTGTAAACCAAATATTTTTTTATAAGTATTTCATTTTTTTTTCAAATTTGGTGATGGGGATCCACAAGCAGAGAAGACATATCTGTTTTTTTTTCAGTATCAAAAAAACAAACTCATTCTATTTGGTGAATTTCTTCTGAAAATAAAAATGAAAATTTGATGCAGAGGATCATCATTGGTACAATTACACTGTGTCTCAGAAACCAACTTTTTTCCCTAATACATAGATTTTTCCCTTGGTCTTGAACCTTTTTTTGGTTCAGGCATGTGCAACAAAAATCTTCTAGCTTGAAAAAGCTTGTCATTTGATGGAGAAGAAGAAAACAAAACAGAAAAAATAATGAAAAGAAAGCTGTTGGAATGACAGCCAGTCGCTTACACCTCACATTTCCTTCAAATGAAACACGCAAAGCTGTCCTTGGGGAAATATAAGAAAAAGCAAATATTTAATTTGAAGGTTTTACTCTTCCAGAGCCACATAAATAAATCTCACAATTAAATTAATCCAAAATGCACGGTTAGCCAAATATATCCAATGTCTGAGAAGTGTAAAAAAATGGAGTTAAGATATATTTCAGCAGAAAATATTGATATTAGATAAATAAGATTTCCTCTTTTGATAAGAACTGTCATCTTACTTGGGGCTTCAGACATTATGCCAGTTTTCTTTTTTCTTAATGTGATTGAAGAAAACCAAGTTTTGATTCAGGTCCAATAAAAATTATTTTCAAGAGTGGTTCAATCAGCTGGGGTCCAGACTTCTTTATATGGATTTTTAAAATTTTGGTAGTTTTTTTACCGGTAAGTAATATTTGTTATCAAATTATTAGTGAGTGAAGGATTGCAGTACAGAGCTATGCCCTTACCGAAAATTTTTATAAGTGCCATATATGTGAAAGTTATATGGCACATATAAGGCACATATATGTGCCATATATGTCCCTTATATCCAACCTTATAACTCCCATATATGTCACATATATGTCTGGTATATGGATTTTATATGCAAATTAGGTAGGAGCCTTATATGTCACATATATGGGCCTTATATGTCACTTATAAGGCTTCCACATATAGGTCCCCTATAACTCCCATATATCCCATATATGTCCCTTATAACTCCCATATATGTGCCTTATAACTCCCATATATGTGCCTTATAACTCCCATATATGTGACATATATGTGACATATATGGGACTTATAAGTGCCATATATGTCCCTTATAAATGACATATAACTCACATACAAGTCCAGTGTATGCACCTTCTGTGCTGTTTGTCAATAGCTCAGTTACTATCTGTTGTATGTTCTGTTTTGAAAGGTGTTAACTCTTTTCTTTATTCCACAAGCAATTACGTTAGATGATAGAAATTAAGCTTTGTGTGTGTGTGTGGTGAGCTTCCTGCACTGTGCAATTCCTTGAAATCAATGCTGGCCTGCAGTCACACTGGGGGTCATCAACTTCACACAGTCACATGGACGCAAACACATGAAACATAAAAGTAAGAAAATACAATAGCCAAAATTAATGTTTATTTACACATTTGTAAACTGAAAATAATATTTTCATAAGATTTTTAAAACTCCCTGGTTCAGTCAGATTTGAGAGTGTTGTCATTTTAGGGAATGAAGGCTGGAAGGAAATATACAGCCTTGCCACACTCTAAATCCTTTTCTGTCCTCTCCTGTTTGACCTGCAAAAACAAATGTTACCAGTCTAAGTATACACATATAGTCATTATTGCTCAAATTAATTATTTTTTTACATAAGTTTAAAGATAATCTTTTGACATTGATGCTTAGTATTGCTTTTCTTAACATTAACATTAGTTTACCATATCTGGAGGCAACACACAAGTCAAAAAATGAAAAGAATTTATTTCACTGAAAGTACATCTGCTCTCTATATAGGGGTTTTAAATGTTCTGAAAATATGCCTGTTTAACATTTAGGATTATAATTTAATACAGTTGGACTTCTCAATTACTAACAGAGGAAGAGTTTTCCAGTTATACAGAGTATATACAAACGTACAGATTATTAAATATACTGGTCACGGGACAGACACTGTGGCCTAAAGATGCTAATAGGTTCAGAAAGTAGGTTACTCAGTTGAAACAATTTTAACATGTAAGCAGTTATATTAATATCCCATATGCACAATAAATGTTAACCACCAAATTTGCACTTCAAATATGGTAAGTTCCAGCTATTTGATAAAAAAAACCTTACAATTCATAACATTTCCCATTTGCTAAAAGATTTAAATGTTCCTTTATATGATAAACTGAATATGCTTACCAGACAATTCTTGCAAGGGCTGGAGATATCTGGGCTCTCCTTATACTTTCTGCACCATTTCTTCATACTGGTTCTAAGAAAAGTAAAGAAATCATTACAAATCAAAGAAACAAAGGTTGTTGGAAATAAATAATTAAGAACATGGAGTCTTGCATACTTTGACATTTAAGTAGACAAATTATTTAACTAAAAAGGGCCTCACATCAATAATATTACTAAAACAGTACATCAATGATATATTGGTGGTCAGTAATGTTCAAAATGACGTCTTGATCTTTTATGGTGAAATGGCACTAATACATGTACATGTAAAAAGAAATCATTCAAGGTGGACTAAAAACCCACTCTTGATTAACCTGTAAATTGAACCGGATTTGATTTCTCTTTGGGAATCAATACAGTACCTAATGAAATCATCTGATCCTTAGTGAAACAAATTCCCAAATTATTATGCTTTTTCTTTTGTGATGAAAGTGAATATGTCAGAAAAACTTCAAAGGAAAAGAAAAGTCAGAGGACCAAGCCCTTTAAAGTGCTCATGACCTTTATAAAGAGTGTTCTTGATCTTCTGATGTCAAATTCAGATTAAATTCATACATATGGTTATGAATGGTTTATGGGTTGTTATGAAACATAGTGTGTTATGTGTCAAATTGTTAATTAATTGGTGTTTACAGTATATGTAAATGACATGTAGAAAGGCATTTTACCAAATTAAAGCTTAATTTAGGAGCTTTTGTGTGATAGACTCCAATAGTAAAAAAATATTTGATTAGTTGATATGTTTTGGTTGAGTAAAGCAAACCTCTCTTCAATTTTATAAAAAAAGCATTCATCAAAATTGAGACAGTGGCTGTAAATTCAGCAATGATCAACAGTGTTAATGTTTACTTTGCCTGAAAAAAAACTTATAAATATTGTATAATTAAACATTTTTAATCATATTATAACTTTTGGGCACTCTAGCAAGACAGAAAAATTCAAGTCAATTTGGAAATTGGAAAGGAACATAATTACCTTGTAGAAGCTTTTCTTTTCATGACCCAGAGTTCAGTTAAATAATAACATGGTCAATAGCCATGTATAGGTTCAACAAATAAAATGGTAGTATGTGGTACTCATAGCATTTGTGTGCCGATTAAGCTTTATGTAGGTTAACTGATCAACCCTTCACAGGTAGGGGACATTCAGAAATTAAATCAATATGTAACTTTAGGGCCTGCTGCTGACTCTTGATTTTTCCACACCCTATTGCAAATAGCACCACTGAAAAGAATATGTTCTTAGCTTCCTGTTGGTGCATAGAACATGCACATTGTCACTATATAGGGGCAACAGCATCAGCTTTTTGTAGAAAATGTGGTATTTTGTAAAAATGGGCCACCAAATAGGAAATGTTATCTTGAAACACACAAATTCTGTTTTTGCAGGGCAAACCAAGATAGGTGAAGTCATCTTTATGCAATCACTGGTTTACTATGCAAAAATAACTTAAATAATGCAAGATTACTTACCAATGAGACATTTTTTCAGCTATACATTCCCCTTCTGCTTGAGCAGCTTGACAAAGAACTTCTCTTCAAAGTGTGTACTCCCTTAACGGTTACCGGATGTTATCACACAGATGTAAACTGACTCTGCATGCCTTAGTTGTGCACAGCCTGTACAGTATTCATGTGACGTCACCACTATTCCAGGGCAGGGTACAGTAAGGTCAATGGCCCATTGCAGAGAGTGCTTGTACAGCAAGCTTGTCTGCTGGGGGGGGGGGGGGGTAGTTACATATACTAGTGAAATTTACTGATTAGAATGCTGGTTATTGTCACAATAAGAATGCAGATACTTATTCTTTTTAAGTACCTCTGCTTTTATCAATGCTGTTGATTTTCAGTGGCAATATTTTACTGCTAAAATGTGTGGGTGCTGAGCTGTTTCTAAAACCAATATGATATTAGGTTAATGCCTATGTATTCCCAATATTGGTCAGTGGCACACTACATCAGTACCCTTTGTTCTGTATTTATGAAGTAGTTATCAATTGCAATTAGATGCTGAAGTACTTGTATATACACTACATTCCAAAAGAATTATTTTTTCTTATAATTATCAAGGGCACAAATTATAACCAATGTGAAATATAGTCAAATTATTTTTTTGTATTGTGTTTTGTGTAAATGATGTTTTACTGCATGCATGAATACTATATTTTACACTTCTAAATGAATAAGTCGGATGAAAAAAAAATTATTTATAGTATTGTTTTTCTAATATACATAAAGTTCTGAGGAAGCTGGTTATTTTGATACCCATTTTAATATACTTCTTCAGTATTTATTATTCAATTATAATTCATTTTCTTAAAACCATAATGGAGCTGGGAGAAGTTTCTGCAGCATTTGTGTTCCCTTGGAAAATGTCTAAGTCCTATCTTATAGAACAGTAAGCTCACAGTATATAAACTTATAACTGACATATAACTGACATATACAGAACCCCTTCACATTCACCTCCCTTATATCTCCCATACAAGTCACATATAAATGAAATGTACAGAATGGCCTCATGTGCAACTCCCTTATAACTGACATATAACAAACATACAACTCCCTTATAACTCACATATAACAATGCCTGACTAAACATATAGCTGCAATATACATATAACTCACATACACAGCACTTATATGGGAAATATAAGGGACATATAAGGCCCTTATAAGGGGCATATAAGGCACATATATGTGAGTACTTTCCATTTTCGTAAGGGTGGTTTCATCATTTTGTATGTAGTCCATCTGCCTGAGAGTATTATCAGTTGAGTGCCATGTGTTTGATAATATTTGATAAATTAAAGCAGTTGGAGCTCATAGGTAATTTAGTATTACCCTGTTGTGTATGTAAACCAAAATATAAAAAAGAGTGTTCATCTTCCACATGTAAATATCAATAATTCTGTTCATAGGTTGAAGAAATTCAAACCAATATGTCAAAGCTGCAACTGTAAAAATCAAAATGCAAACTTAAAGACAATTTATTTGTAAATATTTTGGTAGAAAACATAATTTCTGAGGATGATAGATATACCGTACAGATTGTCTCAAATTTGTAAATGCTCATTCATCCAGTATATTATTAAGCCCAGTGGCAGGGGAAGAAGGGTTCATATATTTTAAGGTAAAAAAAAGGGGTGCCACCTCAATCTGCCCCAGATAAGAGCTTGTTGCTTTATAGATTTTATAGTTTATTTTGTGTCATCAACAGAATACAGTTGCATGACCTTCATTGCCTTTACACACTTTTGATGGTTACACTGAAAAAAATTGTAGCAGGAGCAACCAACCCTCAGTAACCCAACCCCTGTCCAGTCCCCACTATCCCTCACATGTCAGGCATTATTACTCAGTTTTGTAACCTAGACTTCTGGATCTGGCCCTGAATTCAGTAGATCTGTTACAGCACTTGGCACTTACTGGCATCCTCATCAGAGATATAATTACGCCAGTGATCATGTAGCGCTGCAGGAGGTGCTTCCAGGGTTGGCTGTTCAGGACAGGGCTGACATGTACCACACAGTGCTGGGTCTTTTATCCTATGTCCTGTTCATGACAGCAAGGTTGCGTTTAAATTCTAAATTTTCGACCAGGGCACTGGGTCGTAAGAACCATTGATTCCTCTGTAAGTGTGACACATGCATATCTGTTATCTGTTGTATTGTATATGCTTATTAATACCAATGGAAAACCCAGATAAATTAGAAATTTAAGTCGGTGTTAGAGGTATAATTAATGTACCCCAGCACTGGAGAAAAATGAACTGAGCCACTGTGGAGGATTCTTCCTAATAAGCAATGCTTCATAAATATTAATTAGAAAGGGTCAGGTGACCCAAACATATACAAATCGCGCACCAAGGGAAATGTATCAGGAACTGAAGTTTCCTGTCTCATGTATCTTAAGTTAATTAAACTGAACCCTGGCTGTGGAATCTGGAGGCCACTTTCTGTGGAAAATTATTGCCTTTGTCCTATGTTCACGAGGTATCTAGGTATCTAGGTTCCCATCATCTAGGTATTTATAAAGTTGAAAAGTAAAAGACATCTTGAATATTAATAAATTAAAGTTTAAAGATTTATATCTTAAAAGATATCAGATTTTTCTATTTGTCTCCATTAACTTGCAATTTTTTTTTTAGCTCAGCTGACTATTAGTCATCTGAGCTATAGTCGTGTTCCATTGTCCACATTGTCAATCTGTCTGTCCGTTGTGCCATCTGTCCATCAGTTAGACTGGCACGTTTTGAAACCATTAGACCTACGAATCTAAAATTCGGCATACTGTTAGATGTCCCCAAAATCTTCTACCAAACTGAAAACTGGGTCACTGCAACTTTGTCTCTTTGAGAAATTAAAGAAAAACCTTGAATTTCCATTAAAAACCTATTATCACACTTCAGGACTGCCTATATATATATCAAAACCTGCTTCCTGCTTTTCTTAATCTTTACCAGAATTATTTTCCTATATATTTCCTATATACATGCCAGAAATTAAGTCGGTTAGGTGTAATTTCTCTAAGTTATTGGCTTGAACATAACGGACTCATGAAAAAATCAGGAAAACTATTTACTCACTTAACATGATATTTTTTAAGCTAGAGCACAGAGAATAAAATTAAAAATTTTGTTGTTCACTTTTTGGTGACAATATAACCTAGCACCCATTTATCTTAAAGAACTAATCCATCCGTATAGACCTACAAGAACTTACGGTCAGGTGACAGTCACATGAAAGCATGTCCCCGAACTTGAAGGACCTAGCTTCTATGGAGGTCAGAGCAAGTGACAGAGCATTCTATGCAGCTGGGCCTTCATTATGGAATGCTCTTCCTCTGGACATCAGATCTTGTCAAACTGTGCCAATATTCAAATCGAAACTAAAGACATTTTGTCATGCTCTGTCAAAAGTGAAGATCACAGGGTTTCAGCATGGTACATGCAAAATCTAAATGTGTTGATAACAAGATCAAGAATGGATTCTATTTTAAATGAGGGACTTGCTATTAAATGCATTTTTAACATATTAATCTTTCTCCTGGTCATTGTTTTTCTAATGTAAATAAAAAATGTGAAACTTATATGTCATCATGGGTTTATCCTCATTCTCATTAAGTACACAGCGCCATCTGTTGGTCACATGAGTTGAAGAGTCTGGTAGAAATTCAATGTACGCAGTAAAGAGAAAACCCATGCAGTGTATGTTATAAATATACCTTTTGATGAATGGATACAGTCATTATTTTTCTCATTTTGATATTCTTGGTACTGTGATGAGTTTCAGTTAATTTGATCTATTTGAGGCTTTCGTTTCTGTTGCCATGGTAACAGTCTTGCTGTATTACTTATTTCCTTGCTCCAATCAACTCAAATCATACAAAGGATATAATAAAAGGATGCAACCTAAGGCAAATAGGGTGTCTGCCATGGTGAACACAATTTTACCTGCGGTGGAAAAATGGGGAACCTAATAGCTCTGAAATATGGAACATTCTGTAAGGTTGTGATCGAGATGTACATGGTGAGAATAAGATTGTATTTCTAAGCAGATCTGCTAGTGAATATCTTATATAGAAGAAAGAGCTTACAGCTCTAATTTTAGCAGAAGATCTAGAGTTACTGTGGTTGTCTTTTTGTTCGCGAGGGTTTTAATTTCGCGATATTCGCGAATGGGAAATGATCGCGAAAATGAAACCCTCGGGAATAACAGGCCAAATGAGAATGTTCTTCTTATTTAGTGTAATCAATACTTGTATGGTAATAGGTTAGAACAGAGAGAATTTTTTAATAAATGACATCCTTGTAGGTATAGGGAAATTTAAACCTTAAATTTGAACTAAACCACCTATGCTGTGTGTACTGGCCCATCATTATATAAGAAAATGTCACAAACTCATGACCTATTCTCATTTTATAAAACACAAAGGTATATGGCTTTGCCAAAGAATTGATATACTAGTAGGTTCTTGTGAGATCGCGAAAATGAAATCTCGCAAAACATTAAAAATGGAAAAATCGCGAAATTTCAGCCTCGCGAATATGAAGCCAACCACAGTATTCAGTGACAGTGGATCCAGGAAATGTATATTTTCTGTGTGTGATTCAGATACTCTTATAAGAGCTGGTCTATTTAATATCACACAAGCTAATTTGTTTCTTTTTCATGAACCAGTATGAAGTAAAAAAAAAACAATATTATGAACATATTATGTATAGATTAGCTGACAAAATCTGGATTGGGAAAGTAAATATTTTATGGTAGCAATTCCCATAGGAAAACTTCATATGCCTGTATTTTCCATGTGAGAGGAGGTGTTTGTGACACAGAGTATAAATTATTTTTTTTTT
Source organism: Sipunculus nudus (assembly GCA_026874595.1). Classification (NCBI taxonomy): domain Eukaryota; kingdom Metazoa; phylum Annelida; class Sipuncula; order Golfingiida; family Sipunculidae; genus Sipunculus; species Sipunculus nudus. The sequence continues at coordinate 11,123,467 of CM049321.1, forward strand.
GGAATCGCATGAAAAATTTCAAATCTCTGATAAAATTTATTTTACTCTATAAGGATAGAATGCCATTTTTTTTATCATTCATCGGTACTGCCGTTCCGAATGGTGGCATGGATAAAACATGGATGCCCAAAGTCAGATTTCCATAACCAAAATTTAGAGACTGAGACCTTTACATTGGATATCTGCTAGATGTCAGAATTTGAGGGAATTCCATTTTCTTCAACATTTTCACCCCTGGTTTCAAATTTTCAATATTTGCTAAAACTAAATAAACATGAGAATAAACACTCTATGGGTTTATGTGACAAGTGACCTGACATTCTATCAAGATGTATTTGCTGGGTGTGTATACAAATAACTGTAACACTCTAACCAGCATTGTGCTGCAGAGAGTTGACATTATATATATATATAAGAGTCTCCACATCTCACAACTACCATCATTTCAGACATCGTAACCTGATCCTACTAAAATTTGAAGGGAATAGGGCATGGTCACCAAAAAGCATTATTCCTTAGTTAATTTTGCCAATACACAAAACCTTTCCACCAAATTTAACTGTCTCCCCAGATAGATTTTCACCATGACACTGTCATCAGAGTACTTTTGTGTTGCATTCATGTGCCCTTATTGAACACTAATGACCAGTATGTTTGGCAGTTGTTAAGAATTTGGCCTTCATGTCCACTCAGTCAAAACGGGTGTTGCATAAATTGTTTCCTTACAAAAGCCGAAACATATTTTCCTGAGAAATTCCAATATATCATTTTTTCTCATACCTAGAGTTTATTTTATTAGAGGAGCAGGGGTCAGGGGAACAAGGGTTCGCTGCCTGAGCGGAGGTGTGGGGGTGGTACTCTTATGCTAAATCCAGTTGTTCATAAACAAAATGGTTCCCCATTTATGTGATAGATGCTGCTTATGCTCCCGAGGCAGTAGAAATCTTACGCTTCTAAAGAAGCAACTGATTTTCACGCTGCCAGCTTTGACCATTTATGATATATTTAGACACCAGATGGCGGTTCATTGTCCGTTGAACAAAACGTGCGTATGGTGTGACAAGCAGCCAACCAGATGCCAATAAACAAACACGCGACATGCATCCTGGCTCCGCCCGTAGCTGCGCTTCAAGCGCCGTTTGAAGACAAGTTAACGTTCGAATTTTAATTGCTCCCTCTGCATTCTCGCATCATCGACTGATTTGATTCTGACAGTATAACTGTGTTAATAAGCGTAGCCATGTGTCTGCAGAACTGAAACCAGCCAGCAAAGGTGTGCACACAGCCTTTGTTGTTACATTTCGTTTGAATTACAGCTCACCGACCAGGCATTCTTTATGTCCAAGGCCCTAAGTAAACCACATCTGCGGCAATTCTCTCTGAGCCTGTGGCCTGTTCATACGGTTACCGGGGCGATGAGCTGTCACTCAAAACGAAATGAACATGATTGGCTCCGTGTATTCCTCGCTTGCCCATGTCTTCCAGCACAAGGTCTCATCTGATTGGACAAAAAATACAGTGCTCCCCTCTGGTGTAGCAATTCAGGATACGAGGTCATAACAAACGGCGCTTACCATTATATAGGAATTAGGCCTATAGTTAAAGTGCTGTGTAAAGATCCGAGATGCTGCTACACTGAGAGCTATAAATGAACAGAAATTGCCTCAACTGGTATCTTGTCTTCACAGCTCAGCTGTTAGCATGTAAGGCTCCTGGTCTCGTTATTGTAGGTTCCATACCCAAATCAGGTGACTTCTGGTATTCACTGATAGTTCATGTTAGAGTAGGTGAAATGAGTGTAGGGACATCTGCAGGGAAACATAGGAGGTAAAATAAGGAAATGAGAAGAGGAGTATTTATATTTTCATGTTCCAGAACAAAGACCAAATTCTTAACATGAGCTCCGTATATTTTTCCTATTTTCTCAAAACTGCTCATATGAGCCGCCTGTTTTCATACACACTAGAATGTGGAAGTCACGTGTCAGGTCATATGTTGAAATTATAATTTTAGGAAGATTTGGGTGGGTGTGGTGCAAAAAAAAGAGACTTTGCCGATATATGTCCTGGCCAAGCTGCCACCAAACTCTTTCAGCAAATAGATTTTCACCTGGACATTGTCTTTAGAGTACTTTTTTGTCGCAACCCCAAGCCCGTATCAAACCCTGATGGGATTTTACTAATACAGTGAAACCCAGATGTCATACCCTAATGTCACATCTTGCATATTGGGGTTGTCCCTTTGTCCTCAAATGTTTTCATAATTGCGATATTTGTGAAAAGGCAGTTATAAGGAATATAAAACCTTTGTGTATGATTGAGATGCCACATCTGCACATGTGATGATAACTTATTTGATCCTCATTGGCACCTTCTGTATATTGTGCCGGTAGCCTCAATATTATCATACATGGTATGCTGCGATGCTGCAAGATTGATAATTTAAATAACATACTGAATTCTTTTGTATATCTGCCACTGTTGCAGGAAGACTTTCCGCCTGTTTGATGTTCCCTTATTATCTCCTCTTGCTATTATTAAGATTTTGCGTACACATAAAAATGATAAGGTAATTGACATAATAATGGTTTTGAACAGTGTGTTAGTTCTTTAGTTCAACTAATATGATAAATTATCTAAATTGTATGCATGGTCTGCCATCTTGTTAAATGTGTTTCAAGGTCCACTATGGAAATAAGTAAACTTCACAAATGTAAGGTTACTTTTTAGTGCTCCTTTTTCATGGCTTTTAACACTTGCAGATTTTATGAATATAATTTTGATAGATATATGTATATTTTATATTTATCCATTTTATTGTGATCTGTATGCGTTTGTTGTTGTGAATAAAATATATCAATCAACAAAGTTACTGTATAGTAAATCACAAAATATAACCCTCAAGAAACACATATGAAAATAACTATTTAGCCTTGCGATTTTACTCTCATGCTTCTGAGAGACTTCCTGTGATCAAAATAGGGTTTTTTTTTCAGCAAATTCAGGTACATATCACAGTCTGTATGTATCACACTATGCATACGGTGCATATTAAGGGAGTGTAGTCGAGCCCACTCTGTCTGAGTCAGAGTGCTAGTCTGAGCCTGGCTCATATAAGTCTGCATGAGTCCAAGTCTGAGTCCTTGAGGTTTGAGTCCAAGTCCACCTTCTTCAACTCCGAGTCATTTTGAACCTGAGTCCAAGTGTGAGTCAGATTCCAATTCTAGTCTCCTTATAATGAGGAATTTACAATTAATTCAAGATTTATCATGTGTAAAATTTTTAAAATGGTACAAATACATAGTTTATGTACTTATATATTTCATAATATTTAGCTCCTGATATAGATCTAAAGCTTAATTAATATACAGTCTTAATTTTTTGTAATATTCTGTTTGTAGTTCACACAAGTAAGTACATCTTCAGAGTATATGTGATATATATCGTTATTTTCCTACCAGGCTTAAGATGGACTCAGCCTGATTTCTCGAGTCCTTACTTCTGAGACAGAATACAAGTCTGAGTCCAGAACCCTCGAGTCCAAGTCTGAGGCCGAATCCCTGAAAAAGTAGACTACAGTCGAGACTCAAGTCCACATTTGGACTTCAGTCCAACATCACTTATATAAAGACTGACTTGTCTTTCAAATGAATCTATTTATTTGCAAAGCAGTCGGAAACCTGAACTTGTGTGCCGCCATACCTTGGTACAGTTCTCAAGTTGGGCCCTTGGTAATTTTCCCCTGATAAAATAACCTTAAAAATAACAATAGAAAATATATTTTTAAAATATTTATAAAATATATAAAAAAAATACATTTAGGTCAAAGATACATCAAGACGCATTCTCATCAGTGTTTCTATAAATGGCCCTCAACCTTGGTCAGTTCAGCTGGACACCTGTGCAAGGCTTGAGTGGCTGTTTTCATCATATTTTCTGATGTATATTACTGTTGGTTGGCATGGCTGTCACAGCAACAAGAGGAGGCTGAAAGTAACAGCACTAAAGCATGATGGACGACTTCACAGGAGGACTGAATCTGGTACCCTGTGCCAATCTTCAGCCGTGTAAATATGAAAGTGACAGTCGTCTGTATGCGTCTAATGGAGTGTCTAGACCTAATAAAACACACTAAAATATATAATGGCTGAAGGGTCGATTCGATTGGATGACAAGAGTATTTGGAAAGGGACAGCCGACTCGTTAAGCATATTACTTTTTATGACTCATGACACTTGTGATACAAGTCTATGTAATTAACTGACTGTTCTTTTCAGTCGAACACAAAACTGGCCTTATATTCATCTTTCATCTTTTCTTGATGCATTTCACTCTGAGTACAATTAGCTGGCACCTGTCATGATGAATGTGAGTATAAATGCCCCATAAAAACAAAACATTGAAGCCTTTGCGAAAACTAGCCATAAATATGCTGGTAGGCCTACTTAAGTCTTGACATAAGTCATACAGAAAATTGCATTGCAAAGGCCATCAGTCCTATTGCATGCATATCCTTGTAAAAACAAGATGATCTAATGTTAGGCTACCAGTGATAAATTAATTTTAAAAATATATGTGAATGTACAAACTAATTGTAAATCACATCTCTATGGTAACCAGTTATTTCCTGTGCCACATACAAGCAAGCTGCCACCAACATTACCATAATATGCTGAGTCACAGCAGAATTTTTCTCATAACAACGGTCCTACATCACTGCTCTGCTTGTAGGTGTACGTGCATGTGGTATGTGTCAGATATCACTCAATTCCTATATACATCAATCTATCAAACTTTTGGTTCACCAGATCACGAAAAATACCAGGATTCTAATCAAACTTTGGTGTGTGGTACATAAGGGCAGAACATATATCATTCAAAACTGAGAGCAAAGTGTTTCAAGATTCAGTCTTTGAATGAAAAAAAAAAAATTCGGTGATCCTGATTTTAACACCCCTGACCATTTGCCACCCTGACCATGCAGGCAGCTTCCAATAATGTTCACAGACCTGGTATTGGCAAATATATAAGAGGTTATGCTCTATATACCAGTATGTCAGGGGAAAATGAGAATCTGGGAAAGTCCAGAATCTTTGAGGGAATAATGAAAATACAAATTCTCTTCTTGAAAAAGGAAAATTCCTATTCTTCCAAGGAACAATGAGAATTCTCCTATTTGGTGGGAAAAACAGGAAACGTCTTTTTTTTAATCAATCGATTCTCATTTTCTTTGGAACAAATGAGAATTCTGGTTTTTCTCAAGAAAACAATAATGTGATATATTCATGTTCTTGCCATGATAATGAGAATTCTCATTTTTTCCAGGATTGAATTCAAATTTTGGTCTTTCCCAGGAATTATGAGAATTCTTAATCCTCCAAGGAAATTGCAACATATATATACAAACATAATGTAACTTCCTTTATTTAATATATATGTCAAGGCCCAGATCCTGATCTGGCCCAATTGCCGATCGGTCCAGACCAGATCCCAATCGAGATTTGTTCTGGTCTGAACCCCGATCGGGATCTAGTCCAGCATTTGTCCAGACCAGATCACAATCGGGGTTTAGGCTGGAGGTCTGGACCAATCAGTGATTGGTCCAAATCGGGATCTGGGCCTTGACATATATATATATATATATATTTATATATATATATATATATGTATAAATATACTCTAATTATATAACTCTGTTTATATAAATGTCTATTTAAAACTGCAGGATTAATATTTAGATCATTCCTGCTGATGTGAACTTGTGAATTATTAATGTCTGTTGGAGGGTTTTCGATGTTACTGCATGGTTGGCTCTCAGGATAAAGGAGATAGAGTGATCAAACTCCAAAGTGTGATGATGCACTGCAGCCTTGAGGACTGTCTGTGGAAGCTGAGCCAGCCAGGTGTTACAGCTGATGCTTTTACTGTCTAACTATCTCATGGCACCTGGCTGGAGACCCCCAGCAGAGCTGAGGAGTGGTCAGTCAAAGTTTTAGTTAATAAACATTACTGGACCAATGGTTTATAATTAGTTTAACATAACATTTTTGATTGTCAAGCAGGGGTCTGTGGGTGATTTTGATGGAGGGTAGTATTAACTTCGGAATCAGCCGAGGGCAAGCTGATTGGCTGATTGTGTATGGAACACGTTGTGTGTGTGACCTTCAGTCATCACTGTCTTATTAACGTAAGATGAAATATGTGTGCCAGGACCAGCGGCATGGAAATTACCCCTTTACTGTTGATAAACACGCTCATGCCTTGGCTCTCCTGCCTACACAAGCCTGGATGTCTGCCGGTATTGACTAACATACCTCTCAGACTTTCCTGTGTTGCGTTCTCCAGGGATGTACACTGGGCAGAACAAGGTAGATTTTGTAGTGTGGATTCTATTTGTGAATTGATTTCAAAGACTTTGTTAGCCTTTTGATAAAAAGGCTAATTATGCGAATTGACATGAATAAATAAAAACTCATGCATTATATTATAGTATTATTGATGTATTTCAAGTATTTATACATTTTGAAACTTTGAATGTATATATATATATATATATATATATATATGTTTATATATACACAAATAAATTAAGTCAGGTAATTTTATTTTGATTAAAAAATAAATTGCCAGGACCAGCGGCATGGAAATTACCCCTTTACTGTTGATAAACACGCTCATGCCTTGGCTCTCCTGCCTACACAAGCCTGGATGTCTGCCGGTATTGACTAACATACCTCTCAGACTTTCCTGTGTTGCGTTCTCCAGGGATGTACACTGGGCAGAACAAGGTAGATTTTGTAGTGTGGATTCTATTTGTGAATTGATTTCAAAGACTTTGTTAGCCTTTTGATAAAAAGGCTAATTATGCGAATTGACATGAATAAATAAAAACTCATGCATTATATTATAGTATTATTGATGTATTTCAAGTATTTATACATTTTGAAACTTTGAATGTATATATATATATATATATATATATGTTTATATATACACAAATAAATTAAGTCAGGTAATTTTATTTTGATTAAAAAATAAATTGTATAATGAATTTCTAGATTAGACTTAAAGCTTACATTAAGTTTCCATCTTTATATGTTGTAGCCAGCCACCTGATTTTTTTTTTATTTTCACATTAAAAGGCTACATGAAACAATTTTATTATAAAAAAAATATTCAACAAGTACATGCATGTTAGAATTGATTATTTAGAAAGTTTTCATAGATAAAAATTTGAAGAGGAAAGAAAAATTAGATAAGTTTAGCTATAATTATCATCTTATCAACAACTTGTGATTAATCATTGATAAATCAATCTTTATGCAAAAGAAGTAAATGTCTGTCTTAAACAGATCCCCTGTTAAGTTTACTCTTTTGAAGGTTGACTGTTCCAGTGAACAACATTGTCCTCTTTGTGTGTTCTGTAGTCTGTCATGCCTGCCAGCAAAGTTGAATATCAGACGGTCATGTTTGTGACAATTTTAAGGTCACACCGTCCTACTGAATGTGTGTGGTACTCAAGCTGGCACTGAACTGTGATGACAGATTATAATGAAGGCTGTGTCCATAAGCTTGCACAGCAGTGGTTAAGACCTTGCCTGAGGCTCTGTGTGCTGAAGTGAAAGCCTTCTTAGGTTCAGGCCAAGGTATATCAAACTGTGGTCCCTGCCTATGATATATTCCTCAATTTGTGTTGGTTTTATAATTGACGGTGGTGCCATTCTCCAGTTGTCTCACAACTCCTCCTTGGATGTGGATAAGAAATGTCCATTTTCAATTTTCAGCTGTCTGCAATGATGTCATGTCCATCCTAAGGGGCCATATGTTTGATATTTTTGCCCAAAAATTTTGAGGAATTTTACAATATTTTGGAATTTTTTGTAAATTGGTCAGTTGCAGTTATACAGCAGTATAACTCTTTGTATGTTTATCAGTTTTGAATCTAGAAGGCTCATTTGGCATATATCATTCAAATCAAAAGATTCTCTTCATCCACATTCAGTAGATGAGGCTACCTACAGGCCTTGGACCTATCTTTGAAAAAAAAACCAAAAAAAAAAAAACAAAAAAAGGTGATAAACATCTATTATGCTACATTACTTTGGTAATGCAATTTAATGAACAAATATATATGTTCATGAATTACAGATGAAGGAATATGTTCATGTAGTTACAGATGAACAAGTATATTCATGTAGTTACAGATAAACAAATATGTTCATGTAGTTACTGATAAACAAATATGTTCATGAAGTTACAGATGAACAAATATGTTCATGTAGTTACAGATAAACAAATATGTTCATGTAGTTACTGATAAACAAATATGTTCATGTAGTTACAGATAAAAAAATATGTTCATGTAGTTACAGATAAACAAATATGTTCATGTAGTTACAGATAAACAAATATATTTATGTTGTTACAGATGAATTAAAATGTGCATGTAATTACAGAAAAACACAGAAACATGTGTTATAAGACACACATTTTGGGACTGTCTAAAAGAGGTCTTAATTCGCAGGTGGTCTTATCAGACTGATCAATCATAATTAATGTGAATTCTTTTGGTTCACTCAAGGGTGGTCTTAATAGATAAGTGATGTTTCAGACAGGTTCTGCTATAGTTACAGCTGAAGGAATATATTCATGTTGTTATATTAAGTTTCATAAACATTTTAAATATAAAGAAAATTAACACCAGAGGCATATGCATGCATTTTTATTATTGGCCTGAATACTGGAGACCCAATTGTTGAGAAAGTAAAAATATCCACATCATCAACCAGCTGATCCAGATCTTCTCCAGAATGAGAGTGAAAGTGCCTCATCTTCAGTAACCTAAGTCACTCCTCCTTACATCAGGGTATGTAGACAATCCCTGTTATATGCTTAACGATGGATAAGGAGCCTGTGGGATGAGTGGAGGTCATTTCTTTTGATGAAGGTGAATTAACCTGATTTACGGCGACGAAGGTTGCTGAGGATCTGAGGATGGGCAGTGATTTTACCATGCGACACCTGCCTGGGGGGTATTTGACAAACTTTTTCCATCATGGACAGATTTATTTATGCATGCTCTACAGCCACGAGTGCCATTGAGTGGTAACCACGGTTACCAAGTGCAATGTAAAAAGGATCTAAAACAATAAAATGAGTTTTATGTGCAGGATTTTGTATTACACTCTCTGATGTCTTACCAGGTAGTCTTAATAAATCACATCTGATGATAACTTGCAATATTAAACCAAGTGCTCTTTTTATTTATTAAATCTATAAATAGTCAGATGTATTGTTGGGAGTCTCTTTTTGTTTATGATTTGTGGGAATATAGCTACTAATATAGCCTCGTACATGACTGGTTCTTCTTAAGTTAGAATATTTATGGTACTTTTTATAAGTTAATTTCTGGTCTGAAGCTGGTAGTGATTATATGACTTTCTGCCAGCATTTTTACATTCACAAGTGTACCAGTATAGAGATGCAGTATGAGTATTTGCTTATATCTCTATTCAGTTCATTTAGGTTGCATGTGTTTTTTTATCAGATGCATGTTTAATCTTATACTTAGTTCACAGGTAAGATAAAAAAAGTTTATGTATTCCTAAAGCCAGACTTAGTATTTAATTAGAAGACTGTTTCCCACAATTTTGTTTCACTCACACACTGTGCCCTTTTCAGGGGTTCCTCAGTGTAATGACCCAGCAGTGAGGATGACACACCCCCATGACCGTAAGGATTGGTACACCAAGCCTGGTTGCAGGCGCCAGGATTATAACATATAAATGATGTCACATAGTCTAAAACCTGAATGGAATTCTGCAAATGTTAATGTACTTATTTAAGCAAATATTAAAAAATGAATTGGGTAACCTCTACAAAAAAAAACTTAAAAAAATATCCTGCAACACTTATTTAAAACAAAATATGATTATGACATGAACTGGTAAAATTTTAACTTGGAGGAATTAGTATTTAAATTGATCCTTCCGAGAAAATTATCTGATTATTATCAACATCTGCCTTAAGCAAGAGGGTTATAATATATATAGTCATGTTTGAAAGGTCATGTTTTAAGGTCAATAATTTGTCTGTTTTTGGCCAGCTAGTAGTGGCTGTACCCATTTTTCTGCCTGTGCATAAACAAAAATCAAGTCAAGAAGGTCTAAAAAGTGCAAAAATGAAACGGAAATCTCATTTGCAACCTGAAATTTGTTCAAGTAACAACTATATAATTTTCATTAAAAAAAAAGTAAAATCCAAGCTAGCTATTCAAAATTTGTCTTTTTTTAGTAGAAATACACACAAATCACTTGTGTACATAAGTGTAATATATTGTAATTTCCCTCAGGTGAATTGGCCGCATATAATAGTTCAGGATACAAGAACATTAAAATACAAGATCCTTTCAACAGCCTGTACTCGATCCATATGTCACTATGTAACAGATCTAGAGGTGGGGTCCAAGGGGTCTAGAGCCTGCCCTATTTTCAGTTGATAGAATCTTTATTTTAAGGGGTTCTAACCAATTTCTGCAGCCCAGAGCCTCCTCTATTCAAACGCTAAATCTGCTTCAGAGCTATCACTGTCACTGGATGAAACTTTATGAGAATGATGTTGTCAGTTGTTATCCAGATGGTTACCATACTCATCAGTACTCAGATAAAAGCATGCATTGATGTATGTAGCGTATTAACCTCCATGGAATTCATTTTACCATCTTTACTGAAGTTTGGATGGAATCTTTTGTGTTTCAGAGAAACATCATTGATCAAACTTTTGAGAAACAATAAGGAAAACAAATGGTCTGCAGAGAAAGGCACTTTCCTGAATTATAGTTTTCTCTTTAATTGTATCCGCCAAAACAGAGTTTTGCGGATACTATGTTTTCAGCTGGCCACCGCCGCCGCAACGTAGGTGTCCGGAGAACTCCTCCGTAACCGCTGGGCGGAATTTTACGAAACCCGGGATTATGTTTGGGTCACATGTGAACTGCTGCGCCCCAATTTTGTTTTGACCTCTGACCTTTCCTCTGCGCTCTGCGTCCATTTGTGCTTCTGTTTCCACACATAAACCCACATATCTCGGGAACAGTTTGACCGATCAGGAAAATTTTTTTTGCACAAATGTAGCCCTTGGAGAGCTTTATAACATACACAAAAAAAGGTGGCGCCACCTGCAACCATGTTTGCACAGTGTCCATCTGTTTGTCTGCCTTGGGTTAAAATCACTCATATCTCTGCAGTGGTTTGACTAATTCACCTGAAATTCGGCATGCGTATACATCCTTGATAGCTTTTCTGATTTTATGACAGAAGGCACCACCTACATTCACGTTTATGCTGCAGACATCCAAGCTCATATCTCGGGAACCGTTTGACCGATTGGGCCAAAATTTTGCATGTGTATAGATCTCACATAGCTCTTTATCATACGCAAAACTGGTGGCGCCACCTGCAGCCATTTTTGCACAGCTCCCATCTATTTGTCTGCCATGGGATAAAATCAATCATATCTCGGCAGTGGTTTGACATATCTGCCTTAAATTTTGCAGGTTTATACATCCCCGACAGCTGTCTTGATTTTATGACAGGTGGCGCCACCTACATTCTAGTTTATGCAGCAGACATCCAAGCTCATATCTTGGGAACCGTTTGACTGATTGGGCCAAAGTTTTGCATGTGTATAGTTTTCACATAGCTCTTTATCATACGCAAAACTGGTGGCGCCACCTGCAACCATTTTTGCACAGCGTCCATCCCTATTATCTGCCTAGGGCTAAAATCACTCATATACATGTAGTGGTTTGACTTATATGCCTTAAATTTTGCATATGTATACAACTTGGACGGCTTCCTGGATTTCATGGTAGGTGGCGCAACCTACATACACAATTTGGCTGCAGACATCCATGCTAATATGCAACACTTCACTCTATTTCCCCTTGCCACTCAATCCATGCCTCACTTCACCCGTTCCACTCTGATTTAGGCGGATACACGTAGTCGCTTATCGACTACCAGTATTCTAGTTAACTTATAAATATATCTATACCAGTAATATTGTTCAATTGACACTAGATCTTCCTGCAGTTACACAAGATGTAAAGAAGGAAAATTAATTAGTAACTATTTTGACTGTCTTCTGTACTTCTTTCTTTTCTTTTTAACCTATAAGTCAATGTGCAGAAATTCAAATTCTCTCGGATGGACCTTTGAACATATGGTCTTGCTGCTATCAAGCATATTTGAAAAATTCCTGATAATCGGCCTGTTCAGTGTCAATAAACATGGGAGCAGCTTTCCCTTTTAGCTTTTCACTAATCCCAACCCATTAAGATGTCTGAATTAACAGAAACTTTATTTGATAGAACATGAAAAAAATATTGAAACATGAAAATGATATTGTGATATGCAATATATGAAACTGTGCATCGTGATTTATCAGTAATATTGCATAGCCCGGGCCTTAACTTTCAACAATCAGGGAACAGGCTGGGAATTTGTGAAAAATGCCTCTTGTGATATAACTTGATTGGCCCAAAGGACAAATATGTATTCAGTTTGTTTAACTTTGTCTCATATATATATGTTCACTATATGATTGGCTTTGTTGGCTTCTTAGTTTGGAATAAAATATAAAAATAATTATCCAGGAATCTTGCAGGTCCATCAGAGACAATTTTGGTTTAATGAAATCCTTAGGACCTTGTAAAAAAAAGCTGGTAACGTGTGTGTGTATAATACACAAAGTAATCACCATGCATTGGTGGATGATGTCACACATACAGCGTGACAGTTAAAGGTCAAACTTCCTGGTTTTATCAGTATCTTGGGTGTCAGTTTTTATGTCACAATCTCAAATTTACCAGAAGAAGTAATACTTGTAGACATGTTTGACAGATACATGGTCCCTGAGCGGACAAAACATGGATAACCACAGAACGTGTCAGTTTAAAGGAAAAAACCTGTAACTGATGTATCTCTTGTGACCACTGTCGGATGGTTTGTCTAGAAAACCTTTTATACTGTAATATATATGGCAGTAAAATACACTCAACTGGCATGTGACTTTAAAATGATGGCTGTTTTGGTTGTATTACACTATTTATACTATATGCTACTTTCTCATTATAGCAAATTTACACATGGTACTTTTTGAAATGATGAAAACTAGGAATTATTAAAATATTTTAGAGAGAGAAAAAAAAGAAAATCCAGGGCTAAGGTGTGTTTTATGTTGACCTTGGGACTTACCTATACATCCTTTACAAGGTGTAGATCAGCTAATTAAACCTTAATTTAAAATTAAGCTTTAGGTTAATTTAGTCAAGGTATATTTGTCTCTCAGGATTAAGGACAAGAGCACTTTCAGCTGTTTTGAAAAATATAATAAATAGATACCAGTCTGATGGTTCATTGTGGTAAATGAAAAAAAGCACAGAAGTTAATTCTGAACCAGAGAGTGATGTATTTGTGAATATGTATTTGACATTGGTTCTGGAACAAGTGTTAAGAGAGTATATAAGAGGCCAAAAATGGCTGGTTTCTCAGACACTCTGTGAGTGCACAGGCCCCCATAAAAAATGTATTATTTTTTATGAATAGTTTTTTTATTAATTTTGTTATAATTCTTGAGCTTTCAGCTCAAGCTGCTTGAACATTTTTTTACAAGACAATAAAGTAAAGGTAAAATGTTCTTTTAATTGTTATGATGTCAATTCTGTTATTACCATAAGTTTTTCCCTGAATAAATGAAAATGTTTATTGAAAACCTATAATAAAAATTTAAAATAATGTGCCCATGCTCATACCCTAATTTCTGATTACAAAGTGCCAGAGAAAAAAATATTTTTAGGTCTAATCAGAAGTTTTTTGTATAGTAAACACATTGTTAAGGGATGTTTCTACTTTAAAAAATGCTGACATATATAGTAAGCTGACTGCATGTCCAATTTTAGCTCAGCTGACTCAGCCTGACTAGAAGTGTATGTATTCATTTGCTTACATATATATTAAGCTGACTGCATGTCCAATTTTTGCTGACTCAGCCTTACTGGAAGTATATGTAGTCATTTAAGAATAAATCTATATGCCACAGGAACATGAGCAAGCATGATAGATTATACTATTAATTTATAATAAACTACCTTTTCTTCGGGAGGCAGGTCTAACTGTGGTTACATGTTTTAGTGCAATTTAATTTTACCGGCATACACAATCAGTTGATTAGCTGCACAATCTGTTAAGGAAAGCGTGTCTGGTATGCCACAGGAAGTGTAATTTAAAGCCAACTGCAAAGGTTGCTGGGCCATTTGTGTCTGTCTGGGCCATACTTTAATCACATCTGCCTAGTCTTGGGGTGTTCAATTTATTTATCACTGCTACACAGTAAAGTCACCTCAGGCACAGACAGTTCAGTACAACAGAAGATTAAAGTGATTCCTTCCAACTGCTGGGGAGAATTTATTGAATTTTTTTGTGAAACGTGTGAAACCTGTCCTATTTTACCTATTAAATTGTCCTCTGGAACACCTGGTATCTGAAATCAGAGTCTATAAAATAAGTATTTTGTTTTTTTTTTTTAAATTATTTTTAATGGAGTTAGCTGCCTCCATTTGTTAATACTAGATTGTACATCTGCAGAATGCTATTTTGGTTTTGGAAAATGTGACAGTTAGGTTGGTATTTCTGTCCTGGTGTTGACCAGGCCCAGGGGCCACTGCACCTGTGGGGCTGGGTGTGTAATTGTCCCTATTGCACTATCATACCATCAAAGAACCCCAAAAGAGACACTTGAATTGTGAGTGAAATATGGCCTTGTGACACAAAATTCCAGTTAATCCTGCAGTATGCTCACCCTAAGTGGGGGTAAACAAGTTACCACATTCCTTAGCTGAGATTTGAACTCATTACCTCCTTGTTTTTGGTTTTGTGCTCTGTCACTAGACCACAGAATCCAATAATTCTCTGTTGCAGCCTGGTTTGAAACTATAAGCCTGACATCATTAGTGGTTTGGTAAGCCTATGATATATGCCTTCACCTTGAAACCTTAGTTTATATATTTTTTTATCTTGCACAATATAGTTGACATATTTATTGAGCCCTATAATTCTTGTATCATGATGATTATTTGTAAACACATTAATTTAGGAATACAGGTAGGGGCCTATTACTACATGCACCATTAATCCAGCAGAAAAAACAAAATAGTAGTATACGAAAACAAGCTCACAATTATTCTGGTTTATGTCAAGTGACTGCGTTCCTATAGGCCATGAGGTATTGTAAAAAATGACCAAAATATTTGCATCCTCCCAGAGCGTTACATTGCAGTCCTCTGTGAAAGATGTTAAGGCACGCTGACACTAAGTAGGCTTGATGTAGAAGGCTGAAATGTCGTCACTCTAGAGGGGTGGCACTGTATGAAAGGCAAAACCCAATCTTGACATTGAGTGTAATCAACTAAGATGTAATCCATTTTATATGCTGGTATGCATAATTTGGTGGACACTAAGTTTAGTGGCTTACTGATGTCTTGACTGGTACTGACTCATTTTCATATTTATTTAATATAAAATGAGGTAGAAAAGGCCAGTTCCAAAGTACTTCCAGACACGTGCCTATGACAATGGGTGCCAAGCAGACCTCGCTTAATTAATCACTTCATGTGTTGTGGGTCAGCTTGACATATGTTTCAGCTTGCTGCCACATAAACTAGTTGTTAAATTTTAACTTTTAGATAAAATTAAAATTACATATTCCTTTTCTGTTTCATGCGGCGTGTCATCCTGGTCTCACTCGGGCTACAACCAGTAAAGTTGCTTTGCAACGCACGTCCCATTAACAAACCCTGATCATATATATGTTTAATCAAATTTGAATAATGATTATTGATTTTACTTTTGATTCCAGTGATTCAAACTCTAGAATGACATATTGGTAAATTAAACTACAAATTCAGCAACAAAAAACCTGTGTTATCCTTGGATTCAGGAGCACACAACACTATTTGTTTACATTACATTTTAGTCTCTTACTCAGACTTGGGGGGCCACCTCAACAATATAATGGAGTACCAGTCAAGATACTAATTCACCCAATAAGTTGCTAACTAGTGCCCACTGCATAATTTATTTTCTAATTATTTAAATCTTTTACTTTCAGGTGATGAATGCATGAACTTAGACCCTCAGGAGAAGTCACTTACATGAATAAGGTTTGTTAAAATTTCATTATGTTCTAAACAGAGGTAGATAGAGAATATATCAGTAATACTGGGGGCTCCTAACTGCCATTTGAACCAACCATTTAGATATGCTGTTCGTGCAGTAGTTATACACTGTAGTCATAACAGATCTCTTTATGGGTAACCACTGCTTTGTCTGGCAAGGTTCTCTGGGTTTGACCACCAGGGGTGCACATAGGGCAAAGAATTGTAATCAATCCAATGAGAGTGTGGTGTCACATTGTGCATCCAGCTCCAAATTTTTTAAACATGTGACACCTACTCTTGTTGTCTGTGCCAGACAGGACCAAGAATCAGACCAACAAGAGCGGGTGTGCTGGTGCAGTGTTTAACGTCTTTTATTGTGACGGCAGTTGAATAAATTAAAGATTGGTATTATAAATATGAAGAATATTTAAGCTCTCTTTAATTAAAAATTGTCCACTTCAGGGATCTTTTTCAAATAATTCAGGTTTTTTTTGTGTAATAAAATTGCAGAATAATCCTATCTGGGTCCTGTCTTTCACAAATTATTTATTCATGTAACAATATATTCTGTACAGGTTTCTGTATGGCCAGAGCATGAAAATGGCTCCCTCACAAAACAATTAAAAGAGGCAAAAATAAAAAATTAAATCCACCAATATGATGCCAATAAAAGTATCTGTTAAACCCACATAATATACAGTAAACATTAGTTAATTATATGTGTGTTGTTTATTTAAAAGCATGTGAATGACATAGGAAATCTTAATATTCCAATAAAAAGTGTTTACTGCTTAAAACTTTGATAGGTTTATCTTCTCTAGTTTCTTAAAACCTCTGCTGAAGGCTGCCATTTTCCATACATACTTAAACCAGGATGTCACAGGTCAAATATGGATATTATGAAAATGCAGCTTGTATTTCAAATGAAAAAGTGAAAGAAATATCGACATCCCCTGTATAGCAGGTGACTGAAGAACTAATTAATATTTTTTTTTACGGGAATAGCATGATCAACAAGGATGAAAGACACCATGAAGCAGACAAAAAGATAACATTTGGTGTAAGATCATCAGATAATGCTGTGTTTTATAAGAATTGATTACTCAGCAGATTTCAATACAATATACAACAGAATTTACAATAAAAGTTAGTAGATTGTACATACTAAAGTGAAAATTAAAGCTAAATTGTCCAATATTTCTTCATTATGATACACATGCAGAGCAATTATATAGAAAATGTACTGAACCACTTGTAATGTTGATACATGTTTTGCTTCTTTAGCTCCAGTCCTTGAGTCTTAACTACCAGGCTACTGATATAAAGCATATTGAGCAATATGGCCATTAGTCTGCAGTCTCCTAACTCCAGCTTTGGCAGATGATCATCAAATCCAATTTTTTGGCCGCTGATTCCATAATGGCCTACAGGGCTGCATTCCTTGAACTCAGATTTCCTGCAAGGTGTCATTAGCGCTCGCTTTGAAGTATTGATAACACCGCAAAAAAATGAGCGTCTGATAGAGGCGCAGGTAACAAAATGAAAGGAGCTCTCCTTACTCCAGAAATTGGATTCTTGTGTACATACAAAGGGCTACAACAGAGATTAGAAAGTGCTCTTAGTTATAATTACAGCCCCGGATGTTGTCTGTGGAATCATTCGAAGGACCGTTCCTCAATCGTCCCTCAAAGGAATCATTGTTATGTCAGGTATGAGGACTACCAGTTCTGTTATAGAAATTTTGGCCTTGATTCATCAACAGCTTCTGGGTATGTTAGCTTTGACAGGGTATTAGAGACTGATATGAAAGTAAGTTCTGCCGTTCTGCCCCTGAGGATGTAATGCCTGGTTTTACAGCATGTCCCTCCTTAATGATGCCTTGTTATTTCTGTGGATGGTAGCATCGGTCCTTGATGAGAAAAAAATAAATCAGATTGATCGCACTCACAGGGCCCAACCTTGCATTCATTGGTCGCCATGGCAAAGAAATATTTTGCAAACTACCATGACTTAAGGTAATTCTGAAAGGTGATTGAGATCAATTTAGGTCAGATTGGATCTGGACCTTTTTTTAATTTATCTGTGTCTAGAATTAAATATATTATTAGATTTCAGATTTTTTTCTTTTGGACCTTAAGAGTGAACCAAGATTGTTGTTTTTGAAAAAAATATTCTAGAAAAATGAGTGGAATTCTGTTGTTGTTTGAATTATTTTCTCAACAAAATGAATTGTCACAAAAATTCCAAAGAAAAGCATACTTTAAAAAACATGTTTTTAATTAAACAAATAATTTTTATAAGTTGCATATTTTTCCTCAAAGTTTATACAAAAATCTGTTTCTACCAGGTTCTTTAGCATAATTGAAAAGTAGTAACCTTTACCCTAATCTTCTAGGTCAAATCTGCAGATATATAGTCTTGACTTTAATAATCACATAACTTCATTTTGAAATACTGTATAGTATTTTCCTTGCATCTGATACACCTATAGTTTTAAACAAGTTTTTGGATGAGCCCTATAACTTTTACATCATTTGCATATTTTCCCCTAATATTGATTACACTTTTTAGCTCAGCTGACTATAAGTCATCTGAGCTATAGTTGTGGTCCATTGTCCGTCCATCTGTCTGTCCGTCCATCCGTCTGTCCGTCCGGATGTCCGTCCATAAGACTGGCACGTTTCGACACCATTGGACCTACGAATCTGAAATCCGGCATACAGTTAGATGTCCCCAAAATCTCCTACCATGCCAAAAATTGGGTCAATATGACTTCGTTCCATCGAGATATTAAGGAAAAACCTCAATTTTTTATTAGAAATCTATTTTCACACTTCAGGACTGACTAATATCAAAACCACTCATCTGGTTTTCTTCATTTTTACCATAAATATTCCTCTATATAATTCCTATGTACATGCCAGAAATTAAGTCAGTATTATTTAATTTTAAAAAAGTTATGGGCCCAAACATAATGGACTTTGTAAAAAATGAAGAAAGATATTTTGTCACTTAAGACCAAAAGTGTTAAAGAAAGGAATTTTTTTTCAGTAATACTACTTTAAATAATCAAAATTTAATTGTATACCAAAAATTAGATCAAAATCTGTTAAATTTTTTTTAAATATTGGCATAAATACAAAATTGGTACCTTAAATTTTGCCCAAGTTTGACCATGGCACGTTTTTTTCCTGTAACTGCTGTGGATTTAATTTTCAAAGCATGTTTTTGTTACCATTTCAACTGTTAAAACAAAAAATTTGAAACCAGGTGATCAAAAACTGTAGATTTTATTCAAGTTTTCAAGCACCATGTCACATATTGTTTACATCGAGCTAGTGTTATGCAGTTTACTAGAGCTCAGCTCCCCAGCTTCAGCTCTAAGTTCCTTAAATTTTGCATACAGTTAGATGTCCCCCAAATCCTCTACCATACTAAAAGTTTCGTCACTAGGACTGCATTCCTTCGAGATATTAAGAAAAAACTTCATTTTTCCATTAAAACCCCATTGTTACACTTTAAGATTGCCTAATATCAAAACCACTGATCTGACTTTGATAATATATAATATACATATTTTTCTATACATTCGCTATGCATATGCCAGAAATGATGTCAGTATTGTGTAATTGTTTTAAGTTCTAGGCCCAAACATAATGCACTTTGTAAAAAATCAAGAAATATATTCACTCTCTTAACATGAAAATTGCTGAAGGTAGACATTTTTTGCCAGGGATATAACATTATTTAATCATATTCAGTTGTATTCCCAAAATTAGTTCTGAATTTTTCAAATTTTATAAGTTATTAGCATAAATATAAAATCAGTACCTTAAATTTTGCCCAACTTTGGCCATGGCATGTTTTTTCCCTGTAAGCACTGTTGATTTAATTTTCATATCTTGCACACATAAGGATTTTAGCTTCTAAATTCTGAAGTTATAAAAGGAATTGGTCAAAAACTAGCTTTTATGAAAGTTTTTATGAGACCATATCACACCTTGGCTGTACTGAAGCCCCTCTTTTATGTCCCCACATTGACCTTTCAGGCCAATTATGCATGCTTGAAGCGAGGCACTCTGCAGCCAGCCAGCTCTTGGGTGGCTTCAACTGGATCTAACTGTCCAACCCCCTCCACTAGTATTTGTTTAGGCCATAAACATAACAATAAACTTTTTTTAATATTTGGTTTATTATAAGAACTTAAAAAAAATAAATGGAAAAGGAATTTATAGTTAATGAGTTACAGGGGATTACCTTGCAATTACTGATCATTTATGGATCTTCCATGGATGGCCAAAATTGTATTTCATATGACACCATGCAGTCACCATTGGGTAGTTTTCATTTGAACCATAAAAATGAAAAATAAATAATTAAAATAAATTGTTGTTTACTATTAGGGATTATATGAAGCAAGATAATGATAGACAAGGATGCAGTTGATTATATTAAATTAATCTTAATTTCCAGGTCTTTTCCAGGTCTTTAACTTGTTGGTTTATATTTATTACAAAATTAAAATAATAAATAAATATGTCAAAAATTTAAAATATTACTCAGACAAGTGTTCATTAAAGATTTTAATTTGTTTGACTTATAACTCATGGTTGTATCAGTTGTTACATGAGACTGGCTAAATAATCAAATTTATATTGCTGGTCCTTTATTTCAGTTAAAAAAATAAAACATTCCCAACTCCAGTTTGCTCCTGGTATGATATATTGGGTGTTTTGATCCTTGGATTAATTTTAACACATGTATTCGTTTATAGCTGAGAATACTTTTCTTTTTTTCCTGATACCATTTAAAAAAATATAAATATTCAAATTTTTCCTGTTAGTGCTGTGGATATAATTTTCACAGCATGTACACATTAACATTTCATCTGTTAAAATCTGAAATTTGAAACCAATTGATCAAAAACTGTAGATTTTATTCAAGTTTCCAGGTACCATGTCTTCATTGTTTGCATCAGATCAGTATAAATGCAGTGTACTGGGCAGTTACATAACACCTTCAGGTCTGACCTACTGCCACTGTGAGTGTCTGGGTCAGGCTGGGTCAGGCAGTAATTACCAGAGAGCCTCTCTTTCTCTCTCTCTCTGGCAGTCTAGGTCTCTCTTTCTCTCTCTCTCCTCTGCTTTTTCTCTTTCTTTCTCCATCTTTCTTTCTCTCTTTCTCTCTCTCTCTCTCTCTTTCTCTCTCTCTCTCTCTCTCTCTCTCTCTCTCTCTCTCTAATTGCCCCCCTTCCTCCCTCCATCCCATTCTGTTGGCAGGTACTGTAAACTAGATACATTATAGCTATAAATGTTGATGCAATTTAGAAATGTGAATCAACTGAAATATTCACAATCACATGTATGTTATACTGTAAATTTATAGTAACATTCGGAAACTTGGATTAAAATTATGTAATGAAAAAAAGGAATAAATGCAAATATTGTTAATTATTTGTTTTGTTTCTCCATCTTTCTGTCTGTTTTAAATATTTAATGTTCATGAATAAACTTTTTTTTTATAAGCACTGTTGAATTAAATTTCATATCCTGTATGTATATGCAAGGGTGTAGTAACTCTCACCATCCCCTTCTTCATCCCACTGAGGCTTTGCTCCTTGGCACTGTGAACAATAGTTCTATGGCTTTAGCATAAAATTTAATAATTAAAGAAAATATCTACAGAGAGACAGAGGCATTGTAACTCTGATCATAACACAACACCCCTCCCCCCCCCCCCTATCAAGTCATTGCACCTGTGGAATGGGGACGTTATGGCAACTGTATACATATCATAAAATTGATTAAAAAGGTTTACCAAATAAATTGGATCTCATCAGACAAATGTGTAAACTGTTGAACTGTCAACAGCTTATCAAAAAGGTAACCAATGGAAAGGCATGGTCAGGTCTCAAATATTATTTGCAACATTTTCTTCAATCATATAAACCAACCATGGCCCAGATTACCTCTTCCTCTCAAACATTATCTACATTTCATCATATTTTTAAGATTTTAACCTTCCAGGTGGTTCAGTACTGTTGACCATTTGTCCATAGGTACCTATGTACATGCCAGAAATTATGTCAATATTGTGTAATATGTAGACATGAGGGGCATCAAAATAATGCACCTTGTCAAGACCGATCTTGTCAAGATATTATGTCATACAGTCACAAATTCATAAATCCCCTCATCAGTATAGTTAATCATAACCTTGTATCTGTCAAATTGAATTCTTGCAGTTTTCCATACACTATAGATCCTTCAACAAATAGCCTTATTGTAATGATCACATAGTTAATATTTGGTAACCTTTTAAAGAAAGCATCTTGTTTATAGTAAGCCGTTAGGGCACCAGGGGGCAGCACATATACTTCCTGTATCTTGCTGGATAAAACACGTGGCTAGACTTGGTGTTGTGACTTTATCGGCCTGCATCTATCAACACACTTATCATCATTATACCACTGCTTAGCATACTGTCATTGCATTCATATTTGCTAAAATAAATTACTTTTTTTGACCCCTCCCAAATAAATAAAAAATAAACCACTATATTTTACTCCATATTAATCCATCAGTCAGGTTATTTCATATATCATTTACTCACATATTACATTATATTTCTTTATAAAAGCCCAACATGACCATGATATTCTAAGCTTTATCTACTCAATATAGTATCACAATGGTGATACATTTATAGTCCAATCATGATCAGCTGAGCGCCGTGACCCATGGGTCCCTTGTTTTATTAACAATGATCTTGGACATGTTTAAAAACTGGTGACCTTGACCTTGTTGTTCAAGGTCAAATCTGAGGAAAACACAGGGTTTCTGTGAACCTCATTACCATGGTTGATGACCATGACCTTGTCAAGTGTGAACATGTATTCTACAGAAGAAAGGGGCCTGTTTTAAAGGAAGTGTGCCCAGTGTTTAGGACTACTACATACAACATCTCTGATATGCCATCAATTTTTAGGTTATTATTCCCTCTGAAAATGATGCAGGACTTGAGTCTAGACTGAGACTGAGTCAGTAATCTTATCCACTTGGACTTGTACTTGAGGGACTTGGACTTAATTGTACTCAGACTTGGAGGTAGAGACTTGAGAAATCTGGCCCATTCCACTTGAGTTCAGTGGAAAAGAAAACTTATATTGGACTTTGGTTTGGACTTGGACTCATATAACTTGGACTTGGACTCAAACCTTAAGGACTCAGACTTGGACTCAGACTCAAATGGCCTGGACTTGGACTTGCACTCGGACTCAGATAGTGTGGACTCAGTTACATAACTGTCCTCTGAGGGGACCAGTCATTTATTTCTTCTTCTAAGTGGACCAGTCATTGTTTGTCTTCTCCTGAGGGGACCATGCAGTTATTACTGTGGAAGTGGTTTTTTTTAGCAGGGTTTTAATTTTTGCGCTTTTAGCGGAAGCTAGATTTGCGCTTAAATAAGAACACACGTTAATTCGATATGGTCGTTCTCACCTGACACACAGTCATGTGGGCTTGGTAATCCCTCCATGCATGGTCGCTTGAGTTGAGGCTTCTCCAACTAGAATAATAGAGTAGTCATGTTGTCATAAGAGTTCATAGCAAGTGATTTCTCTAGAAAGACCCCTCTCATTTATAGTGATTTATAGAAACAACTGTGAAACAATAAGTAGCCTTTAAGACACCCCTAGCCCTTCCCATAGCTTTGAAGTACGACTGAGCTTAGAGTGACCTGCGACTGTTGTCAGATCCGTTTCTTGTTCTGACATAGTTGGCTGCTTCTGGTTAGTATGACCACAGTAGTTGTTGTAGAGAAATTCTACAAATTACTCACATGTCAAACAACATAGCTGGTTGCAGTACCATTGCATCATCAAACGTGATTAGTCCTGATTAATTACGTATTGTTCACACCTTGCGGTCACGGTACTCGACCAGTCTGCCGTGGCATGTAAGCGGTCACCCGAAGGTTGTTTGGTGGTATTTAGGTTACGTTACAAACCTGTCGTTTACAAATATTTTAATAATTTGATATACAATTTATTACCTTACATACAGATTTGCGTGAAAATTCGAACTGGGCTAATGCTATATAATGAAAAATGTGCGAAAATTCAGACACGCCAAATTTATTACTTCCACAGTATTTGGTATTTGGAACATTTCTTGTGTTTGGATTCATCTCATCCTCCTTATCACATCTGCATGAGCAGCAGGCGTTAGATTAATGACCAGCACCATATCATGACAGACTTGTCACTACAGCCCATGGGAAGCGGCTCACAGTCTCACCTTAACATAAGGCATGGCCTTGCAGCTCTCCCATACCAAATTTTTATTTCTTCGGAGTTAAATATAGCATGTTGTATCAGTGTTAGCATGTACCATGGCACACCTAGAAGGTCACAGGCATTTTATATTGCTCCTGTACATTTATTCAGATAGAGTTATGAAGATTGGATTGTCCACGTTTATCTCTGAACCCTGCATTTATCAGTCAGAATAAGGATCAGTTACGCATAATAATTTAGTGCTCTTTATGTATTCTTTCAGTCTTTCTTCTTCTTAATCATGCGTGCATGCCTGGAACAGTATTTTGGTGAATACAGAAGATTCTGAGTGTTTTATTTATATATATATATATAAATATTGTACAGTTACAACAAATATATACCCTAGCTGTCTTTCATAGCCTAACTTTTTTTCATATCTATTACAAGGTGAGATTTAGTTATCACTGTTTGTCTGTGATCCAAGCTTGCAATTACCTGTTATGTTGATAATTACATATTTAGGATTCAGGGTTATACGTCTCAATCTTTTTTTTGATTATCCAGCCATCCATGAACTTTTGTAACTGTGATATTTGGAATTTTTTAAAAAGCCCAAAAATGGTTGAACTCCTTTATATTTTGAACATTGCAACATTTTACATGGCTGTTTATGATGGAGCATATAATGGAATACACTTACCAGGTAGTCTGTCTGTTTTCCTTTTGTTAAATTTTAATGTTGCCGGGATAACTTACTAGGGCTTTGATAGTTTTTCACAAAACTCACCACAACTACTTGCAATAGACTAATTGTCTTGCCCCAGTTTGATGCATATTTAATGAGGTCAGATAACAACAGGAATATGAAGGATTTTGATGAAACTTAACAGAAATTTTAACATATACGATATCTCACCTATTTGTTTGATTTCTTTAAAAAAAAGAGGTCACCAGAATTTGGGGGTATTGTGATTACTTACCAAAAATCTTGTGGGTTTTCATGAAGATTATTATAAATATTTACCCATAAATATTTTACCAGAATTAAATTCTTTGCAAAAAAACATATTTAATGAGGTCAGAGGTCACAAGACATACAACTGGTGTATTATACACCCATGAGGTGCTCTTGTTTAGGGGTAGGGAGGTTTTATTCTAAAAGGGTTGAGAAACCTTTTCAATAAAATAAGTGATGCAGGCTGGGTGCTTTTAAAATCAACCTGTTATTTTTGTTCAGTTTATGGTGGGTTGTACATCACCCTGATAATTCATGCTGCAGATATTTCCAAAACAGTTTTCTGACCCTGATGTTTAAAAAAAATATAAACACTAAAGTCTTTTGGGAAGAAAGACCTTTGAATCATTGCATAAACAGAAAAAAATCAGTTATTCAAATATCAGGTAATTGGGATATATTCATGAGTATCCTTGCGAATGTTCTTCCCAGCTGAAACTGTGCCTAGGAACATCTGGTTTTCCTCTCTTGTCTCAGCAGCAGGAGATGTCTTGGTACAAAAGCCAAATCCTTTTCATTTATAGTGTGGTGTTGATGAATAATTTCCAAGGCAATATACTTAAAACAGAAGTTCTAGCCAAATTGTGACAGATGGCAACACAAGTGGATGCCTTAGTAATGGATTCCGTTCTAGTGGTGTTCGTAACAAATTTATGAGATGAGAATTAGGCAGTAAGAATAGTCACTTGCTGAGTAACAGGTTTGCCAAAAGAAAAATGCGTAAATTGGGATAAGATAAAAAGCATGGGATGTTTATCTAGTTTTCTTCATGTATTATATAGGTTTCTTGTATTAATCATTGCTATTTTCAAAACATATTTTCATTTGTACATGAATGAGTTGAGAATTAGAGCAGCTTTAATATAGTACATATAAAATATGTATATTATAGGTGTCTAAGATTTACTCAATTTACAGCTTGTCAGGTTCAGTTCAGCTCTGAAATCTGATGTCTCTAAATTAATCTGATTCTAAGGCTAGATAAAAAGGTACTTTTTTTCTCAAGAATGAGTGTGAGAAAGCATTTTGTTAACTTTTATATTATATTTTTAAATAATAATTTCATATGATCAGGTGACAGCATGATAGTAACCAATAATTTTAATATATTAAACAGGTAAAAGCAGAACATACAAAAAATTTTGTATACCTTTAATTTGTAATTTCTTAAGTCCACTAAATTTCCTTATTGATTGGAGCTCAAAATTGGTCACATTCTGTGAAAATAAAAATGAATTGTTTGATACAGGGGCTCAAAATTAATGCCCATGGTGCCTGAAAAAAACAACATTTTTTATTATTTTTTTCATGAAAACTAGGGAAACTAAGTGGGTGGAATGCTAGCAGTAGGGAAGGTCCTCAGTCAAACTGGTGCTGATGCTGGAGAGATAATCTGGATGACTGACCACTGATGCTGAGGGGTGTTTAAGTATAGTGGTCTGCAGGAATGCTGTGTCTTATCTGAAGGGCTGAAGTACTCCTAGAGCCAGCTGGGATGGGATGCTTATCTGAGATGCATCAGTAATCTGTTGATTATTCCTGCTAACTCCACTCAGATATGTATTAGAACCACCCGCGCACCAAGGGTTGATTCTATGAGAACCAGTCATGGTTGTCGCCAATCTCATGTTAATGTTATTTTACACTTTGCTTACACACAAGTAATTATAGATATTAATAATAATTATAATATATTTTTTATAAAGCACAAAATCCAGTTTTGTGCTCTAAATTACTGTTTCAAGCAATTGCATAAACAATGACTGACTAAGAAAAAAAAATTAAACCATTTTAAAGAGACCTATTCACATACCAGGTATATGAAATATACATCAAATGTAATGTTTCTGTTTAAGATATTATGGTACCTGAAATATTTTGTTCTAGTCCATTTTCTGACTTTTGTACACAAGTTGAATTAAACTTACACCAGGCATGATCAGTGGAACAAAAAGTTGCACACAAGCTGGTTGGTAGGAGTCTCGCAAACTTCACTAATCAAACGTTTAGACTTCTTACTAGTGTTTCATTTGTGTTCCTTCCACCAGGCTTCTTCTTCATGTTTTGGAGTTGCTTCATATGACCTCTGTTCACAAGTGTTGTTATGGTAACAGGCACACAAGGGTACTGTTAACTCACACATAGACTCATAGCCAAGTATAAAACAGGTGAACTGATGTGCGCTAGCTGGGATGCTTTTGCTGGGTAACTTTTGTATTCAGCAAAACAGCAAAAATAAACTAAATGCATCAAGAAAATTTACATAGTTTTAGCAAGTGTTTATGTACCTTTTAAATACATTACTCCAAGCTTTGAAATTCTGGGAAGATAGTTAACAGTACTATTGGGAATCAGATGTAATTTCATGATCTATCATCAGTAAAAATCAGTTGAACTCTAGCTACCCAAAATTGGTTGTTTTGAAGTATGAACTTTCTGGCCATATAGACCATGACATCATCTCAACTGATGTGTGCATGTGGGCCTTAATACAGGGGAAATAAATAGTGGTGGGAGTCGGTTCCTTTTTCATAATCGATCATCGGTTTGAGCAAACTGATCGATAATCGATTATTAATCGGTTCAGACAAATATAAAGAAATATGAAATTATCTGTGAAACTGTACTTCATTTAACTCAGCCCGCATGTCTTAGTAATTCTACCTTAAGGATATGAGTTCTTGCCTTTTCAATTTTTTTTAATACTAAGTTATGATATTCCAAGTATCATTTTAATTAATTATAATAATCAAGAATTAAATCACAATTTATTAAGTTCTCCATTCTAGCATCTACTGTGTCATGCTTAGTTACATACGGAAGTTATTTGGTAACACAGACTCATTATATGAAATGCTAAACAGTGTAAAAAAATGGATCATTCTTGCCTCTAACATTAAAGCATTATGGAAAAAACCAAGTCATGATTATGGTGTAATCGATAGTTGTCTTTGGTAATAGAGCTCGTGAACTTGGCAGCAAACCGACTGACTTTTGATAAAATTCGATGATCAGCCCATCACTAGAAATAATGTAATATATCTATAGCCTACTAGTCTGTATAGTAACTTAGGAATTACTTTTTTTTCAACCAAACTTAGACTCTTTTTCTAGTTTGCTTACATAATTTATTATTTAAAGCACATCACATTTCCTCATCACAAAACCAAAGTTATGTGCACAAATTTACAATTGATTAGGGCAGTGCAAGATCGATTATCAGATCATTTGCATCAGCCTGACTGGTCATACATTATAATCAATCATTGGCCCATCACAAGTTAACAGTACCTTGGTTCTTGGGTAAATAAGAATCACCATTTTGTCTCAGGATAAAACAAGCAATCCATGGGTCAAGATGCTCAGCTTAATTTTGGGAAAATATTGGCAACTGCAGAATATTTTTATTTCTCTGTAAATTATAGAATAATGAACATGAGCTCAAGCATATATGCACTGTGTAATAAATGAAACCTGTGGCCTGAAACCATTTACTGTTGCACCAAGGGAAAAAATTGGCCTACGGTAAGTGTTATATACAAGTTACATTTCATAAACAAATAATATGTGAAGGTAATTAAGTTTTCAAAAGTTAAATATATGGCCATATGAGTTAAAAATTAATCCAACAAAGTTTGACCAATATTCCTGATTTTAAAATAAGTTTAACAGTGATATTCTCACCTAGGCCTGGCCAACTTTAAGAGAAATGAATGAAACCCCTAAAAGTATTTATATCTTCTTAAATCTAGTCAGCACTACATTAAGTCCTAATATTTTATCAAATTTTAATATAAGAATTAAACTCCTAAACATTTTTTTTTCTTTAAGAAAATCAAAATGTCCAAGTCTGAACAAAAAGAATTAATTTAACATAAAAATTATAAGATTCATCTTGTTTATTTGTCTTCTGTATTACTGCTTGTTGCTGAAAAAAATGTGAAATTATAAGATTCATCTTATTTATAGTACAGGTCTGTCAAAAAAATGGGGGGGGGGGGGGGGGGAGAGAAAGGCTCTCTGTGGTATTAACTGCAGGCAGCCTTATCAAGCTCAACAAGAGAGTTGGCTTGCCCCAGTGATGGGATTACATAACAACAGCCTGGGGAGCATAGAGAGCTGCACTGAATGACCTACAGTGACCAAAGTGGACTGCTTGACAATGTAAGCTAATACAACAAGAGCCTTAAAAAATATCAATAACTAGCCTTATTTTGCAGCTTTTATTTTCAAATTTCAGATTTTAACAGATTAAATCCTTATGTGTACATGCTGTAAAAATGATATCCACAGTACTTACAGGAAAAAAAAAATGCTGTGGCCAAAGTTGGGCAAAATTCAAGGTACTGATTTTATATTTATACTAATAACTTGAATAAATTGCAAAATTCAGATCTAATTTTCAGTATACAATTAAATCTTGATTAAATGAAGTTATATCCACGAAAAAATGTCTCTAGCATCAGCAATTCTTAGGTTAAGTAAGTAAATATATTTCCTAATTTTTTACAAGGTGCATTATGTTTGGGCCCAATACTTCAACAAATTATGCAATACTGACTATATGGTATGTACATAGGAAATGTATGGAAGAATTAATATGAATATTTACTATGATCAAATTCAGATCATTGGTTTGATATTAGGCAATCTTGAACAGTAACAATGGTTTTTTAATGGAAAACGGTGGTTTTTCCTTAATATCTAGAAGGAACAAAGTCTGAGTGAACCAATTTTCAGTATGGTAGGAGATTTTGGGGAACGAAGGAACAAAGTCTGAGTTAACCAATTTTCAGTATGGTAAGAGATTTTGGGGACATCTAACTGTATGCAAAATTTTGGATTTGTAAGTTCAACGGTTTCAAAATGTGTCCTGTTACAGGGTTCGTACGCACCTTGAAAACCTTGAAAAGTGCTTGAATTTAGTCATTTCAATTTCAAGGGCTTGAAAAGTGCTTAAAAAGAGAGAGTGGTTTGGAAAAGTGCTTGAAAAATAAAATTTTGTGAAAGAGTTTGGTGTATGTTGTGTGTATGCATACCTGGTATTTTAATATCGACTTTCGGGCATCTCTACGTCAATCAAATGTATGAAATAGAATTAACACAATCGTGGATGAATGAGACCGGACAGTGAAAGTGACGATGTAACAAGTTAACATACGAGGGTAATAACCATGTTTATTATCAAATAGTAAGTGAGCTGCTTTACTGGAAAGATCGTGGAGATTTCCCCCGAGGTACGTATAAAAGCTCTTTAATTGAAAACTCAATCCACGCTAGGCGAGTTCATGTAAGCATTTTCGCAAGATTTATAATTTAAATTTTAAAGTAATACTACAGAGATTATTAATATAGCTATTGAGAAGATCTGTCCAAAGGAAATAATTATCTGGGAACAAACCAGGGGAATAAAATGTATGAAAAATACATTATGGGAACAATACGAATCTGAGGGATAATAATAATATAAAACTAATTCGCCCAGTAGAATATGTCGTTTAAATCAAGTTAACTTTACGTTTTACATTGGTAACTCGGCGATAATAATTATATCAGAAGGGTCATATTTCCCCAACGAACCCAGTCCGACTTTGTTTTGGTTAAAGGTTTTTCAGTTTATCCAAGGGTTGCGTGTTTTTTTTTATCTTCGTACCTGCGCATTTCACGTGGACGCGCTGTGATCGTCAGTTGTTAGCTCCATAAGACCACTGATCATCGAAATACAGTTTACACGCGGGGTCAATCGAATTAAGGATAAATACTGTTTGTCCGAAATAGGTTAAGGTGTTTGGCTGGTACTGATGTATATTCACATACTCTGGCGTCAGTTTGTAAGAGGCTGGGATCCATGGGGGAAATCATATTTTTGTTGCGATGTGATAGCCGTTTGTAAGCGAAGTACGCTGGCAGTTTAAAGAGTGATCAGCGACATATACAACTTCCAGCATCGGCCCCCTTCCTGCCCTGCATAACGATTGCATAAAGGTCGCCAACAAGAGTTTTTTTTTTAAATAAGATTTCACATTTTTAGTTTTAATCAAATGTTGGACATGTTTGAACATTGTTATGGGTTCATAACTGAAATGAGATGAGTATGGAGCCCGGGTCACCTGGTGTGTAATTCTCAGCCTTGCACCAAGGCAAGTTTGAACAGAAATCTGGCTGCGTCTTCACAGGTGTTGCCCGGCCATTTGTTGACACGTGCGGCCAGTGACTTGGCGGTGAACGGCAGAAACCTCGTGCACGACAAGGTCGTCATATCAAACGTGCTGATATGAAGTTTGACTAGTATTGTTTTGAATAATTTGATAATACTATACCAAAATATCGTATAAGGGTAACATATTACAGGCTTTTATTTTTTTTTGCCGTTGAAAACTTGAATGAATATCCCCCACGATCGCCGAACTGTCAGAGTTTTTCGGCACCCTTTCTGCCGGAGCATATAATTTGCTAAAGTTTGAGTTAGTCGGCAAATCAGAGATCCCTATTCAAGATATTATAGGTTTTAGACCCTCGTTATCAGATTAGTTAAATCTGTCAAGGTCATGCCAAAGATGAGTGATCATTTTGAATGTAAAGTTAAAACAATGGGCCACTTTGTATTAAACCGCGACCGGCTATACCGAAGGGTATTTCACAAGCGCTTCAATTGCTGTTAGTGTAGATTTCGGCTAAATTTGTTATTTTCTGAGTCATTTCCTTATAACTATTACTTATTTTACATTTCCTAGCCTTTTTTATCACACTATATGGTCCATCTCATTATAAATATTATTTTGCATTTTGTGTTACAAGCCTTTCGATGTCGGCCACATGCATGGGTGAAGGTGCACTGACCGTCCATAAATTTTGATGTCCTTGAAAATACTTTTCAGGTCCTTGAAAAGTGCTTGAAAATTTTCTCATGATAAGTGTACGAACCCTGTGTTAACAGCTGGACAGACAGACGATTTACAAAGTACCTATTGCTCAGATGACTTATAGTCAGCTGAGCTAAAAAGCAAGAAAACTGTCATATGCCAAAGGCATATGCTGTCCTTATCCAATTCTCATTCAACAAACAAAATTTACATTTTGTATAAATTTTTCTGATATAATATACCTATAAATGAGTAGAAGAAAAGTTGGAAGAACCTTTGTGATTCTAGAAGATTTTAAGCGAACCTGTGAGCTTATGCGATGGTGTGGCGTCGTCCGTCGTCTGTACGTTAACCCATACTATCTTGAAAATGGCAAGAGTTAGCATCATGAAATGTTATGCAAAAAATTAGGTACCTAAAAAACTCTATCGGATTTTGCTTATTTTTTTGCTAACTCCATTTTCTTAGATTTT
Source organism: Sipunculus nudus (assembly GCA_026874595.1). Taxonomy (NCBI): domain Eukaryota; kingdom Metazoa; phylum Annelida; class Sipuncula; order Golfingiida; family Sipunculidae; genus Sipunculus; species Sipunculus nudus. The sequence goes on from CM049321.1 coordinate 11,156,311, forward strand.
ATAAGGAAAAAGCTAAAAAAGCTTTAAAAATCTTCTTCTCTGCAACTGTTCAGCCAAAATGTCCAATATTTCACAGAAATGATCCCTTGAACAATCTCTTTCAAGTTTGTTCAAATGGTTTAAGTTTGGTGATTTTTGGCAGAGTTACAGCTAGTTTAACTTAGTCATCTGTCCAAAAAAGCATACTAAAATTACAATCTTAGAAACGGCAGGAGCTATCATCACCAAATGTTATGGCAATGTTGGTCACATGAGTCACATCTGAAATTGAGGTATTGGTGGCACCACCTGCATTGGCCTTTTTTGTACGGGGGTCATCAGTGCCCATATCATACTGACAGCTACAAAAAACTTCTTCTCTGAAACCATATGGCCAAATTGTTTAATATCGCAAAGAAATGATCCAAGGGTAGTGCTTTCTGAAGTTTGTTCAAATGGTCTTAGTTCAGTTGATTTTGCAAAGATCATCAGTTGCATTGTTCATATACATGAGAAGTAATGGTCCAGCATTGAAGCATTATACCTGGTGTATTTCCATATGCACAGGTTCGCATTTGGCCTGTAGGCCTTGTTCAATATGAATAGTGTACAATATGAGTCACTGAGATGCAGGGTCTACTCAACCAAGTGGGACAACTATCATTAAACAACCAGGTTCCAAAGTACCAAGTTTAGGCCAAAAAAAATAAAAGGGTACAGTTCTCAGGCACTGCCTGCATCAATTTAAAACCCTCGCATCAAAAATGTTTAGTTTGATTTTCAATAGAAATTTGTAAATTTTGAGCTCCAGCTGCTCAGACATTTCTTTCAAGAAGATAAAATAATACAATTTTGATAAAATTTTCTTTGTTAAGTAGTGCTTTTACCTGTGTAGCAGAAAAATCTGTCATTATCATGCTTTTCCCTGATCTTATGACATTTTTTCCTAGACATTCAAAAAAGGTTAAAAAATTGCATGCTGTACTGATTTCTGATAAACAGTGCCTGAGAACCAAACTTTTTTTTTGGACCTTGTCTCCTTGGAACCATACAGCATCTGTAGTTTAAGGGTAGAGAACAGGGCGAATCTTAGTTTGAATCTCACTTGAGGCCGTGAGCGCTCTCTAGGCTAAATGGGAAGGCCGTGCCCCACAGCTGAGATTTACTCACTATCAAGTGCACCTTTTGGGGGTTCCTTGGTGGTGTGACCTGGCAATCAGGGTGAGTACACACCCATTGCCTGCAGGTGGAGCAGACATGATGGAAACGTGTACTAGCTACTGCCCTGTCAAATAAATAGTTCACAGCCCACATAGAATTTTGCAGATGTACCCACTCAGACTAGCATTAAAAAATTGAGGCAGCTACCTCCAACCAAAAAAATATATGAAAAAAAAGTTTATATTCTGGGATGAAACTTAATGGAACATTGATGTAACTTAAGAGAAGAGGGCAACTTGTTTTTGTCGCTAGAGCCTGATCAAGCACTGTAGCAGACAGCATGCCATGTTCAGATACATGCATGGTAGAAGCAGCTTTTTATTTGTATAGCAGTGAAGGATAAAACATTTTAAAAATTGTGGACTTAAAGGTTACTCATGTCTCATTTGCTGAAAACAAGTAAATGTGAAGGTGACAGTGGCTTCAGATATGAAGCAGAGAATTTCTACCTGGCTTAAAACACTTTAGACATTATTTAAAAAACACCTTGTCCTTACATATATTTAATCAATATTTAAATTATGAGAAATGTAGAGAATATTCTGTAAACATTTTACAAATATTTTTCTGCCCAGAAGTAACTGGCTGTTTTACATTGTTCAGGTAATTTTTATAACATTTACAACATTTACATGTATCTAAAGGCAAAAAAAACGGATATACAAAAATAAGACAAGGAAAATTGGCCATGTAAGATCTATCTACAGATTTTATATGATTTCTTAAAGGGGCCAAATTACATTTAAAGCATGTTATATTAACACAAGAAATAGCTTATTCCCTTTAAAATAAGTCTTTGCCTGCAAAAATATTGCCTTGAATGCGTTTGCTTACTCCTGAAAACAAGAGTTAAAAACAGTGTATCGGGTGCGATCACAGGTGTCAACATAAACACAACGCGTGGGGCCATGTGCATCGCTTAGCCATAACACTTGTCAATTAGGAGAATCCTCGACTGACTTGGCCAAAAAAATGTAATACATATTCCTGCAGGCTTAAACATCATGTGTAAAGGTTCTTATTGGGACCTCCGGTCATGTTGCCTTGTTATGGTAAACAGGCACACGTGGACTGTGTTTACCAACATGCAGAGCCACAACAAGGGGTTAAACAGCTGTGTGTGAGTTACTGAGACTGGGATGGTTTTGCTGAGAAACTTTTGTATAAAGCAAAACTGAACTGAGAGTGTGAAAGAATAGACATAGCAAAACTCCTGATTATGTCCCTTTAACTCAACTGATCATCATGTATTGCTTTTTGATTTATGTTAATAATGTCATTGTATCCAACATCTAGTATTCACAGTTTTCACTTGAATCTTCTTTGGTTCATGGGACATAGCAAAAAATATAACTGCAAAAATTACCCCAGTCATTCAGTTTCATAAGATTTTACTTTAGAAATATTCATTCTAGATGCTTGAAACTGTTCTCTGGGGCGGATCCAGGATTTAGGAAAGGGGGTAGGGGGGGGGTCAACCCAAGAAGACTTGTGAAAAAGTCTAAAAAAAAGGTCATCATGTCAGAAAAAGGGGGGTCCAGGCTGCAAAAATTGGTATGAAACCTTAAAAAATGTTGTGGAGGCTTAACAAGGAGAGGTCTGACCCTCTGGATGCCCCCCCCCCCCACTGGATCAGCTTCTGGTTCTACTTAATCTGATGGCTGTAACTTTGAAAATATTTGCTAACTTGCTGTTAATCATGGAATTGCAGAAAATTATGCATACAAGACTTCTTCAAGTGTTTGTATCAGATTAGGCCAGGCTATTGGGTTTTCTCTGTTAAAATTAACAGTTTTTTGTGCCTATATTTTAAAGTTAATTTTTTCCATGCATGACCAAGTCTATTATAGAAAGAATATTTTTTGGAAGAACAGTTTTGGATAGAAAGAGTAGATTGCATAAAAAAGATAACTTTTTCTGTTTCCAGAGGATTTCTTTTATTGTAATTTCATGATACAGTAACCAAAACAGTATATTCATAACTAAATATGATATTTGACAAATACACAAGGGAAATTCCTTCTTCATTATTGGTAGACAAAATAAAAGATCTAATATTATCTGTAATAAATAAACTTTTTTAATAGGTAATATAAAAATTTGATATTATTATTATTTAAAATATCGGTCTTCAAACTGCTATGCCACAGGAATTAATAACTCACATAAGATGTCAGTTGATGAGGCTTTGCAATATGAATTTTGAACTGGATATTTTATTTTAAGGATACTTTCCCCATTTGCAAAGATCCTGAATATAAATCTGAAACCATTGCAAACAAAAAAAAAATAACTCCAAAGTATTTGATGATCAACCTCTGTTGATTGGAGTGACCACAGAGGAAAGTAGAAAATGAAATTCTATCCCTTGCACTGGGTTTCTGATGGAAACTATCATGTCTGAATGCCTTTGAGAAATGAAATTTAATATCATATGTTTATTACACACACACTAATGGTGCAATCTAACCGCTAAGTCCCATCTACTAAATTTCTGCATAATTAAATGTACAATTGGCTTCTCAGAGAAAGGGAAACCATCAGAAAACTACAGTAAATTGACAATATTGGCCCCAAATGATATAGTAATTTCTTTGAAGTTGGGTCCCAATCATGTGGCGTTAGAATTTAATCTATCAGAAGAGGTCCCATTTAGGTGTCAGTTTACAGTGATTTAATAAGTCATGCCACTTTGGTAATATTGTATGTAAAACAAATCCACTGATGTTACCCTGTTTTCAGAAACTGCTAATGGACAATTGATTAAATTATATCAAGTGAGAAACCAAATATAATGCAGAGAATGTGATTAAATTCCCAAACACTAGTCTTGTAAGATAATTACCACTAGTTTGAACTGAATGAGTATTTTCTGGACTGTGATTGATGACTTATTATTTGGTCCTTCCATCCATTTTACTTCAAAATAGTGAGCATTTAAAACACAAAGTATAAACAAAAAAGGTTAAAAATTACAAACTGTAAATCTGAGGGCAGAGAATTTCTAATTTGACATTCAAAGATGGAGAAATAGGTGAGGTGTCCTTGGAAAATCAAATTAGTTCACTGGCATAGTATTTATAGTTGGTAGGAATTGATCATAAAATCATGTTTGTTGATTGAAAGAAAAATGAATCAAGAGATGATGGACTATTTATTTGTGATTGATTATTAATCTGATGTACAATAATTTTGTTTTTAATTGAAGGGATACTCTCCCATTTTGACATATGGCTGTTTCATTATCATGTTTTTTACTTTGAAGGATTCTTTTCCATTTTAAGATCAGGCAGTTTCTAAATCCTGCAGGTAATATATATATATATATATATATATATATATATATATATTAAATTCACCAGTATTTGTTCTAGAGCTGACTTGTGATCATGCAGTCTTGTTGGTGAAGCAATGACACACATTTAATGTGAGGGACTTGGCAAAGTTTAATTAGGATCCTGGCGTAGGTTGTGGTCTCAGACTGCTTTCTGGCTGCAGCGTAGCTTTGAATACTGATTTAGAAGGCAGTTAAAGATTACAGTTATAAATGATAGCTCACATATTATTGAAATCAATTATAAAGATCTCAGTAAGCTCACAACAAATTTAATGTAACAGGGTGTTGTCATGACTCCATAGCAATTAACAAAGAAAAAAAAAATATGTAGATGGAGCAGGATGGATGACTTATAAATCGCAGTTCTTAAATTAATTAACTTCAGATTAATTAAGCTTCGTATTTGCCTGTTGCAGCAACTTGGTCCTTATGATTGAAACCTTGCTTTATCAGAAATTCATATCTTCCTAATTAATTGTCCCCCGCATCCACGGAGCAAGGGACATTGTTTTGGGTTTGTCTGTCTAGCTGTCCGTCTGTCTGTCTCTCTGTCCGTCCGTCAGGTTTCGTTTCCGTGCGATAACTTTCCTAAATATTATCCGATTTCATTCAACTTTTGGCCACTGATTGCTCTCATGCCTACCTTGGTTGGGATTGGTTTTGGAGTGTCTGGCATCTGTCTGTCTGTCACTTTGTCTGTCTGTCACTTTGTCTGTCTGTCTGTCAGGTTTTCGTTTCTGTGCGATAACTTTCCTAAATATATCCGATTTCATTCAAATTTTGGTCAGTGATTGCTCTCATGCTTACCTTGGTTAGGCTTTGTTTTGGAGTGTCTGGCTTCTGTTTGTCTGTCACTCTGTCTGTCCATCCTTTATCAAGCATGAAAAACAAAAAGATCCCAAAGCGGGGGAAAATTAATTCCACGAATTTGCTTGTTAATTATGTAATTAGCGACCATTGCCTGGTTAAAGCTCCTGCATTTCATACATAAAGTACACAGAAAATCTGGGAGGTTTTGAGAGAAATTCCAGGCCATGTCAAGAATAGCGGTGAAATACAAGGGTTCCTGGGAGGGTAAACTCCAGCAGCGTACCACACACAACAGGAAGGCTGAAAATACTACGGTGTTTATTTCTATATAACTCTCATGTTTCATAATCCAACTGACTCAAAAAAAGATGATGCTTGATAAAAACCCATATATAATGTAAAGTCATACTGTATGAAATGTGAAATATGAAAACACTAACAATTTAAATCATGAAATTTTAGAAAATGCCCATGAAGTGTATTCAATTTTAAATGTTGAAGGTTTCGAAATTAATTTGATTGTCTTAAATGTTTACTAATATATGGAAATTGTATATTGGTAAGGTATATTGAAAACAATTGTTAACAATATCGCAGGCTTAGCTTGCATACAAGCACAACTTTTAATCTGCAGAAAATTTGAACAGTCACGGATACTCAGGGTAAAATGTTGGAGAGTACATCCCATTTGAGTTTGAAGTGTCCTATGGGAAGATGATCCGCGTCAAATTTTGAATAGTTATGTAAAAATGAATATTTTTTTTTATATTTTATGTCATTACTTATTGTATCACTATATGATTATAAACCCTCACATATATGGATATAAATTGGTAATGGTGAATTATCAGTATACAGTGTGGTTGCCTTTTTGTTTGTGAGAGTTTCAAATTTGTGATATAAAGGGGACATAAACCTCTGTGTATAAGAGGTCCCATCATTTAAGGCAAAGTTGAAAAGTAAACGGTTAAAATATGAATAAAAATACATTCTGTATGTTCAAATACAAAAATACAAATACAGCATAGTAACATTTTGATGATATTTTTATATTTTAAATATTATCAGGTATTTCAGGTTGTCTGCTATTAACAAAAATTTGTGGGTAATTAATAAGATTTTGTGCACATAATTATTTCACATTATAATGGTTATACGTATGTACTCTGTGAATAAGTCTTTTGTATTGTCAGATTGTGAAAATAGAACCTTCGCAAAACAGTGAAAAGTTGAAATTTCCAAAATTTTAACCCGCGTTTTTTCATTAATTAGGCCACCCACAGTAGTTGACCAGCAATTTGACCTATTTAAACTTAGAGTGAGAGATTCATGATCAGTGTAATCATAATGGATCTGATCATTTATCAGATTTATGGAGAGTCAGTGTCAGGTTGTTTGATATTTATAGGAGCACGCGTGTGATAAAAATAACAACAGCAGGTCGGTGCCAGGAGAGGGTGTAGTTGATAATAAAACGTAGCGGAGGCAGGTCTCAGAATGGTCATAATGTAGTCGTGAAGATGAACATCACATGACATTGAATCCCCGCTGGTGGAGATTAGACCAATGTACAGCCCCCGCAACGAAATCCTACACAAACCAGCCTGTCCTAACAACTGTCTCATGGGGTGTCAGTCACAATTCATCTGTCAGGCTGTATCTGTTACAGCACTCGCTGTCAATAACCGTTACAAGAAAGAAGCAAGATCTGATCGTTTTTCTGGTGTTTCAGAAGTTAATTATTTCATTCAAATCTTGTTTAACAGAATGCCTATGGGTACTGCTTTCTTCATCCACTAAAAAATTTAAAGTTGACATTTATGGAAAAGAAGACACTTTTGCAATGACTCAAGCTACTGACACAGTACTTCATTTATGTTATATTTACTGTCAGTCTTTTTTTGGTTAATTCTGTTCTCTGAAAGTCTTTATGTTAACATTCTTACAAAATAAGAAAAAATGCCAGAATAACCAGTTAGTATTGTAAACTAAAGCAATAGTATATTCTAGTGTATACTTTTAACAACTTTCTTTCAATGTGCTTTGTTTCTTGAAATGGTATGGACAACAGTATATTCCATTTTCAAATATACATTCATGAATATATGTTGCATTAATTTACCTTACATGCAACATTTTTTTAGTGATTAAGGCAAACCTAGCAGTTAAACAAAGAACTTAGTGTTTACTAAAAAATCTATATATATATAAGTAATCAGTAGAATGATTTGTTAAGAGGAGTATAAAGTATAACATACTGATATCATGACATATTAAGACCATGCATTATACTTCTCTTAACAAATCATTCTACAGATTACTTATATATATATATATTTTTTAGTAAACACAAAGTATAACATCCTGATATCATGACATATTAAGACCATGCATTAAAGTATCTGATTTCTTTATAAATACAACTCAGAAACTACTACAATTCTCTGTGGTTAGCAATGCAGTCTTTCATCTTTGAGTGTAATTCTTGTTTATGACTGGTGTATGTATTAAGGCATATTCTCACATGTGAATGTGATTGTTCACACAGATCACTCACAGCTTGGAGAAATGTTTTTTGCTACAGTGCTGGCCTGGGAGAAAAAATAACAAATTGGCTTGTACAATATCAAAAGTATTAATAAACTCAAGGAGCTCTAGCTGTCCAAACAAGAGCCTCAAGCTATTAGCAGTAATTGTTGATACTTTTTAATTTGCTGAAAGCTATTAACATGTCTCCTGAATTCCACAAAATAATTAATGTTTGGATGGAATATGTTTCAGTGAACTAGCTGCAGGCTGTACGTTTACTGCATGAATTGTGTTCGGCTTGGAGAATTTGAATGGATATTCCATTCGTTTTGTAAACATGAAAACCATTGATATTAAACTCAGAGTTTGCTTAAGAAGATTTTATCCATGTACATTCATTGATGATAATTAAAAACAATTTGTCTGTGTATTTTGGCTAATAATCCAAGGAAGTTTGAAAATGAAAGTCCATTTAGTTATTAGATATGCCTATTTATAACTCCAGCATTGAATCACGCATGAACTCATGTAGTAATTAAGACTACATTTCTTAAAGAATGTTTGATTTAGAGTATACAAGAAAACTTATTATTTTGAACAGTTGACTAAATATAACTAAGGTTGTGTTGAATAGCCAATTTCTTGCATCGAGGCCAGTACATAATGGATAATTCAGGTAATAATGAAATAGTTCATCAGTTTCAGGTAATTCTTGTTCCTTTAGATCTTTAGCTCATACTGAGTAGGCCATATAAACAATATATTCAATGTAGTTATTGTTAAAACATGCTGTTATATATATATAGACTCAAGACAGGCACTTATCTGCCTTTTTTTCTAGCACCATATGCCAACCAACTTGAAACTTATACTTATTAAGTTACCATAAATATGAGGTAAAACAATAGTGTCTGTAAATGCCACGTGGTGGCGCCATTATTATGCAAGCCATATTATAACAGTTATCACTTTGGTTTAACAAGAAAATTCATGAGATAAATCATACTGATGTTAGCTCAGTCATGCCAAAAAATAATTTAGCTATACTTGGTCTATATAAGTGCTGATGTACATTATAATGTTCATCCTGGCATCATTTGGCGGAGGGAGGGGACATATAGATTATATACATTTCAAACAGAATACTAGTATTGGTCATCACTTTTCACCATAGTCAAATTGTGGATGCAATTGACAGGATCAAAATATGCAACTTACTGTAAATTCACTGGAAGAATATGCATAAGAATTTGCCATAAGAATTCCACCCGCCCCCCTGATGCCTGCAACTAAGCAATAATGAAGGGTTGATTTTAGCTGAAGCTTTAGAGTATTCAACAATGGAAAAGGTCATGGTCAAAAATAAATTTCAGGTGCTCATATGTGACTTAGGACTAATATTAAGCCCAATAGTCAGCTAGCTTTTGAAAGTCATCCATATTGGAGATCGAGTGCAAATAGAAAATGGAAGATGAAAAAATTTTGAAATAATTTTTAAATCGGTGGTTTTGAACTCTGAGGGACCTACATAAAGGTCTACCTACAAAAAAATGTTTGACCCAAATATGAATATATAGAAATAAGCTCCATCATCAACCCCTATATAATTATCCCCTTCCTGCAGGGGAAGGGTTTAATAATCAAACTGAATAGAAGGTCATCCAGAAATTCACAGGCCTACTGAGATGAAACTGTAGATGTGATTAAGTCATCCTGTTTTAATGTAGCATTTACAGGAAGGAAAGGTCACCGTAAAGGTCAAATAGGAGTGGGGGGAAGATCCAATGACCTTGTGTGAAGAATAGGATTAAATTGATCCAGAGCTGAGGCTGCAAAATGTATGTCTTATTTCCAGACAAAATTGCCCAGGACTTTTGTCAGGGAATTCTAGGATTCCTAGAAAAGTCCAGCTGTTGACAGGTGTGTTTTGTTAGCCGTGACAGATAGTGGCTTGGTGTGCAAGAAAGGAACCACTTTTCTTGTACTTAATCTTGAAGCGCTTGATTCCCGCTGACAAGTCTGTGCTGGTTCTGACTTCCATGACAGCAGACATTTGTCAGGTTTACTGTGGTCCCCCCTGGTGCCTAAGTTGATCCATTACATGAAGGATTCTTCTGAATTATTCACAGGAGTGACATTCTAATTTCTTCATCAGAGATGCAAGTCTGAATGTAATTAAAGGAATTACAATTCAAAGTAGAAAGAACTTGCTGGGAATAATATATGCAAATTAAGTCATAAATTTCAAGTATTTACAGTAAGAAAATCTAATCTTGCATGGGCCTTAAATCTAGTTTTCAGCTATTTCTCATTGCTGTTGCCATCCTAGATATGTTCTAAGTCCTACTGTAATTTGAAGCTATGGGCATGGTAAAAAAAAGGGTTAATCTGCTCTATACATAGCTTGCCACCATGCAAATTTTTTCTACAGACAGATTCTTGTTTTGATACTGTACTTGCATGGTGTATTGAATGTCACATCCCTGCACCCTTATAGAACAATAACTATTTTATTCCTGGAAACCACTCACAGGAACTGCATTTTTGTGTACACATACTCTAAAAAATGGGATATGTCACAGGTTGAATGTTAAAATAATGGGTATAATGCAAGTACAAGTTCATTTATGTACTTTACTATGTACTTGTGACAGAGTCACGTGCATGAAGTACAGACTTTGGTGGTCTTTTTGTTCATGAGGGCTTCAAATTCGCAATATTTGCGAAATGAAAATAAACTAAAAGAAAATCTTTGTGAATTACAAGAGGTCCCCATTGTCAAAGGCAAATTAAAAGGTACAGACTAACATGAATAAAAATAGATATGTATGTGGAAAGATTGCTGTTATAAACTATCTTGGATGAACAATAATTTTGACTTGGTCAATGATCACTTGCATGGGTTGCTGTGCAATTATTAAGATTTGTGCTTATATTAATTAATATAATTAATTTGAATAATAATGTTTGTTCTCTGTGTAGGCCTTATATATGGTATTTAATTTAAGATCATGCGAATGGGAGCCTCACGAAACACTATAAAATTGAAAATCTCAAATTATTATCCTCTTGATGATGAAGCCAACCACAGTCTATTTATATAAAAGCTTACTATAATTTAATTCAGAAGTCTGTTCTAAAGACATCCACTTTTGGTACAGTGGGGATAGGGGCCCCAATGAAGCAGAGTAAAGGGACACTGCACATGCACAAGTAATGACTTAAATAATAGCTGGTCTGCTTAGTCACTTTTTAGAAAATGAAATGAATGCTAAGCTAAGTGAATTACTAGCTTGGAATTACCTTAGTCATTCATGTAACTAAACCTAGATATGTTCTATGTATTTATTTGCTGGACTGTAAGAAAATTGAAAAATTCAGTAAGTAAAACATGAAAGAGCCACTTATCCAGAAATACTTCAGTTCTCCTTTAAGGAGTGGTAAAACACTAATGAATCAATCTCAGAAATAAGAATATTATTTTCTGTGAGTAACTGAATTGGAAGACATATTGCATGCGCCAGTCAAATTGGGATGAAAATTGATATAAAAATCTGTTACTGAAATAACAACAAAGCACTTCGACATATTTGAAAGGCACTGCTTCATAAACTGGCCAAATGAATATAAATAAAGAGTGATCAAAATTCATTTTTATTTTGGTAAAAATGGTCTTTAATGACAACTGAAGTTCCCTTACTTGTGTTTGTGAGTCACTGAGCTGGATTTGGTACATAGATGAATCATATAGCTGGCTTTTCTATTGCAAGGTTTCTTTTTCATGGATGTCTCTCATACAGCCAGTCACTTATTGTATGTCACATAGGATTTGTCACAGGCTGTCTCTAGAACCCGTAAAGCTTTTTTTTGACAGAATTTCACATGTGATCTTGATCTCTCTATTGTCTCATAAAATTTGATTCATATATATATATATATATATATATATATATATTTACATATATATAAATATATATATTCTTATGTGCTGAAAGGTGTTTACATCAATGAATTTCCAATTTTTATAGGAAAATATATAAAAAAAATATATAAAAAAATAATATTTGTTTTTAAGGATGTAAAGCCTATATATTAAATGGACCGATTCTGATATCTAATGTCTATGAACTAAAAATAATCCCTTAAAAATAATCCGAAAAAAAAACAGGGGATGTTGTTTTGCTTATATTAACATGTTTATATCAGGTGAGGGGCCCTGCCAAATGGAGGCTGGTCATAATCCGAACACATCAATAAAGGACATTAAGCGGCGAGAGTTAGAGTTGCTAACTTTACATTATCTCACCAACAACAGCCTGTGTGCAAACAACCACACAAATTACCGGCTCCTGTGGCTCTGGGGTAGAGCACATAACTCAAAGCTTGGAGATTGTGAGTTTGAATCTCAAGCGAGGTGGTGAGATTTTTCACGCTCGGCCAGCTTCCAGGGTGAACTCTCTGCAGGCTTAATGGGGAGGAATTGTTTCACTCACAAACGAGTGCGCCTTTTAGGGGTACCTTGGTGGTATATCCAAAGGATGGGGACGATTATGCACACACAGGTCCTGCAGGTGCACTGCCAAATGAGCCTGGTTAACACCAGAATAACAAATGAGAGGAAGCATGTGATACTGCATGCACTGTCATGGAGTCTGAAACTGGATTGCAGTGCAGCAGATGTACACACACTTAGTTAAGCTAGCATTAGAAAAATGGATCAAGGCAGTTACCTCCAACCAAAAAAATATTTTAAACAAAAAAAAAAAAACCAACCACACAATTTGCAAATTTTTTTTCTTTTTGCAAACACAGGGATGTTTACCGTGTTTACAAAGAGGTTGTACATAAACAAGATCATCTGTGACAGGGGTGTCATAAGAATTTGTTTTGGAGGAATTAACTCAATGTACCAAGGGAAAGCCAAGAAGCACATAAATCTTTAAAACAAGGTACGTGACTATTTTAAACTAGTACCCCTGTGCTTTACCTGTTTTGTATGACTTGTTGTTCATCTAGACCTACCATATATATTTCAAATGTAAATTAAAATTCATTTAAATTTTGTCATGTTTAATTCAAATGACTTAATCATGGAAATAATTACTCAGATATGGTAAATACAGTACAACCTCACCTAATGACTGCCTCAGTTAAGTGACCCCCTCAGAATAATGACCATATTTTGATTGTCCCAGTTTATTTTTTTTGCACTTACATCAGACCTTGCTTGGATGCATGACCACCTCTAAAATCTGACTACTTGGTGGTCGTACTATTGAGGACAGTATTTATAAAATGTGGTAAATCAACGCATCCAGAAAAATAAAGCCATTTTCCAGAAAAACACTAAAGCTGTGCTTCACAATAGTGACATGACAGACAGGTGACAAATGGCCACTTGGGATCCTCAGCCTCAGAACAATAGAGACCTCTGAATGAATGATTGTGTGTGCTTATTTAAATGCAATGAGTGCAGTTAAATCATTGTTTCTCCCACTGAGGCTGCCCAACTACAACGCCTGTAGGGCATATCTTGTGGCTAGCTGTTGGACATCAAAGCAGGCTTAACAGAGGAGTAATCAGAAATTAGTGGGAGAGCACTTTGTATGGTTTCCTGCGTTGCAGTCCTGCCACTGGGCTAGCTAAGTCTGTTGATCCATTAGCGTGGACCCAGCTCTGGTAATTGGTTGGACTTGGATGGCTCAGTATTGCCAGCGGGATAAGGCTTGCACGATGGCTAGTTCTAGTGCTTGATAACAGGTGTCAGGCCAGGCTTTCAAAGAGATCCTCACATGTAATCGCAGAACACAGTAGCCATAGCGAGGTGGGCCATGCAGTGCTGCAGGTTATTGTGATGGTAAACAGGTTGTCAGGTCTTTAGGTGCCTGGCGTTGGTTTTAGGATGTACATATGGACTGTATTTTCTGTGGATAGGCTACAGATATCGGCCATCACAGCGTATCATTGGTCATTGTGAGTGTTCAGAAAATTTAAAAGGTAAGATTCTGTATTGTTTGTTTCCATGGCAGCATTTTATTTTTCATTTTCCACATATACAGGAGGTAAGAGGGAATTTAAGATTGTCTATATTGTTATTAATGCTATTCAAAGGCAGAATTGACTTGTATCAGTTGATTTCAATCTTTGGTGAAGATTGTTTTTTTTATTTTTCTGAAAAGCCCTTACCTTACTTCTGCTGTAACATAACTTCAAATGGCTGGTTCTTAATGAGTTATATAAAAAATACAGTAACATTTTATCTACTGCATTTTTTTTATTATCAAAGATTTTCTAGGTTAATTAGCAAAACATAGCTGGTATACAGCTATAAAAATGTGTAAAATGTTTGTATATTTCATGAGAATACCATGAATATTAATCTAATTTAGAGCTTTATTTATTCAATTAATTATTATATATGTTTATATATATATATATATATATATATATATATATATTTATATGTGTATGCTTGGATACATTGTGTCCTTTGCCAGGTAGGATTAGAAAAATGGCATGCGCCTAATATCACACTTTGCCACATATTCCATGCCGGGGAAGACGTCACAAATTTGTTTATTTGCAGGTGTTGTCCTCTTTCTTGTGGATGGCACTATGTGTCAGAAAGTGTGTTACATATACATGAAATGTAGAGTTTTCTGTTATCTGCCAGTATTTTATTTTTTAACTGTTTGCGTACTCCTGCGCACAAGTGGAAAGAAGCTTGTTAAGGCTTTACTCACCATCAAGGGGAAGAAATATGACAAAACAACCATATATAGCAATGAATAAAACAGGTGAATTGGAGGTTGAAAGTCTCTGTGAGTTAATATACTTATAATTACAAATGTTTAAATATCTTTAATATCCATGCATAAAAAAATAATGCTTATTCAACAGTGTGGCCATCTATCTCCAAATGCATTTCACAGGGTTTGATATTTCTTTTTTTTATTTACTTGGAGACAATTTTAGCCATAGGTAAAACAGGTAATCTCAGAACCCGATTGTGATCACCAGATAATCTCAAAACCTGATTGTGACCACCAGATAATCTCAGAACCTGATGGTTATACCACCAAATAATCTCAAATCTGAAGGTAATTTGTAACCAGATCTCAGGTTTTAATATGAAAATCAGAGAAATATCATGTGCTCAGATATTCAGAATCTATAGTCTCATTGGTGGCTTCATGTAATGTAACTGCATGGTTAAGGTGATGGAATAATTATATTATATATCTTTGAATGAATAATTGACATTAGCTTTATGATTAAGGCATTGGATTTTCAACCTGAATATCTCAAGTTTGACCTTAAACTATGAGAATATAAAATCACAGTCAGAAATTTACTGTAAAGTCTTTACAAGCAGTTGTCATAATAATGCCTTTCTGCCTGTCTTAGACTTAGACAGGCAAACACTTGCACAGAGAGGCATTTTTCATTTTGTACCAGCCATTGGAAAAGTTAACAACCAGATGTTTTCCACATTAGTAGCTGATAATTTGTACTGTGCATGACATAAAAACAAAATAATTTATAGGTGGCTGGTCTTCCACCGACTCCCTGTATTTCCTATATTTTCTTATAAAAATGGTCTATAATTTTCTTATACTTTAAGGCCCTCATCTCTTATATTTTCCTGTTTTTTTCACTGTACAATGTTTCTTATACAACAGTGTTACTATTGAAACCTTTCTTTTTTTTTGTGTGCAAGTGTCCCCATAGGTGGCATGTTAGAAGGCAAAATCATGTTTACACTGGGGGAAGTGAGACTGAAAGTTTGATATAATGGTATAAGGATGCATCTTTAGCAGAAAGGCAAATTTTCTACGGAAATGCAATCCTGTATTAATGCCTTTCCATTGGAAAGGTGAAAATATCAGAGTATTACAATCCTTGACAAGGGTTGCTATCCCTTTGCATTGAAAATCGTGAATCAAGAAGGCTTAATTAGAACATATCATTCTTGTCATAGCTTTGTCTTTCATCAGTAAAGCTGAGTTGGAATTATTTCTTAAAAGAAAGAAATTCTCATCGTTTTAGCCATTTATTTGTTAATGGAGCGTATGCACTAACATATCTGAAGTTTGTATCACAATGTAATTAATTTTTTATGCTAAATATATCTGTCAGTACTTGTCACTGCATGTGCATGTGTCTCAATCTCCGCAGTGACTGCATGAGTCAGAGATGACTCACATTTCCAGAAGGAATTTGTTGCATGGTGCATATCTTACTTGCACAGATGAACTGAGTGTAAAAATGCATATGACAGACAAAATTGATTATTTGACTCTATTTGCAGGCATGTATATATGTATTTGTCATTCCTTGAGTGAGAAAATTTAGATTAGAATAGAAGATCTACAAATCTGCCTAAATAGTGCTTATGTCTAGTCAAGGCTTAAAAGTAACTTATAATAAAGGATTTAAGTGGTAAAAATTGATTTTAAAATCATATTTGATGATTGGAAGATAAAGAAATGTTTGATGAATGACTATTTATTGGTGATTTTATTAACTACTTTACCATCAGATATGCTAGATAAAATTATACCTTAAATATTGTTATGATTTATTTCAGTCTACTTGTACAGCACACTAAAAAGAAATATTCAGGTTGTTGACACTTATTTCTGACTCAAGGTTAAGTTTTAATATACTGTTTTGGGCCCTGATTGTGGCACACCTCTGATGTGTAAATTCAGTGTAACTTATACAGCATGCTGAAAAGCAATATCCTCTGGTTGTTGACACTTATTTGTCGCACAAGGTTAAGTTTTAATGCTGTTTGCTGTTTTTTGCCCCGTCTTTCTTATATCTCTAGCTGACAGAATTAGAATACTTTATTACTTTTTGGATGTGCATGCATACATATATATAATTTTTTTGTGATCAATTATACAAAAATTCATTTGATTAATTGATTTTGAAAGAAAATGACCAATCATTAATATAATCAATTAATTGGCAAAATATTGTAATTTTTGCATCTTAATTGGTTGTGTTAATCCTATTTCTATCCTGAAGGATGTCCTGATTAAATTGTCTCAAGGCAGTTGATTTTGCAGGTTTTCTAAAAAGTTGGTATAGAAAAAGCAAAACTCCAGGCCTGGAAAGTCATTCAAATACTTTTCAGTTAATACAATCAGGTGCTTGTAAATTCCAGGTTTATCCTCAAAAACCCATTTGTACCAAGTATCAAGAATCATATGCTCTGAGAGAAGAAAGCCAGCTGCCTTGGGTCACGTAGTATCTTTGATTTTAACGAAGCCTTGCAGTTTTTCCATCTGTTTTCTCTGAGCAAGCTTTGCAGACCCACAGGGAGTTACATCGACTTCTTTCAAGTTAGCCTCCTTTTGGAAATTTTTTACCAGAAAGGCCAGGCTTCCTCTGAAAACACTGGTCATGCCCCCTGCTGGATCATCAAGGTATTACTCCCTCCGGTATAAGGTACTTAGTAACCGGGCAAGGTGTGAATCATCTTCCACTATCACGCTAGTTTATTCTGGCTGAATACAAAAGTTTCTTAGTGAAACCAACCTAGTTTTCAGGCTCTGTCTCTTTTTCACATGTTTTACTTTTTATTTTGGTCTTGCGTGTTAATGAATGTAATCTAATTGTTGCTATTTGTTTACTCTAACAAGGTGGTGTGGCTGTATGTACATACAACATTGAGATTATGAGAAAATTAGAAAAAAGAGAAGAAGTTGTATTTGTAATAAATCACAGTTATTTTTTTTACTCTTGGTCACCAGCTTTATTAATAACAGTGATGAGAATGCTATGTTTACGTTTTCTATCAAATTGTTCCATCAATTGTGCCTGGTGCAAGTTTATTTCCACTGTAAGGAAATGGTTTCAGAATGAAATCTTGGCAGATACCATTATATTTCCAGAGGATCATTTGTAGTCAATCAAATACTGATGAAGTGATGAAACATAAACCTATTTACTTTACATGGATAGTTATTACTGGTATAACTCAAAATGGCTCAGCTAGATGATGGTCATTCAGTTGTCTGTATGGGCGGTGTGAACCAGATGGTCATACCATATCCCAGTGTTAGACGATAGCTTTGTGGGATGACACTGACATTAAACCAGGGTCATGGGTCACAGTGCCTCAGTGCAGGAGCTCTAATGCACTCACAGTTAATCCCGCTGCGGTCTCTGGAGATTACTTTTGCTGGATTGTGCACTCCAAGCCAAATCATGTGAGCATTGACCAACACTGAATACAACGTTCCATAAGTTGATTAAATATGCATATTTCATATCCCTTATTTCATGACCCTTAAAACGAAACATTTCTTCAAGATTATTCTCTTCATGTAAAGTTTTTACTGTAAATTTTCTTCAGAAAATATTTTTTTTAATTAAACATGAGCAACATTTATTTGGACCTTAGATATGGAAGAATTGCATGTCCTTGATGGTTGTTTTGAAGCAAAAAAAGAAATATGAGCCAACAGCTCATGGAAGAATAAAGAAATAAGAATGTCAACTCTGTGAAGATATCAGGAACCAGCTTCCCATATTTGTTTATACATAATTATATATATATATATATATATATATATATATATATATGTCGAGGGAAGAATGAGAATCTGGGAAGATCGGAATCCTCCCAGGAAAAATGAGAATTCTGATTTTTCCCGGGAAAAATGAGAATTCCCATTCTTCCCGGGAATAATGGGAATGCCCAATCTTCCCAGGAAAAATGAGAATCATTTCATACTATGATTTGATTCTCATTTTTCCCTGGAAGAATGAGAATTCTGATTTTTCTCTGGAAAAACCAGAATTCTTATTTTTCCCAGCCAGCACCAATTTGTTAAATGATATCCTTTCAGTAGTTAAGGTGGGTTAAGTTTGCATATTTTACTCAGGTATTATAACCAAACTTTAATGTTATTAACTGACCATTACTGACACATTTCTGTTAAAATCAGTTTTATTCACACATGATAGTACTAACCCCATCACATACATGTAAGCTGAAAACAAGCACACCTGATATTTTCATATTAGTTCTTCGCACACATGATTCCATTATAAAGATTTTTAGATGTGAATATTTTTCATCTACAATTCAGTGAAGATAAACATCTATGTTAGATTGAGTAACACATCTGACAAGTTGTCAGTAAGCTTCTGACATCTAACCATGTTAAGTTCAGCCATGAAAAATATATACCGGTTATTTTATATGCTAAACAATAGAGTGTAACTGGGGTAAAATACTTATTGTACATTTTAATCTCTAACACTGATGAAAAGGATGCATGAAAAAGTTTAATATGGCACAATTATAAATGAATTAATTAACTAGATATTTTCATGTTAGTTCCAGGCACGAGAATTCTCATTTTTCCCAGGTTTGAATTTCAAAACTGGATTCCAATCTCTCCCGGGAAAAATTAGAATTCTCAATTTTCCCGGGAGAGACTGGAATTCTAATTTGTCCCAGGAAGAATGAGAATTCTAATTCTTCCCGGGAAGAATGGGAATTCCTTCATACCATCTCTGGATTCTCATTTTTCCCGGGAGGATTCCGGATCTTCCCAGATTCTCATTCTTCCCTCGACATATATATGTCAAGGCCCAGATCGCGATCTGGACGGATCTTAGATCTGTCCAGCCAAAATTGCGATCGCAGTTCAGGCCGGCCCAAACTGCGATCGCAATCCAGGCTGGCCAGATCTTAGATCTGTCCAGCCTAGATTGCGATCGCAGTTTAGTCCGGCCCAGACTGTGATCCTTCTTTCTTGCTTCAGGATTGCAATCTGGTCTGGACAGATCTAAGATCAGTCCAGCCAAGATTGCGATCCTAAACTTGACCAGCCCATATTGCGATCCATGCTTTTACGATCACAGGAGTGAAACATTGGTTGTTTTACCAACTCATTTGGTATTGCATTGTACCATTTTCCCATAATAAATACAATTATAATACAGAAAGGCAATTTTCACTCCTTCATATCACAGGAGTGAAACATGGGATGTTTCACCAACTCATTTAGTATTGCATGGTTGTTGAAAAAAGGTAACAACGAACCATGGGTTTTATATGCTCACAAAATATGATTTGGAAGAGGAGGTAGGCAAGTGCAGGTTTTGTGTGGTAATATAAGCTGCATTATGAGCTGATGGTGTTTAACTCAAGTTATGTAAGATTATGATAATATCCTTGGAGACAGGGAAGAGGATTGATGTCATTTATATTATATACAGTTGGAATGGTGTGCTGTTTTCACATAGGTTTTGACTTGGCCATATAACTTTATCTACATTGCAGTAGAATTATTTGAAAAAAACCTGTCCATTATCAGTCATGGTAATTCTGATTTTTACAAATGAGAACTTTTATTTAATAATTACTGGTTATTCCTACCCAAGAATAAAACTTAAATAATATAACAATTTATTATAAATTAATAACAAATATTGTGTCAAATATAATTTAAATTAAAAATAATAAGAGCATCATATGAAAAGATCTTTTAATAATATAATTGAAATAAATGATTATTAAAATAATATTATAGAATATATTCATGAATACATTCATGATTACATTTTGAAAGTATTTGCATTTGTATTCAAATACTTTCATTTATACCTGTATTCCTATTTTTATGCATGAAATTATGGAGTACATATATTCATATTCGCATTCAAATATTTTTGCAAAGTATTCTTATCATGTCTGGTATTTATTCAGTTTCAGCAAAACAAAGTTCTTGAGAATCCAGAATTTACAAATTTCACAAATTGATCATAAGTATGATCATAATGATCATAAGTACCTGGTTTTATGGCTTTAATTTATATTTAAACATAAAACTATTATATTCACTTTGGACTACTTTCACAGCAATCTAAGCACTAGACATAGCAAGAAATCTCAGCTATGAAACCATTTTAAGAATAAAATATAACTCAAGCATAAGAACACCCTATAAATTGTACAAGGAGAAAACTAGAGATGGGCAAGTTTAATTTTATTAACATAAATTGAGGAACCAGCAATACAGATTTTGATTATTTACATAGTCTTGTGACAGCTGATACAGCCACGAGTCTTAATATTATTAGTGAAACATATTGACATATTTAATCAGTACTTGTCTGAGTAAAATTTAAAATTTTGACATATTTTACTTTTTTAAATTTTAAAATAACTATAAATTAACAAGCTGAAACACTTGGATCGCATGGATCGCAATATGGGCTGGTCAAGTTTAGGATCGCAATCAGTCCAGATTGCGATCCTGAAGCAAGAAAGACAAGATCGCAATCCTGGCCGGACTAAACTGCGATCGCAATATAGGCTGGACAGATCTAAGATCTGGCCAGCCTGGATTGCGATCGCAGTTTGGGCCGGCCTGAACTGTGATCGCAATTTGGGCTGGACAGATCTAAGATCCGTCCAGATTGCAATCTGGGCCTTGACATATACATATATATAACCTGAGGTAAGAAGATTTTGGCAGGGATCAGCAATATTACCATTACCCAACTGCCCGGGGCAGGTTATTGTGATTTTCAGGCAGGTGAAAACCCAAATAGTTGCCTGCCTTATTTGGCAAAAAGGTCCAACCAATCATTAAGAAGTTCCAACCATTTAAACATCAATTATTTGGTAACTGTTTCTGCATGTGACCAGAGTTGATTATGTCATTTTGGGATGAAAATTGATTCTTTTCCCCTTATAATAAATTACAATTTTACTCTAATTTTCACCATCAATGGTATTGGTAATTTCTATCACATGTATTTTGCCAGATTATCTGTTTCATTCAGTGGAAAGCAATTTTCAACTGATAGAACAGGGCTCAGCATTACCTTTTGAAAGTACTTGCCACACAAAAATGATTGATTGTATTCAAGAACACAAACATCTTTTTATTCCAGGCCATCGGGTACCACTATTTTCACTTGCCACAGACAAGCGGTTTACTGTTAAGGTAGAGCCTTGTAAAGAACTCTTGGAAATAAATTTCTCTAAATATCTATCAATATCCCTTATATTTAGGGAAGAAGTTTTGAAAAGTGTTCATGAATTAATAATCCAATGAAATAAAATTTGGGCAGGTGCATGACAGACACATTTTGGCAGGTGAATTATATTGACTAGCTGCCTAATTTGGCAGGTGAGAAATAAAGTCAGTGTCAATAACCCTATTTTGTAAGAGTTCTGCAAAAGTGAATGTGTGAAAAATACTTTATGATTCATGGTGAGAATTAATATGAATAATTAAGTTATGACATCTTAAATATGGTGGATGATTTAATTCCTGGAACAAGTTATTATCTTTAACATGTGATGCACAGATAGTTCTATGGAAGGCTTAGTGAAGCAATTTTAGGAGATATTTACATTTTAGTAAAGCAGTTATTTTTAATCATTTTAAATTTCCTGAACGTTTTAGTTCTTTGTCAATAAGCCATTCCATAATGTTTAGATTTTGATCACCTTCATTGTTTCTTACACCCAGTTAAGTTTCTCGGTCAGTGCAGTGTATATCCTAACATGCTAGCATGTTATGGTACATAAAGGAGGGGGTTTATAGTCTGATATCACTGACGATGTCTTTCTCATCCGACTTTACACTTTGCCTTACTGGTCTTTCGGGCATTTTCATTCTTGTGGTTTTTTCAACTCCCTGGGGAGCATACAACCCAAGCAGCCATATAAGGCGCAATAAGGTTATTCGTTCTACATTTGCCTTCCTGCCATGACCAGTACCTTTACACTCCTGGGTCGAGAGAGCGCACCCTTGAGGTAAAGACTTTGCCCAAGAGTCTACGCGCAGACGGCAGTCAAAACGGGACATGAACCCAAAACCTTGTGGTAACATGCTCAGCGCCCTTAACCATTATGCCACCATGCTCCACATACTCTTTAATAATATTATATACTTGCAATGCTTGTAGAAAATATGTACAAAGTTTGATAATGCTACTTCTGATAGAACTGTGCATGACATACTGCAGATTAAATTTTTGTTTGTTTTGATACTTATTTATAAATCAGGGCTTTGTTATTTAGTGTGGTTTTGTATTTTTTTTTCTTCTTTACTGATTAAAATTTTGAAGAAACCACACGCAGGATCTGAAGCCTTCAGCACTTCTTTATTGGTGATCTTCAGAGGAAAATGCTATAGATGCTGATCAAGGGGATGTAGTATAAAAATATAACCTGCAGCACTTGTATCCATTTCATAAAAGATGAGCTAATGGAATAGGAAACCCATGGACAAGCAAACTGTTATTATAACTCCAACAGCAGCAGACAAATCCTTAGAGAGTGGCCCTCAAGGGGAGGGGAATTTCAAAGTGACTTCCATTTGTGTATTTTTTTTTCTCCTCCCCTTGCTTCTTGTGAAGTGCACAAGGCCGAAGACTTATAAAACATACACCAGTGCTTTCAGAAGCCTGAGAACTTAATATTCCTGATACTCAAAAGGAACAAACACTGGAGAAAGAAGTTGATTTGTTTTCCTGTATTCTGGATGAATAAGATTGAAGGAGGTTTATACTGGCTGTGCATTTTTCATGCATACGTGCAAGAGTTTAAAAGTTTCAAGTTTATGAAAATCATTATTGACAGATATCATAAATATATTTGATGTAAATTGCCATGACAACAAAGAGGTAGAACCCATCAATTTATACTATGTCTTATTAAATGCCAAGGTTCATGCTAATATTAATCCTTATTTTTTCCAATGAAAAATAAAATCTTATTCATGTCAATTGATATGAATAAGTTACTTGTCAAATTGGGAAAATGAAAGGTGATTTTATGTTGTGGTTTACAATTATTTTTATATTTAAAATGCAGTGCATGGTTATCCGTTAAAAATTAACTGGAGTGATTGACATTTTGATAAGAGTTAACTTTTACATTTTAGCTTAAAATCATCATAGGAGATCTCATACACAGTCTTGCCATTTCAAACTTGACATGAATCAGTAACCTTGCTCTTACTGGATGGAATATACTTAGTCCTGTGTCAGCTTTCCAGGTGATGACATTGTTCTGAAAACAGTAATGAGGAAGCAGTGGTTATAAGTGGATGGTTCAAGACCGAATGTTACATGACCACTGCATAAGGTGAACCCTACTATAATGTGAGATTTTAGGATATTTGATCTACCATTAAATAGATGCACCCCTCCTGCACTATAAGTGGACTTGCCCATTAATGCCCATATGATTAAGTAGCTGGCCTACTAAGGGTGTAGACTCCATCTCATGGTTCATAGGCAAGCCACATGGTAGCTGTTGTATCTGCATATAAAGAAATGGATGGAGTTAAGCACTGGCAAACTTGTATAGCCAGCAACTCTCAAAATCTTTAGTAAAATGCTTATATAACCCTGATAGACAGGCAGAAAGATCATGTTTTGGTTTAGTAATAACAACCATTCCAAATACGGACCAACCTTTCAACCAATTGGTATTTAAAACTAAATGTTGTGTGTTGTTTTATTTCATCTGTAGAAGAATTAAATCCTACCACATGTCCACCATTGCATTAGGCTAACTCCCACTCTACTTTGAGGATTAGGGTGTACGTGTATCCCAAAAAAAGCCATTATTCCACTCAATACTTTGCTGATACACTTCCCCTTGACACCAAACTGTCTCTGCAGATAGACCCGTGCCTGGACGCTGTCACTTGAAGAACTTTTGTCACCCTTGTTGAACCCTAGCAGGTTTATTTATCCAAGTTTCTCAAAACCATTCATGGTGGCTGCCGTTTTGCATACACACTAAAATCTTAATGTTACACTCAGTCACATGTCGAAAATATGGGTATAATGCTAATATGAAACAGACATCAAATGGTTATGTCTTATAGTCCATGTTATAACAAGAAAAGAAGACATGTATAACATTACAATACGTAAATCAACAGTTATGGTCAGAATAAAAAAAATTACACTCTCTGTCTGTGGTGGGAAAAGGGTTTCCTAGACATAAAGCAAAACCTGTAATATTGCCAGACACAACAACAGAGTTGTATGATCAGCCCCGTCATTGGACGCTAGGATTGTATTGTTCTTTCCATCAGTTATTTTAGGGCGGACATTTCACCACATGTTTCTTCCACCAGGTAAAAAATGTTTCCATCCGCATTATTATTATCTTGGGTACATGGACCGAATGATGCAGACAAGTTTTGTAAATGTCAGTGGTCCACGAGGGACAGACAAGCTTTTAGGGTCTCCCTGCTGCTAAGTTTTCTTAATTGGTTTTGCTGCTTAGCTTGACTTTCCAGAACAAACTTGTGATATCCTGTCAGCATTAGAATTGTTATCACATTAGAAGACTATAAATCTTCATCCCATGCCGCTGCCCTGTTTGGGTCCCTCTCATGGGATGCTCCCTTACCCATGTTTGCATGCACCCACTCACCTAACAACTGAAAGCACATGATTCAAAAACACTTTTTTTGCAAACATTTAAAAACGCAGTGCTGATGTTTATATTTTCAAATTTCTGATGTGCAAAACCCATATTACAGACAACCACCATCACTCCCTAGTGCTTGGTGCTTGACCAGCTGTGACCTGAACAGGTGGCCAGGCCACATTGATGAGGTGAGACCTTGTCCGGTTCCCTTATTTTTTGCCCATATTCCAGGTTCATTCATTTAAAAGTGACTGTACATTTGTGAATATTTCTTGATGACATTCCAGAATCTGGAGAAGATATAGTGGATCAACACCAAAATTTTATCAATTCTTAATTGGCCATTTCCAAAAAGCAATATACTGTTCATAATTGCGGGAGTAATGATGTTAATTAACAAACACAAATAGACAGGAATGAACTACAGGTGGAGGCAGAAATTCTCTCACCATTTATTTTTACTTTATATTTAATAGGATGCAATAGTGTCATTATCAAGAAATCTTTTTTTTTCAGCTCTGTCCAAGATGAAAAACAACTGTACTTGACCTTCCTCTCTGGCCAAGGTCATTACCACACAACATGTGCTCTCTTTACCCAGAGCTTAATGAGTTCTGGTAAAATAAATATCCATCTTGAGCTTATTTTGTCTACTTGGATGGCATATATTTGTTCTTTCTTTGTAGTTGGTTGAAGTTATTCACTTGAAGTTGGTTTAAAGCAGCTGATTTTCACCATTAAATTTCTGGACACCAATGCTTGAAATGGGACTTGGACTTGGACTCGAGGGTCCTGTACTCCGACTTGTACATGAACTTGGAGGTATAAGGACAAAAGAAATCAGACTGAGGCCATCTTGGTTTAGTAGAAAAAAAGTCACATACTATTAAGACTTATATACATGTGTGAACTTATACTAATAGAATATTACAAAAAAAGGCTATTTACCAAGTTTAAGCCCTGTATTGGGAGCTTAATGTTATTATAATCAAATATAAGTAAAAAGCATGTGTATTAACTAAACTAAAAACATACATGAAAATCTCAGATTTCCATTTTAAATTTCTTTTAATAAGGAGATTTGTATCAGACTGGGACTTGGACTTGGATTTGGGTTTCAAATGATTTGGACTCAAAGAAAAGTTGACTTGGGCTTGCTCCACGAGGACTTGGACTTGGGCTCAAGTAGCTTAGATTTGAACTTGCACTCAGACACAAATGCTTGGGATCCATCACTGCTCAGAGGTTAACGCTAATTAACTCACATTGTGATATTCCCTTATAATTTTTTCTGTCTGTTTTTTTTTTTATAGAAACCTGATTTTCCAAAGACT
The DNA here is from genome assembly GCA_026874595.1 of Sipunculus nudus. Taxonomy (NCBI): domain Eukaryota; kingdom Metazoa; phylum Annelida; class Sipuncula; order Golfingiida; family Sipunculidae; genus Sipunculus; species Sipunculus nudus. The sequence continues at coordinate 11,182,961 of CM049321.1, forward strand.
TCCTCCCCAATCATTACAAAATGCAACCTGTGGTTTGTTAACCTATTTGTTAGAGAAAGGTTGCCATCGTCCTCACAGTGAAACTACATTAAGGGTGTTTTATTGATTAGTCATCATGAATACAACTTGACAGATGTCAGACATGACCATTATAATGTATGTGAAAGGAGACTGGGCTCAGGTGTTCAAGGTGATGAAATTTATAAATGTCAGAGATACAGGGTGGTTTTTAAAACATCCTTTCTACTTTAAGTAATTGGTTTGTCAAAACCCACTGGATTAATTTCTACCAGCCCGTAAAGAAAAAATAAAAAATCATCCAGTACCATATATGCACAGTACTCAAAAAAGTTGTGAAATTTTAGAAAAGGCAAAAGTTATCAAAAATGATCCCTAAGAGAGAATTAAGCCAGGGTGGATTTGTTTGGAAACTTTTTATAAAGTCAGTATAAACTGATATCAGAAGTTTAAAGCTGAACCAAGCTTCATTGTGAACTCTGTGTACCAAATTTAAGCCAGAAGGTAGGAGTAAATATTCAAGGAAAAAGCCGAACCTTTTTTTACCAAGGCTGCCAACCTATTTGGCAAGGAACATCACACAATCTGTGAAAGGATTGTGGGAAAGGCCTGCAGCTGTGAGAAATCTGATTTGAACATCTTTATAAATATGAGGGTTGATGTGTATCCCATGGTAACTAATGGTGTTTAGATAAATATAATTTCCCCAGTGAATCAGCAAAAATGAAGACGCAGCCAAGAAAGTTTTTATTTCCTGCAGGCCTGTCTCTTGGTCTGTCTAAAACTGTGGCATTAACTGAAGCAGCAACATGCAGGAACATTTTTAAATCTGACTTTGTAAAAACTATGAATGCTATCAATCTGGCCAGAATCTCATTATATATGTCAACTCAGATACTTTCCACTCCAGTTCCATCCCTACAGGAAAATTAAGGTTTATAAATTTAGAGACAGGAAAATGATGAATGGATTGAGCAATTTCTATGCTTGACAGCTACGTTGAGTGTAATGGAATTTCCAAAATACGTAAGTTTTTCTTGGATTATTGCTAGTTTATTTTAATTATGTGATTGTGTATCAGTTATATGGATGAAATGGTCATAGTTAAATTGAAATTAAATGAACTTTTGATTAATGATCCAATATTTGTTGAGATGTGTTTATAATCTGTTTATTCTAACTATCAGAATTATAGTTCATTTCAATCAATTATTGGACAGATTTAGTGATAAGTGATTACTTATCTTTAAAATTTTGGCTGTCTAGTAGGAGAGGTGGTTATATTGTTTATAAGCCCAATTGGTTATCAACTGGCAATAACATATTGTAATTTAAATAAAAAAGAAATATTTATAGAATTTGTTGATAGTCTTATTCACCCACCCACAACCAAGCTGCCTATGTTTCTGATTTTGTCAGAACAGTTATTAAAAGGAATTCCCTCGGCCAGATGTTTTAGCAGTATTTAATATATTGCTTTGAATTTTTTAGCAAACCTGTGAGCTTATGCAATGGTACGTCGTTTTGCGTCTTGTGTTGTGCGTCATGGGTCGTCTGTACGTTAACCATAGCTATCTCAAAAACGGCAGGAGCTAGCAGCACCAAACTTTTTGCAAAAATTCAGTCATCCAAAAAAAACTATATCGGATTTTGTTTATTTTTTTTCTAACTGCATTTTCTTAGATTTTATAGGGAAAAAGCTAAAAAAAAATTTCAAAATTTTCTTCTCTGAAACTGTCCAGCCAAATTGTCCAATATTTCACAGAAATGATCCTTGGAACAATCTTTCTCAAATTTGTTCGAATATTTCCAGTTTGGAGATTTTTGGCTGAGTTACAGGAGGTTGAATTTTGTTAACTGTGCAAAAAAGCATATTAAAATTTAAATCTCAGAAACGGTTGGAGCTATCATCACCAAATTTCATGCCAATGCTGGTCACATAGGTCATATCTGAAATTGAGGTATTGGTGGCGCCACCTGCATCGGCCTTTTTTGTACGGGGTCATCAGTGCCTGTACTGAGGACTACAAAAAACTTCTTCTCTGAAACCATATGGCCAAAATGTTTAATTTTGCACAGAAACAATCCTAGGGTAGTGCTTTCTGAAGTTTGTTCAAATGATCTCTTTTCAGTGACTTTTGGCTAAGTTATGGGAAGCTGAAATTAGTCATATGCCATAACAGCCCATTTTAGCTCAGTGGCTACAGAGATCTTCTTCTCAAAAACCACTGGGCCAAATTCTTAAATCTCACAAATTAATTATCCTCAGATGTTGATAATTCAAGTTTGTTCAAATGGTTTTGGTTCAGTGCTTTTTGGCTGAGTTACGGGAAGCTGAACTTAGCCAGTTTGCTGTATCTTCCTATATGAGTTATAAACCTGTGAAACGTTTTTCGACTGATGCCACTGAAGCCAGTTTGTTAAATATTTTACAAGAATAATCCCTACAATAATTCTTATAATAATTGTCATTAATGGTTTCACATGAATGATTTTTGGCTGAATTATGGAGATTGAATTGAGTAATTTTACCATATATGTTAGCTGTGTTATGCTGTTACATCTAGCCTGGCACCAGTTTATCAGCATCTATTACATCATACCACTAGACATTTAGATTACAGGTTATCCTTGGTTAATATTGACAAGAAAGTTTTTTAAAAGATTTTAAAAAATTAGATTTATGATTTAAGTTATTCATCATACCAGGCAATGTAACAATCATGGATATTCAGCTCTCTGTGGCTATATAAAGACAACTGTACATGGATTATAAGTTATTGTTATCCCTACTCAACTTAAGTCAAGAATTTGCCATCAATGAGATATATCTGTATTTTAATTTTGCATTCAGTATGCATCCGTAATAATTTTACATATATTCCTGATTTCTTTTTTATAAAAAGTCAGCTGAAAAACATTTTGTATTGGGAAAATAAATTTCAAAGTTATTTCAAGTAGGGACCACTTTTGTGTACAGATGGCAGCACTTGGTTTACCATTGGCAGATTGCCAGTGCCTTGATGTTTTCCAGTAGCCAAGATGATGTCAGCTCTATAAATAGTTTTGGCACAGTGCCAGGATTGGAAGAAGTGCAGCCAGGTATAGGTCAAGAGTTCACTCAGTGCAGTAGCTGCATTCTATTTATAGCTTTAGAAGACTGCTCACTGCATTATATTTGGCACCAAAGTTCAGCCTGAATCTATTTATAGCTTTGGCAGACTGCCAACTGTGTCAGATTATGCAATAGGTCAAGAGTTCACTCAGTGCAGCCAGGTACAGGTCAAAAGTTCACTCAGTCTAGCCAGGTGCAGGTCAAGAGTTCACTCAGTGCAGTAGCTTGAGGCAGCAATTTGTCACGGGTCACTCGGGGGCAACTGCCTTACTCACCTAAGCCTTGTCAGCCCAGTGCATCAAACTCTGGGGAAGTTTGATGTATTGGACTGATATTTTGACCTGTCTATGCGTCTTTGATGGTATTCTTATTTACAAGAAAGGTGGTGCCACCTACACAGTGTATGCGCCTGCTTATTTCTACAGAGGAATTTGATACATCAACCTAAAATTGGGCATGTTTATACATATCAGGTAGCTTTATATTGTACAAGACTGGTGCGCCACCTACAATAATTTTTGCACAGTGTATGTCCCTGCTTATTTCACAGGAGGGGTTTGACATATCAGTCTGGCAATGGGCATATTTATATATCTCTTTGTTGTATATAAGACTGGTGGTGCCAGCTACAATGATTGTATCCGTCGAAATAGAGTTTTGCAAATACTATGTTTTCAGTCGGACGCCGACGCTGCTGCCATCGCCGCATAGGTTTCCGGAGAACTCCTCCATAACCACTGGGCAGAATTTTTTAAAATTTGGAATTATAATTGGTCACATGTGAACTGCTGCGCCATCATTTTTGGTTGACCTCTGACCTTTCCTCTCTGCCCAGCGTCCATTTGTGCGTCTGTTTCCACACATAAACCCACATATCTCGGGAACCATTAGACCGATCAGGCTAAAAATTTTGCACAAATGTAGCCCTTGGAAAGCTTTATAACACCTGCCACCATTTTTGCACAGCGTCTGTCTGTTCATCTGCCTTGGAATAAAAACACTCATATCTCTGCATTGGTTGGACTTATCCACCTGAAATTTTGCATGTGTATACATCCTGGACAGCTTTCTTGATTTTATGACAGGTGGCGCCACCTACATTCACGTTTAAGCTGCAGACATCCAAGCTCATATCTCGGGAACCGTTTGACCAGTTGGACCAAAATTTTGCATGTGTATACATCTGCCATAGCTCTTTATCATACGCAAAACTGGTGGTGCCACCTGCAACCGTTTTTGCACAGCGTCCATCTGTTCATCTGCCTTGGGATAAAATCACTCATATCTCAGTTGGGTTTGACTTACACACCTGATATTTTGCAGGTTGATACATCCTTGACAGCTTTCATAATTTTATGACAGGTGGCGCCACCTACATTCAGATTTACTCTGCAGACATCCAAGCTCATATCTCAGGAACCATTTGACCGATTGGGCTAAAATTTTGCATGTTTATAGATCTCGCATAGCTCTTGATCATACGCAAAACTGGTGGCGCCACCTGCAATCATTTTGCACAGGATCCGTCTGATTTGTTTGCCGTGGGATAAAATCAGTCACATCTCGGCAGTGGTTTGACATATCTGCCTAAAATTTTGCAGGTTTATACATCTTGGATAGCTTTCTGGATTTTGTGGCAGGTGGCGCCACCTACATTTATGTATACGCTGCAGACATTCAGGCTTGTATGTCAGGACTGATTTGACATATCTCCCTGAAATTTTGCATGTGTATAGATCTCACATAACTCTTAACCATACACAGAACTGGTGGTGCCACCTGCAACCATTTTTGCACAGCGTCTGTTTAGTGTTTAGTACTTGCATTGTTCATATACATGTTACACATGTTCTTGAAAAGTAATGGTCCAGCATTGAAGCATTATACCTGGTGTAATCTCGTTGCACAGGTTTGCATTAGGCCTGTAGGCCTTGTTTAGAGTTCCATACAATCTTCCTTTGGAACATTTTGTTGGCTGCTGTTTCTCATGATTTTTTTGACAATTTTCATATTTTTCAAGTTACATAATATTGCTTTATATTATGTATTACTTAATATTGAGAACAGTACATATTTAGGTTTTCTTGCTGCTGTACCATATTTTCCCAGTTCAATGTTGAACATTTCTTTTGTCATCTGGTTACTGTATCTCATATTTTTTACTTTGAATTTATAATATTTCCTGGTCATTTCGTTGCTATCTCTAATGTTTTCTGTACATTTATAACCTTCTTTAGTCACTTCATTGTTGATTTATCTCATATTTTATATATAGTTTAGAACATTTTCCAGCTGCTCAGGTCTTCATGGTGCCGCATTTCAAAATTTTCTTTACGTTTATAAATGATTTTTTTAGCCCTCAGCCCTTAGGCTGATGGGCTATTGTCGTCACCAAAGCTGTCCGTCCGTCCATCAGTCCGTCCGGCGTCCGTTAACTTTTACCTTGTGAGCGGGATATCTTGAAAAGGATTCATCGTAGGAATTTTATCTCCTCCGTAAAGATGTATATCGACAAAATCTCGGTCAAGTTCGAAGATGGGTGACCTTGACCTAATTTTCTACATTTTAGAGCTGATTATAGAAAAACACTTAGATGCTTATTTCTCAGGAACCATTGGGTGGATTTTCACAAAACTTACTATGATTATAAGGACTGATAATCTGTACCTGCTACACGAGTTTGGTGGCGCCACCTACAATATCTGATTTTTAATGAATTTTTATCGGATTTTTCAACTTTGGGCTTGTGAGCGGGATATCGCTCAAAGGATTCATCGTAGGAATTTTATTTTTTCGGTGAAGATGTATATTGACAAAATCTCGGTCAAGTTCGAAGACGGGTGACCTTGACCTATTTTTCTACGTTTTAGAGCTGATTATAGAAATACACTTAGATGCTTATTACTCAGGGAGCATTTGGTGGATTTTCACAATACTTACTATGATCATAGGGAGTGATGGTCTGTAACTGCTGCACAAGTTTGGGGGCACCACCTGCAATTTTTGATTTTTAATGAATTTTTCTTAGATTTTTCAACTTTGGCCTTGTGAGCGGGATATCTCTAAAAGGATTCACAATAGGAATTTTATTTCTTTGGTGAAGATGTATATTGACAAAATCTCGGTCAAGTTCGAAGATGGGTGACCTTGACCTACTTTTCAAGGTCACAGAGCTGATAATAGAATAAAACTTAGAAGCTTATTTTTCAGGAAGCATTTGGTGGATTTTTATGAATCATGGTACATACCTCTCCATTTTAAATTTATAACTGAGACATGTACAGATATACATCCATGTGAGAACAGATATTTAGTACTTGTTACTGTTACCACCTCTAAACACTGTTCTTTTGGCTGAGGGCTTTTGTCAGCTTCTGCTGATATTCTAGTCTAACCATGTAGTTAGGCTATATTGTTCTTCTTGGCCCCAGGGTGAGTCAGTCCATTTTTAAGGTGGCTGTTTTCTGATCATGTGACAGGGTTACAGGTCACATGACACGGCCCCATTTTCCAGCACTTATAACTGGGTTACTTCACCTGCTTTCCCTAACAATAGATGTCACCTGATCTTCCTCTGCAAAGACACCCCTGGATGCTGCAATGACATTACTGAGAGACCTCAATATGTCTCCATCTCAAGTTCCAAGGAGACCAAGCTTGTTATATTTAAATTATGATGTATATAACCACATCTTAGGAATGATATATCTAGCTGATTTAGAATCTTAGTTTTGTTATATTTCCAGAATGATGAAATTTTATCCATGTTATATTTTAGGCAGCTTGGAATATACATTTCATATGCCAGGGTTATTTCCTACAGTATATGGACTTGCATATATTTAGTTGAAAATCTGTTATCAAGCAAATATATCTATCATATCTGATAAGCAGGATACCATCCAGGCATTGTTTTAACATCTTGTCTTGTGTGATTGTATGAAACTTATACATACAGTCATAATAGTGTCATCATAGTACCTATAACAGTCGATTGACTGATTAATTTTATTCAGGTAATCAGTGTGCATAATATACACTGTTTATAATAATGTACATAAAATAAAAAAAAACATGCATCCTGATATGCACCTGGGATAACACTAACAAGTTTACTGAAAACTTATATCCATGGTGGTCCCAATTAATGCAATCAAGATGTTAAGCAAAATGTCTTATCACAGCTAGAGGTTGTATACAAATATATATATATATATATATATATATATATATATATATATATATATATATATATATATATATATACATATAAATAATTCATAGAAATTAATCATTACAAAAATTATAAGTAATGTCCACAATAGGAAACCTTATATATATATATTACAGAAAGTATAGGTTAAATATGTTGAATATTGTTAAGAAAGTCAATACTAAAATATCCTATGTATATCACAGCAAAACATTGGCATGAAAAACACATAGCAAATCTTATAAAAATGAAAACAACAAACAGCAAAACATTGGCATGAAAAACACATAGCAAATCTTATAAAAATGAAAACAACAAACTTGCATCTATTGACTAAATTTACAGACAAGACCATGTACCTGAAAGAAAAAGGGTTATTCCTTCAACTATTAAATTGTCATATACGTGCATCAATCAATCTTTCATTAGTATAAATAGATGAAATTAATAGATGTTATAACATGTCATTAAAGTTAGATGATTCTACCAATTAATAATAAATTATTTAAATATTAATTCTTTCTAGGTATAATTGTCCTGTTCCATATTTTCTCATAATTGTTTTTTTTTCCTAAAATTTAGACATATATTTTTAATACATATCTACAATAATTTGTCTAGAAGATGCAAAACATACAAGTCTACCTTTCTGATATCAACATTGACTTTGAGAAATATCATATGTTTTATTACCCTGATATTCTGTTGTTTGTTCATTTCTAAATTTTGAGGATTTTTCATGAAGAAAAATGGCCTCTACACTAGCTAGCTACCAACAACAGTAATTCTGCAGTTAGGCATTGTCAAGCACTGATATCTTTGGTGCCAGATTTTTTTACACTCCAAGCTCAAGATCAGAGTTTTATTCAACTTTCCTATTTATATTCCTGCATGGAAGAATTTGAAGATTTGGACATAGGCTTGTGATTTAGTGAAAAACTGTAAAGAACAGCATAGTGCTGGGGCAGCCCCAGGGCCTGATGGGATTTCTGTGAGGATAAAAGCATTCTAATACCCTGAATTGCCTGTCTAAAAATCCCAGGTCCAGGGCTCTAATAAACTCTGCTTGCTGTATGTTGAATTTTTTCATCCATAACCAATAAGCAGCGAGCGTGAGTTATAGTCTCCCATTCTTTTAATTTTTTATATGTTTTCATCATGATCAGGTTGCTATGGTGATTTTTTTTCACCCCTTACAAATAAGCTGCCAGCAGGTTTTACAAGCTTTTGGTCCTCTGTGTTTTTTTTTATGTAACTTTTTATTTTCTGAGTAGGCCGATTTCTGATCCATTCTATGTGTCATGCATTTATTATCTGTCAGTATTTTCTTGATCGATAAGGTGAGGAGAGTGAATAAAAAGGGAAATTCCTGCTTAGGAAACTTTTCCTATTTTGGAGGTACTTCTCTGTAACCATACTTGACATTTAATCACATATAACAAAAATGTGACTGTAAAATTCCTAATAGTAGCCACATCCTTATTAGAGGTCCACCCTGACTTTTGGGTTTCACCTTGAATCATAAGGTTTAGTTGATATATTAGTTCATCTATGGAAAACGTTACAGATAAAATACGTGCTGTGTGCAGAAATTATATGATTTACAAAGGAATTGGTTAAAAGAAGCTTTTATGTAAAGAAGAGAGAGAGAATTTTATTTTTATGCAGTGTAGTAAAATTGAAGACACAACATACGCCAGGATTGTAAGCTCACTAAACAGCAACACAAGAAATGTGTTTAATGGTTATACAACTCCATGGCAGTAGGAATAGACCACAAACCACTTAAAGCACCATATACAGGGGGAACATCCTCAAACTTTGTTGTATAGGCCTACACAGTTGTCACAGAACAAAGCCCCCTTTGACCAGTGAACAGCTTTATTATAATAAAATATCCATATGTAACAATTGTATAGAATCCATTGAATTAAAAATTTACATGGTGATTCAGATTTCCTCCAAAATTCCTTGGATTGTTCCTTGATTCCTATCCCTCCACAAAATGTCATCAAAATCTGTCAACAACTTTTTGTATTAACATCAAACCAAACAACCAAGGGTGACACATAATACACCTCCCCACCTATAATGGTGAGCTATAATGAAGTAAAACTGGAATTGAAGAGTGTCAGGGTTTTCACTGACTTATGTATTCATATATATAAATTCCTATAGATAGATATGTCTCTATGAAAACTGTCACCTTCAAATTTCTATATTTTCCAGTATTTATGCCTTGAACTCCAATATTTTTACTGCATGATCATATTTTTATTTTTAATAGGTTTATTATAAAAAAAAACAGTTCTTTTGAAGAACTTTGCAAGTAAGTGTTGCAATTAAATACAGAATCAGCTTAATTTACATTGTGGAACTTGTGACTGGAAGATTGTTATGAAGGTAGGATGCAGTTTTATATAAAAAGAATAAAAATGGTGAATGCTATTGTGATTGACTTCACTGGCAATCAAACAAGTAAAACATGGTTTTTGTATTTCTGGCTTATTATTCCTATAAACTCTTATATTTTTGTCTCAAATGTTCCTATAAAATTCCTAAATTTCTTCAAGAGCTTGGTGTAAGGCCTGGAATGACTAACTGCAATTATTGATGTGTCTTATGCTTTAGTCTTGTAAAATAAAGTAAAACTGAACTGAATGTTGTGTCTGCATGAGATTAGGTGTATACAGACAAAACCTAAAGCCCTGACAAAAGCTAGTTAAGAGCTGATCTGGCACAGGAAGCCACCACAGCTGTTCTTGTAGGAAGATTGTCAGTGACATTTTAATGATAATTAACAACCTTAGGGGGACATTATGCTGGGGCATGTCAGACATATATAGTAGCAGTAAACCAAAAAAAAATATCAAATATGATTTTCAACATGATAGACTTGAAAATGCTTTCAACTCAGTGTGTGCAGAGAAGAAATATTGAAAGTAAGGATGTATCAAGAATTTTATTAAGAAAAAATGAACAGTTACATATTAACATATGTTTCATGCTATTGCAATCATCAGATGTGGCTGTTAATTGATGGTTGATGTTGTTTTTTTATTATGTGTTAAAGTGATTAACTATGGTCAAGTGGATATGTATGGGGACAAAGACTAATTTGGGACATATATGGGGACATTAGTGGACAACCAATAGCTAAACATTAAGAATATGAATGATCTTTTGAAATTTCATACACAAAGAAAATTAAAAAAATTATGATATTGCATACTAAAGAAAATTAAGTCCAAATTATTGCTTGAAATCTGGCAAAGACCAGGAAAAGATTTCTGGTCAGGGACAGGTCAAAGAACCTAGGTGTAGAAAGTCTGGATAGCCTGTTGGTTAATGGCTGTAGACTTAATACAGAGAAGGTTTTTGGTTTGAACCAAAAGTCAGAGGCTCTGAAGCAAAAAGTGAAATCTTGGTAGAACCTTGGAGATCAGTCTGCTCTATGTCTTAATCAACAACAGGGTATGTCTTCTGGATTATTTGAAACCCTACCCCTTTGTATATAAAACCTGAAATACTGAAAGCTTAATAATTACATGTTATTATTATTGTATGGTTATCTTCATCCTCAATCAGTGGACAGCACCACCTAGCCGATTACTATGGACCAATCCTTAAGGAAGTGAGACAAATTTTAGAATAAATCTCAAATCATAAAATTGGGGAATTTCTTTGCTCAAAAGTGAAAGAGAGCTAGCTGACATGAGGTATTGGTATATTATGTCTCACAGCCAAACAATGCTTATATATAAAGACTGAATGGTTAGAGCTGGTAACTTAGCAGTGAGAGATTTTAAGTGTGGAAAAAGGATAAAATATTTGTAACAAGAAAAACAGAACATCCCTATCTAAGAGGGTTCTGTACCCTGAAAATTGGAAGATATCCCAGGGATCACACAAATGAATTGGGGTGGGCATTATGCCACTACAACAACCCCCCCCAGATCCCACTTCTGACACCATTTTAGCGGGTGAGAATAGAAACAGGGCTGATCATGGATTCAAACCAGCTTCACTGGCAAGGCTAGTAGGAATATTTTTGTGAGCATGTCACGTATTCACCCCAGTACTTTGAAAGTTCATCCTTTAAAATGTCAGGGATTTTATTTTCATGGAAGGCTGAATACTTTGTAAGATGAAATAATTATAAACATAGAGAGTGCTGAAAAAAACAACAAAGAACACTGGAATGCAGTTTTCCTGATATATGTGGTAGCTGACAGGATGCGAATAGAAAAGTTTCCATTCACCGGACCCTCGCATCCTATCATGTACCTTTTGATAATCTTGCTCAACCATGGAAATTGATAGATATCATATAGATCAGGGGCATTAGGGATAATAGAAACCATGTGTGTGGTATTATACAAGGAACATGAAAAATCTCATCCAACTGACAGAGGAGAGGTTGGATTTGATCTTGTGATAAGTCACCAAGAGCCCTGAATGGTAAGCAACAAAGACTTTGGATGGGATGGTGAAGTAGTGTCAGAGGTGTGCCAGGAGGTCTGGCACACTTTTAAGTCCAACAGTTAATGCGTGTAGAAGCCTGGGCTATCATGACTGGGGAACTAATAACTTGTTAACTAAGCCAATCACTTGGTTGCTGTGGCAACATTACTGTAATGACACATGGCCCGTGCCTAATACATGGCAGACTTACTGGCGGGTTTTGGTGTCTCAATTGGGATCTTCTTCCCTGTTTCTGGCTAATGGATACTAATGTCTTTGGTTAAAGTATGATCTGAAGTTATTAAAGTTCATTTGGTAAAATCTAGCATTTTGATGAAAGAACCCTATTCAGTGGCTCTTGTAGATATAAGTGTCTCATTATAGGCACAGAAGATAAATTTCTCTTTCATACCAAATATAATGGAGTTTGTATTATTATAATGTAATATATTAAATTACTTTTATATTTTGTCAGATGGGGGTTTTTGATCATGCTTATTAGACAAATAGCACTTAAAGGTATAGGTGGGGTTTTTTAGTCTGATACCCCAGAGGATGCTTTTGCCTTCCTGGTCTTTTCAGCCTGTACATTCTTATAGTTTTTCTGGGTTCTTTGTTCTACATTTGCATTCTCCCATGACCAACACCCATTAGTAAAGACTGTTAAAGGTAGTCAGAACAGGACAAGATTAGATCCACAACCTTGGGGTCACTTCCACAGGTTAACTATTAACTATATACTGTAAAACCTCACCCAACGACCAACTCAGTTTAGAGACCACCCCAAAAATGACCTCTATTTTATGGTCTAAATTCTTTTTTGCTCTTTATTCGATCACTTGGACAACCACCTTGAAAATGCGACCACTTTATTGAGGTCCCATTGGTGGTCGTAATTTCGATGTTTTGCTGTATATGATAACAGGGGCAGATCCAAGGGGGATTTAGGGTTTAATTTACCACTCCCTTATCAGGAGAAATTACCCATTTTGCAATGTTTTTCCCATAATTTTATGATTAAACCCTCACTTAAATCTTGGAATTGTGGACTTTTTTACTGGAGAATATAACTTGATTTGGTAACAATGGGGAACCCCTGTAGGGTGCCTGATTATATGACTTACTTGTGTCAGAAACAACAGTTTTGTTCTTCATGTGGTATATGTGAACACTATATATAGTATATCCATAGTTTGGGCATGAGACCTGAAAAATCAGGATTATAATATGTATATGTGTAACTGGTGAAAATAATGACGAGACCCGAATGTGGATTCAAACCCAAAACCTGTGATGCACAAGTCAGACATTCTACCCCTTCCCTTTAAAAGCAAGCTTCACTAGCAAGGCTAGTAGGAAATATGCTTTTGAGTGTCCAGTTACAATAACCCCCTCTGTGAGGACATTCTGTCCCCAGAACTTAAGAATCTACCCGGGGGACACACACTTGAACTGGATCAGGCATTATGCCACGACATCAAATCCCCAGATCCGACTTCTGACACCGTTGTCATGGGTGAGAAAAGTAACCAGGCCTGAATGAGGATTCGTACCTGCAACCTGTGACACAAGTCAGACGTTCTACCGCTTCGCTAATAAAGCATGCTTCACTAGCAAGGCCAGTAAGAAAGCTTTTGTGTGTCCGGTTACATATGATTTAAAGGCAGCCCTTTTATCCCAGTTTTGAGAAATAAACCAGACAAAGTTCAACAAGGGTATGAGGATGCAACACAAAAGTCCTCCTTGGACAACATCCAGGCTTTTACTTGTGATAGTGTTAGTGGCATATGTTCTTTTTTGACATTAAATCAAAAAGTTATTAGGTTAAGCTTTTGTGATACCTTTGAATTAGGTTGTTTTAAATTATACGAAGTTAACTTGGGAAATTTCGTCCTGCCAGTGGTAAAAATTAATTTACCCAGTTTTTGTTTTCTGCTGATTTTATAAAACATATATATGTATATAAAGTATGTTATACCACTGTGAATCTAACAGGATTTAGATATTTGTATCCACAAAAACAAAGTACGCCAGAATAGAACTCTGAGACCACTGGACAGATTTTTCTGAAACTTTAATCAATTACCGGGTCACATGTGAACTGGTGCCAAATTATATTGCATTGACCTCTGACCTTTCCTCTCTCCAGTGCGTCCATCTGGGTGTCTGTTTTGACACATTAACCAACATATCTTTGGACTTATTTGACCAATCAGGAAAAGTGTAGCCCTTGGAGATCTTTATAAAATACATAAAAATGGTGGCGCCACCTGCAACCATTTTTGCACAGCGTCCGTCTGTTTGTCTGCCATGGGATAAAATCACACATATCTCGGCAGAGGATTGACTTATCTGCCTAAAATTTTGCATGTATATACATCTTGGATAGCTTTCTCAATTTTGTGGCAGGTGGCGCCACCTACTTTCATGTTCAGGCTGCATACATCCAGGCTTATATCTCAGGACTGGGTTGACTTATCCTCCTGAAATTTTACATGTGTATAGATCTCACATAGCTCTTTATCATACACAAACATGGTGGCGCCACCTGTAAGCATTTTTGCAGAGCATCAGTCTATTTGTCTGCTGTGGGATAAAATCACTCGTATCTCGGCAGTGGTTTGACTTATCTGCAAAACATTTTGCATGTGTATACAACTTGGACAGCTTTCTGGATTTTGTGGTAGGTGGCGCAACCTACATACACATTTCAGCTGTAGAAATCCATGCTAATATGCGACACACCTCTCTCTATTTCCCCTTGCCACTCAATCCATGCCTCACTTCACCCGTCCCACTTTGGTTTTGGCAGATACACATAGTCGCTTGTCAACTATCCTTATTCTAGTTAATATCTGTTTTGGCATATGATAATCAGTGTTCTAATTGTATTTGTTACTGATCAAGTGTCTACAGATAAACGTGAGGTAATTTTATATCAACAATCCATGCCATGCATCTTAATTTTACAGACTTTATTTGAAACAAGTGATATGTTTTTTTAATATTTTGTATGTTTAATCATACCTTCAAGCCAAAAGTGAAAAATTGTTTAATAAATTAGCAGATAACAAGAAAACTAACATGTACTTGTAGAAAATTCAGTGTCAAGGTCAAAGGTTCCAGTAAAAAGGCCAGATCCTGAGACCTTGAGGGATCACAGCTTGTGGACAAGTCTGTCTGATAGGATCCAGTGGTTGATCCGGGGGGGGGGGGGGGCATGGGATCTGGGACCCCTCCTTTTGAGGCACAACAACTTTTTTTTCATGGATCCAAACCAATGTTTCCCACCAGGATCCCTGTTTCTGTATTTGGGAACCTTGTTTAGGTTTTCTAAATGAGACTTCCTGGGTTGGACCCTCCCTTTTAAAAAATCCTGGAACCGCCCTTGGGATCACAGTGGTTATGAGGTTGAATCTGCAGAAGTTGAAATTGACAAGTACAGTGAAACCTGAACCAAGTGACCACTGCCGCCAGTGACTGTCTGTGACTAACGACCAAAAAATGAATGCACTGAGCTTAATCACTCTTTAATGCCCCTGTGTTTAGCGACCGTTTGTGGTATGCGACCACCAACCACTCAGATGTGGCCGGTCGCTGGTCTATACCTCCATTAAGCGACCGCCTGGTATAGCCGTAGTGGCACCTAGCGTCATAAGTTAAGACTAAAACGACCGTGCAATTGACCGTCTCTTGAATGTGCAGGTGGCAATGGTGACCTACTTTCCCCGCGGTGAATTGGACATTGTATATAAATTCAAAATCCAAATTGATGAAAAAGCTATTGTAAAAAAAAAGATAATTATTTTACGCAGAACAATCTGTGAAGCCTTAAAATTTATAAATTTTAAAAGAAAGCACCTGTTTTCAAAAATGACATAAAAATGCAAAAAAGGTAGTTCCAACAATACTGTTCCCTTTGTGAAAATTCATATTTTGTGCATGAAAAATATTCTTTTTTATTTAGAGCACACTGCATGATCAGCATTTTTAGTGCAGGATCGGCTTCTTAATGAGCTGGTATCTTGCGGGTCATAGAACCACAGGGCCAGCTTGATGTGACATAGACTTTCTCCAACTACTTTTGAGTGTCATTAGTGAAAGAAAATGCATGAAGTCTCCAGAAGATTTGGAGCTTGCTGTGTTTTACATTGCCATCGATGCTGCCTGTTGACCAAGAAAGCCAGCTTTATTACCAGATAAAGGCAAGAAATGCTTTTAGGAGCACTTCCTTATTTCTCTGACAGCTTTAGCCACAATGGTCGCCACTTACAGACAACGGGGTGTTAAACAAGTCCGGGCTCGCCATGTGACTGACGAGCTTGATGGCTTTCACGTGGAGGACTAAGACACAATACAGCTCATCTTTTGTATTTTATTTCAGGATTATTGGCACTCTGGTGCACACAGTAAGAATGTCTGGATTTAACTCTTTCAGAGAGCAGGGCAGGTAGTTCTTGTTCTGATTACAGGTTTAAAGAGTCTTGCTTCAATTCTCCTTAAAAGTAACTTCACATACAATTTCCCCTTTAATAAAAAATCAAGCCCAAAGT
This sequence comes from Sipunculus nudus, assembly GCA_026874595.1. Taxonomy (NCBI): domain Eukaryota; kingdom Metazoa; phylum Annelida; class Sipuncula; order Golfingiida; family Sipunculidae; genus Sipunculus; species Sipunculus nudus. Next base: position 11,199,324 of record CM049321.1, read on the forward strand.
CATTTACTGTTAATATAATTAACTTCCATGAGGTGTATTTCATTTTAAACCTGGTGAAGTGTTCTTACATGTACATGTTGTACATGTTTTTTTATATTCATATTCATTGTCCAAATGGCATATGAAATTTTACAATTTTTAAAATTAAAATTTTTAAAATTTTACACAATTCAAATCAATCAATAACAGATAACAAACCACTTTTTAGTGGGCTAATATCAAACTAAATGACAATTTCTATAACTTTTTTACGTCTACCATGTTCCTTTCATGTTTAAAAATGAAATTGAATTTTTATTTAATTGAAACAAAATTTTAAAAAATTAAATTTTCAGTTAGAAAGAAACATGATTCAGGAAAAAAAATAAAATGGTTTTGCCAAAGGTCAATTAAGATCATATGTGGTGTTAGGCTGTTATGTTGATAGCATGATCTTACCATGCATTATTATACTACACTTTCCCTGCTTAAATACTGGACTAAGATGAAGAAGGTATCACCTTTTTTAAGCTCAATAAGCAGCCATAACACTATGCTTGACTATTTGCTCCACCAACCTCAGCGCTGCAGGAAACCGCAATTTTGATCAGGTTTGGCCACCAGGCGGTGCTGTCTTTGTGGTTTTTTACTCCATGCATAATATTTAACCACCCTCTGTTGTTATACACTGGATACAATCTTAACCTTCCAGGACAGTCTCTAGCTAACTTGCTGGTTTGGTCTGGGTTCAGTTAATTATCTCCACCTGTTTGGAAATTTTCTCTCATGCGACAAGCTAGCACACATGGACACAGCGACTGTTGTTTACATATTGAGCCAATCAGATTTTGTTTTATGAGCTCCACATGGCCGCAGTCAACATTGTTTTCTAGCTGAGCCAATCAGATCTTACCTTACCATGCGTCAGTTTGCTGGATGTTTGGTAGCGTAAGATTGGCCCTCTGACATTACGGCCAGATCACTGGCCTGAAGGAGGGCCCTAACTGAGTCGTTTTTGTCACGGCTTGGTGTTTGGCAGCTTGCAAAACCTGAAGAATCCTTCCATTTCTCACAGCATGTGAGTGGAAGGTCTCTTGGAGGTCATTCGCTGTGTTCAGAGCATAAACCTTGTTGACCAGCAGTAAAGTCATGAATGTGAACTAGAGATCCTGGGACATCCTTTTTTTACACATTTTTTTAGCTCCCATGAAACCGTGCATAGTCAAATTGATGCTGTTTTAAAATTATAGTTTCAAGTGGCCATATGCCAATTAATCAGTTACATCTATATCAACAGGGGGTCATTCACTTTCATGATCAGTTCAATTGGTTGCACACAAACTGTTATGTGTGCACATGCAAAAATGCCATACGTTATCCAGAAAAAAAAATATTTTTATCCTGTCAGAGACAACCAAGTTATCTTACCTGTCAGCATGATGTATATATCTGACTAGATATACACATGCAATACATGCATGTAGGTATTAGTTTGGTATAATTCTACAGCAGATTTCATGGTTACATTAATTTATAATCAATCATGAGCATTTTTTTTATTCATCAAACATGTTTTACAACAGATTTCTTAAATTAATGGATTCTGCTCCAGATTGTACCAGTCACAATAATGTTGTATACATTTTACCAGTCAAATATATATGCATGAGTTTAGACAGCTCTCTGAATATGTAGGGAGAAAGTGCCTTGCCTAGAAAGAAAAACTTTCATATTGGTGGGACAATTAAGCTATATTTGCCAAAGAAACTTTAGCCAAGCAGGCTTCAAGGGATTGAGTGCTTTCATGTTATACATGTGATAAAACTTGAGTCCACTTTTATTCTTTTTCCATATCCATAGAGTCGCAACATGGGCAGACCAGTAAGCATGTTTTCTTTGTTTCCAATGAACAATAGTAATAATACATACCAGTAATCTGTATTAATCTCATATCATAACAAGTAGCTGTTTTTCCAACAGATGAATGTATACAGTTTGGGGCAATGCAATTGCTGTGGCAGAGATATCATTATGGAAGCTGTATGCCCAGACTCCTAGGAAGTAATATTGTAGGATCTCGAGATCTCCCATAGTCTGACACAGACAGAAGACTACAACACATAAATTTAGTTTAACACACCAAAATAGCCAAAAGATCTATCAGAATTATTATTATCACATTATTTTTAATATGCCAAAACATCATACTGCCAGTCCTTGGGGAAAATGTTCAGTATCTTTTACTGCCAGTCCTTGGGGAAAATGTTCACTAAAGATACTGAGTGTTTCTGGCTACTAAACTTCACCTGAGCTTATAAATTCCTCCATCTCCTTATTTTGCTGGAATCCTAATTACTAACTAAGTGACTTGCCTAAGAGCCTAGGCCCGCTAAGTGAACAAGTAAATTAAGTCTATCCCCCTCTGACCTATAAGCAGCCTACTTTATCACAGGGGTGTTAATTGGTTAGTCAACTCGAAGTAAAACAGCTATTGAAAAAAAGTCCCTAGTAAATGTGATGGTTATACATAACTGTTATTACAGTCAAGGCAGGCACTTCTAAAATAAGCTCCTAAATTAGCAGGCCATAACTATAAAAAAGGTGTTTTCATAGACATCAAAGCCCCACCAGGATTATCCTCATTCACTGTGTATTAAGGTCTACAAAACTGTCACAGTTTAAAAACACCATTCCGTCATATGACAGGAGTATTATGGTATTAACCCTCACCTGTACATCCATTAACTTTAAGTATTGCATCGAAAAACGAATACTGGGGCTTTTAATGGATTTTCACCAAACCCACCATAACTACTAACCAACAGATTATCTCACCCGAGGGTGAATATGGGCAAATTCACACATATTTAATAAGGTCATAGGTCACTTAATTGTCCACTGTGTATTGTCGCTGCGAAAACTTACAAGGAATATGAAGGATTAATTATGATTAAACTCATCAGAAATGTTAATCAATAAAATATCTCACCTAAGTTTGATTTCCATCAAAAGCCATTTATATTTAATAAGGTCAGAGGCCACTGCACTGTGGAGGCATTGGGTGACTTAACAAAGTCCAATGGATTTTCATGAAACTCATTATACATATTTAATAATAGAGTTTCTCTCCTCAGTTAAATTCTCAGGATATTTCATGCATATTTAATGAGGTCATAAGACATGCAACGGGCACATTATGCACATTTGTTGTTCTCTTTTAACCATACAGTAACTTCGACTGCACATTACAATTACCAAATATGTACACAAAATTGTCACATTTACACTATGAGCCAAGGGAACATTGAACGTGTGAAAATTCTTCATGCAATATAGTTGCAGATGTATAAGTATTGATATTATCTGTGTTATCAGTCTTTGAATGCTTATAATGATATTACGGGCACAAAATATATGTCAGATGCCATTGAAGCTATAGAAAAAATATTATACTCTGTACCTATGCTGATAGTATTTTATTCACAAAGGTTTTATTTTTGCAATAATTTCCAGTTTGCGAATATGGCAAATTTAAAACTCTCACAAACAAAAAGCCAGCCTGTTGCAAGTCTTATGACCTCTGACCTCATTAAATATGCGTGAAATATGCTGAGAATTTTATATGAGGTGAGAAACATTACAGTGATGGCAGAGATTAAATTGGGAGCAAAAATATATAAAGCTTATAAGATTTTTTCATAGTTGATCTCCCCAGACATGGGAGAATTGACATGTCACAGCAGAATTTCCCGCATTATGAATAATTAAATCTGAAAAGGCCAGTAACTCAGTCACTAGGTCCCAGCCGGGGCCAATGCACATGGGGAAAACAAAGTGGCTGGGAGACAATGAACGATGCCACTTTGTTGTAAAAGAGACAAATTAAATTTGTCGCAACAGAAGATCAAAGTAACATTAGAGATAGCAGCTGACATTTGTAAAATATGATCCACAGATTGACTTGGATTTATGAAATGCTGGTCCAGCTTTTTCTTTTGAGGCTGCATTGGTGTGGTGCCTGCTCCCATCACACTTCAATGGTGCGATATGCTACTGTACTTGGCATTTTAGTAGCCGGAACATTCAGCCTCTATTCAGGAATAGACAAAATCATAAATGGGGATTTCATGCATATTAAAAGGGGATCTATGCAAATTACTGAAAACACCATGGGTTTAATTCATGACAACTGATTCATGACAACTGTTTTTATGCATTATATGTAGGGGTTGTCGCATGTCCTCATGCTGAACACCAAATATCACGACCTGATCAACTTTGGTTAGATCTTACCAAACATTACAGAGTGATCTCTCCACCTGAGGGGCTGTAACACAAACAAGAAAAAAGAAAAAGATTTGTCACCGGCTTCTGTGGGTCAGGGGTAGAGCACAGGACTCAAAGCTGGGAGATTGTGATCGAGTTCCAATCTCAGCTGAGGTGATGAGATTTTTCACGGTCTTCCACACCCGGGGTGAGGGCTTTGCAGGCTTAATGGGAAGGCCGTGCCCAATGGCCATGTTTCACTCACAAACAAGTTCTCCTTACAGGTGTTCCTCGGTATGACCCAGAAATGGGGATGATTCGCACCGAGGGCCAGAAGGTGCAATAAAGTCACCGGGCCTGGTTAACACCAGGATATGTAGTATGAGAGGAAGCGTGTGATACTGCACCCTCTCACGTAGTAGATGTACATATAATACAATAAGCTAGCATTAAAAAAATAATGGAGGCCTATACCTTAAAAAATATTTTAAAAAAAGAAAGATTTGTTTGCAATACAGTCCTGTAGTCAGCATCTGAGGTGCTCAAGAACAGGACAATTGTAGCTATTGATAAATAATTAAAATTAAGTTAGCTTTGACCATTTGAATGCTACACTGGCTTTGCATATCTTTAAACTATTCGAAAAGGTCATTAATTTTCAAATTTGAAATTTAAATAAGTTAAGTGTTTTAATCACTCCAGGTTAAGTATATACTGTGGTTTTGCTGTGATAAGGTTAAAGATGATATCAGTTTGGTGTATATTTTACTTATCAAGGTTATAGTCTTGTTGTACATATTAAGGTTAATATAAGCTTGTTTCACTGCTTTATCAAGGTTGTATTGTTACACTGTATTAAGGTTTATATCAGTTTGTTTCATTGCTTTATCAAGGTTGTATGGTTTCGCTGTATCAAGGTTAATATCAGTTTGGTTCATTGTTCTTTTCAAGGTTATATTGTTTCACTGTAATATGGTTAATATCAGTTTGGTTCATTGTTTTTATCAAGGTATATGGTTTTGCTGTATCAAGGTTAATTAATATCAGTTTGGTTCATTGTTTTTATCAAGGGTTTATGGTTTTGGTGTATTAAGGTTAATGTCACCCATTGCTTAACAAGTCTGGTCATGGGGTTAACAGCATCAGCTGTATCATCCCATGAGGGATTCCCCGTATCTGTATCATCCTCCCAAATGTCTGCTTTGTCCCCTTGGGTGAGCATCACAGAGGATACAACGTCTGATCCCAGGGCTCTGACACAATCACAAAGCATCGTTTGCTTCCCCACACAGATCTCTGACAGTATCACTCCGCTACGTCAGCCGAGGGCCTCTCCTTTGATTTCCGGTTGTTGACAGTTCGCCAGAAGAAACCCCCTGCTGTGATGAATAAATATAACTCCTATAATGGTACCTGTGAAGGATGTAAAGTGACACAGGACATAATGAGCTCAGATCACACACGTCATGATCCGATGTCCAAGCATTATTCAGGGATTCACTGTGGTTATATTCAACGGTTTGTTCCTTTGATGTATCATTTTCCATTATGGTATTAATTGGTACATACTGTGGTGATGGCTTTGTTAACAAGGGTTTCATAATCACAATTTTTTTTTTTTGAAAGCTGAATTTTTGTGAAAATGAAACCTTCATAAATAAGGTTCCTAACGAAGAAGGCAAGTTAAAAGGTAAAGACTGAAATTTAATATAAATAATAAAAGACCATGCATGTTCAAAGATTGCTGTTATAAATGATATCTGATCTATCAAATTATCATATTTAAAGCAAACTAGTTTGAACTTATTCAGTGTTCTCTTCAGTCCCTTTTTTCTTTTTATTGAATGCACATATTTTTTTTGTATTATTAAATAATACACATGTACACCTATATTTGAAAAGTAATGGTCCAGCATTGAAGCATTATACCTGGTGTATAAACCATTGCACAGGTTCTCATTAGGCCTTATTTAAGGGGGTATGCATTAATTGTTTTCGGATATTATGGCATCTACAGTGCCAGATTTTTAGTCATTTTTAGCCCTCAGCCCTTAGGCTGATGGGCTATTGTCGTCACCCAAGCTGTCCGTCCATCCGGCCGTCCGGCGTCCGTTAACTTTTACCTTGTGAGCGGGATATCTTGAAAAAAGGATTCACCGTCAGAATTTTATTTCCTCGGTAAAGATGTATATCGACAAAATCTCGGTCAAGTTCGAAGATGGGTGACCTTGACCTATTTTTCTACATTTTAGAGCTGATTATAGAAAAACACTTAGATGCTAATTACTCAGGAACCATTTGGTGGATTTTCACAAAACGTACAATGATTATTGGGACTGATAATCTGTACCTGCTACACAAGTTTGGTGGTGCCACCTACAATATCTGATTTTTAATGAATTTTTATCGGATTTTTCAACTTTGGGCTTGTGAGCGGGATATCTCTAAAAGGATTCACCGTAGGAATTTTATTTTTTCGGTGAAGATGTATATTGACAAAATCTCGGTCAAGTTCGAAGATGGATGACCTTGACCTATTTTTCTACGTTTTAGAGCTGATTATAGAAAAAACATTTAAAAGCTTATTTCTCAGGAACCATTGGCTGGATTTTCACAATACTTACTATGGTCATAGGGAGTGATGGTCTGTAATAGCTGCACAAGTTTGGCAGCGCCACCTGCAATTTCTTATTTTTAATGAATTTTTCTTGGATTTTACAACTTTGGCCTTGTGCGCGGGATATCTCTAAAAGGATTCACAATAGGAATTTTATTTCTTTGGTGAAGCTGTATATCGACAAAATCTCGGTCAAGTTCAAAGATGGGTGACCTTGACATACTTTTCAAGGTCACAGAGCTGATAATAGAATAAAACTTAGAAGCTTATTTTTCAGGAAGCATTTGGTGGATTTTTATGAATCATGGTACATGCCTCTCCATTTTAAATTTATAACTGAGACATGTACAGATATACATCCATGTGAGAACAGATATTTAGTACTTGTTACTGTTACCACCTCTAAACACTGTTCTTTTGGCTGAGGGCTTTTGTCAGCTTCTGCTGATATTCTAGTTATTTTTATGTGATGCATGGCATATATGTAAGTTATACCAAGGAGTGGTGAGATTTTTCATGGTTGCCTCCTACTTAGGGTAAGTGCTCTTCAGGCTGAAAGAAAAGACTAAGGTCTACAGATGTGTCACACAAACAGGTGCACCTTTTGGGGGTTTCTAAGTGTTATACCCAAACAGTGGGGATGATTTCACACCCAAGAACTGGAAGGTGCAGCACAAAGAGTGGGTTAACACCAGGATTATTGTGTGCTTTAATTGTCACATGGTCTGAAACTTGAAATGAAATCCTGCTAAAGCTAAGGGGACTTAAATCCACCAGCATTAGAAAATAGAGAGGCTATTACCTCCTTGAAAAAAATCTAATAAATACACACCTACTTAATTCTGAAATCACTTGGTGATAATTGTGAAATTTCATCATATTTTACCTGTGAAGTAAAAAAATTTCATCTTTATGAATTTTAGGTATATTTGATTACTCTTATTGTTTCTAAATGAAATACTACTATAAAATACAGGACCAAAGAACTGGTCGCATTGGTCAGTTGGTAAAAACTTTGGGTTGATCATGCATGCAGATTTGGATAATTGCTGTAATCAATTGTATCAACAATTCAAGTAAAATCTCAAAGAAGTAAAACAGATACTTAGGTAATTACTTAATGGTAATATTAGTTAATTACCAGTTTGTAAATTTTGAGTGAGGAGCAACCAGATAAATTAAATTAACTTAAGGACAATTTAGAATTTGAGGAAAAAGGAAACAAACTTCTTTTGCAGGTTTGTGAGATCATGTCATTGCCATAACAACAGCTGATCTCTCTATCACTGCAGAATTGATGACATGAAGTGTGAGGAAGATTTAACTTGAAGGGGGAAAATTTATTGCGGCTAAACTTGCGAAGACAAAGGATGCGTGTGATTATAAATATGATCGATCTAAATTATGCAGCCTTCATCCAGTAAATTACACCAGCAGTAAATCAGTTTCTAAAAATGCTTCACAAACAAGTATAAAAAGCTCAGAAAACATCAATAATTAGCTGAATATTTATTACCATGAGTGATCATGATGAATGAGTCTTATATTAGCTTGTGATTAGTTTTCTGCTGTGGATTGAAGAGAGATCAGGTTTTGTCATTGTTGCTGGATGCAGCTGAATTTTCTAGATAGTAGAAGACATTGTGTTTTTTTTTTGGGGGGGGGGGGGGAAGTATTCTGCAAACAACTCAGCCTCTTGCACAAGCCAGACTATAAACATGTTTTTGAAATAATAGTAAAAACATGTTTTAAATATATCTTTCAAGCACTAGCTGCTTATGTCCTAATAAAAAATTTCTTAAGGCACATATATATATACATTTTGTAATTATCTCCTGGATCCATATGTGGAGATATTTGTTTTGGTTTTATTATTCTTCTTCTTTTTCTTTTTATTCTGATAGTATTATTATTATGGTAGTGATATCTTAAATAGTTTTTTAAGAATGTGTAAATTACGAAAATGTGACCTCAACATTTCAGCTCATCAGTGAAAACTCAAGAAGATATGACCAACTTTCATTTCTAGCTATATAGTAGGTAGAGATCTATGACTGTTATATGACAGTTAATAGAAGTCTATTTATATTTAATATTAACAAGCATATTACCTTTTCTTTTGGAGTTCATGTAGTTATACTGATTGATAACACTGCAATTGCCCCTTCACAAAACAAAATCAAAATTTGCAGGATTTATGGGACAACATGGGAAATTAACCCCCTACGGACACAGTTGGCACCATTCCCCACAGTCCAAGACCAAATATATATAGACATAATATTACTTAGGGGTGTCGAAAGAGGAGTAGCCTGACAAAAGTGGATTATTAATTACAATGGCAATTTACAATACAGATGTAAAAGCAAAAGATTTATCAAGGAAACTGCATGAATAAAATGAAATAAATGAAAAGTTAAAAAGTGTTAAAACTGGCTATATTTAACTCTCCAGTTTTAATCTGATAATGTACATGTAGTTATGTGGTGTGTGATTTCTTGTGCAATATATGTCATTGGGAGGTTTTGTGTATTTGTGAGACACAGAGGAGACCAGGCTGCCCCATTTGGGTATCTTTACAATTAAAGAAATTGTTTTGCCTTCAAGTGCACTAGTTTTCTTTCTCATTCCTTACAAGTAATTTATTACTTGGCCAGCCCACTCCCCCTCAAATGATGTTTAGCCATAATTTTAGCCATATTCTTTTTTTCTTCACAGTATTATTTTAGTTGAAAATTGTAATTTTTTCACATAATTGTATTACTGAAATGTAAAAAATCTATTTCTTGACCAAATGATACTGTTTTTCATAGTGACATACAAGTGACCACAAAGTAGCAGTTATTCAACACTCTGCAACTTTCTCTAAAAACATGTCTTTTATAATTTATTATTGCAATTTTTAGCTCAGCTGACTATAAGTCATCTGAGCTATAGTCGTGGTCCATTGTCCGTCGTCCGTCCGTCTGTCTGTCCGTCCGTCCGTAGATGTGGCACGTTTTGAAACCGTAAGACCTAGGAATCCAAAATTCAGCATAATGTTAGATGTCTCCAAGATCTCCTACCAAGCCGAAAACTGGGTCTTTGCGACTTCGTTCCTTTGAGAAATTAAGGAAAAACCTCAATTTTTTATTAAAATCCTATTTTCACACTTCAGGACTGCCTAATATCAAAACAACTCATCTGTTTTTCCTCATATTTACCATAAATATTTTTCTATATAGTTCCTATGTACATGCCAGAAATTAAGTCTGTTAAGTATAAATTCTGTAAGTTATGGGCCCAAACATAATGGACTTTGTAAAAAATCAGGAAAAATATTTACTAACTTTAAACATGAAAAATTTTGAAACTAGAGTCTATTTTCCCAAGTATATAACTATGTTTAATTAAGATTCAATTGTTTACCCAAAATTAGATCTGAATTTTGTAAATTTTTTAAGTAATTAGCATAAAAATAAAATCAGTACCTTAAATTTTGCCCAACTTTGACCATGGCACGTTTTTTTCCTGTAAGTACCATTGATTTAATTTTCACAGCATGTAAACATAAATATTTAATTTGTTTAAAACTGAAATTTGGAAGTAAAAGCTTGAAAATTAAGCTAGTTATTGATTTTTTTCTTGAGGCTCTATTGTTGTCATTTGCTTTGATTACAGATTACAGATGCAGGGTCCCACTCCAGGTCACTGGAAGTCAGCTATGCCAGGGTTTCTGATTTGTTACAGTCACTGGGGGGAGATCCCCAGGTGTACAGTTTTTCTCATATCACCACCCCAATCACCCCCCCCCCCCCCCCGCAAACCCAACCCACCAAGTGTTATGCAGTATTGTTATTGTTTTCACTGTATCTCCTTAATTTTAATGCTGTTTCCACTCTGATATGCAAAAAACTTTCCTTGAAAAAGTAGTTCAAGGTGTAATCCAGAAGATGCAATGTTGTGTAATGTAGCATTTTTAAAGAAATCATTTTTCTTTTAATAATTTTACCAATCATAATGGAACCCATCAGTATGCTTAAATTATGATAAAATATGAAGCACATTATGGATAAATAAAGACACAATTAAAAATTGTGAAATCTAAATCAAGTATTTTTTTTAGATATTTATTGTTTTGCAGATTTAAAAGATATATTTTTGTGGTAAAAAATAAATAAACATTTGTATGCATGATGTGGTGTTATCTGACAAGATTGAGATTTATGATGATGCAATTGAGAATTATGAATCAACTTTTATATACAGATATATATGTTATATTGAAAATGTATAGAAATATAAACTTAAATTAAAAAAAATTGATTTGATAAAAAAAAATGAGGATTTATTACAAATATTTGTTCATTATTTTCCTGCATCAGCAGAATTTGAGATCAGGCTTTGTTTGCCATGTTTTATGTTGTTAATTAGTTATATTTCATACTGTATACATTTCATAAAAAAACATATATTTAATAATATATATAATACAAAAAAAAGATTCGATTGAACAAATGTGTAAACTACTGAAATGTCAACAGTTAATCAAAAAGCCAACTAATGATCATGGTAATTGTACAGATCATTTGTTCACAAACTGCTCACATGCTTCAGTTTCAACATTAGGAAACACATGGTCAGGTCACAAAATATTTTTTGCAACAATTTCTTGCTCATCAATACAAACCAATCATATAAACCAACCATGGCCTTTATTACCTCTTCCTCTTATACTTTATCTCCATTTGATATTATTTTAGATTTTTACCTTCAAGGTCAACTTCAGCTGAGCACAGTGACCCATAGGTCCCTTGTTATGGTAAGTTATATTCATATTGGGCCTAGGTATTAAGTTTGCCAGTATTTTTTTTTCACATTTTCCTTAGATATCAAATTCTGTTTGAACTTAAGTTTTTGGTAAAGGATATATAATTTGCATGTGCCCTGTAATGGCCATTACAGCATATTTTGAGTTGCTTATGTTAATGTACTTTTTTCTGATGGCAGTATGTAGGTGCCAAATATGATGGCAGTATGCAGGTGCCAAATATGATGGCAGTATGCAGGTGCCAAATATGATGGCAGTATGCAGGTGCCAAATATGATGGCAGTATACAGGTGCCAAATATATAATACTGTGGTTATCTTTGTTTAGGCAACGGTTTCAAATTCACCATATTTACGAAAGGAAAATTATCGCAAAAGTAAATCCTTTGTGAATAAGAGGTCCCATCATGGAAGGCAAGTTGAAAAGTAAATCATTAATATATATAATATTAATAATAATAGATCTTGTACATTCAAAGATTGATATATAAATGCATGATGTTAGATCTTCCAAATTATCTGCCATAAATGAACAATTATTTCAACTTGTTCAATATTCCCTTGGGTCTCCATTCAGGTAGTAAGTTTTTTGTCACATATTATTGTATCGCCAGACATAGTCTGGAGATACTATGGTATAGGCACGGTCGCACCACCGCCGCCGCCGCCGCAGAGATTTCTTTTGGACACAATAACTCAAAAAATATTTCACGGATCTTTACCAAACTTGGTATATGTATAGATATGGGTGAGAGGACGAAGCCTATTTAAAATGAGGTCATGACCTCAACTAGGAGAGTGACCTTGACCTTGAATAGGTTCAATTTTGGGGAAAATCACACAAATTCTTAAATATCTCAAGAAAGCTTGCATGGATTGATCCCAAAATCAAGTTGATCGAAGATCATGGATAGGGTTGTCATGTTCCAGAAACTGGTGGCACCACCTATTATTCTTTACTTGTTTTCATGCCGTATAATATCCCCAAAATTGCTACTTGACAGTACTGTGAGCATTATAAGTCAAAAACTAATGGACAGATTTCTTTCATATTATGCAAATACATAGATATGGGTTATGGGATGATGTTTATTTAAATTGGGGTCATGACCTTTCCTATGAGAGTGGCCTTGACCTTGAATATTGCCATATATGGTGAAAATCACACAAAATCATTAATATCTCAATAAGGGATGCATGCATTGGTCCAAAAATCAACTATGAAGATCTTGGAAAGTAATGTCATGTACCGGAAACAGGTGGCGCCACCTGTTATACTTATACTTGTTTTCGTGCCGTTTAATACCCCATCATTGCCACTTAACAGTACATTTATAACCTGTGAGCATTACAAGTCAAAAACTAATGGACAGATTTCTTTCATATTATGCATATACATAGACATGGGTTATGGGATGATGTATATATAAATTGGGGTCATGACCTTTCCTATTAGAGTGGCCTTGACCTTGAATATTGCCATATATGGTGAAAAATTACACAAAATCATTAATATCTCAATAAGGAATGCATGCATTGGTCCAAAAATCAACATGTTCGAAGATCTTGGAAAGTATTGTCATGTACCGGAAACAGGTGGCGCAACCTGTTATTCTTTTACTTGTTTTGTGCCGTTTAATACCCTATCATTGCCATTTATCAGTACTGTGAGCATTATAAGTCAAAAACTAATGGACAAATTTCTTTCATATTATGCATATACATGGATATGGGATATAGGATAATGTTTATTTGAATAGGGGTCATGACCTTTCCAATGAGTGGCCTTGACCTTGAATATTGCCATATATGGTGAAAATCACACAAAATCATTAATTTCTCAATAAGGGATGCATTGATTGGTCCAAAAATCAACTTGAACAAAGATCTTGGATAGTGTTGTCATGTACGGGAAACAGGTGGTGCCACCTGTTGTTCTTTTACTTGTTTTCGTGCCGTTTAATACCCCATCATTGCCACTTAACAGTACATTTATAACCTGTGAGCATTACAAGTCAAAAACTAATGGACAGATTTCTTTCATATTATGCATATACATAGACATGGGTTATGGGATAATGTATATATAAATTGGGGTCATGACCTTTCCTATTAGAGTGGCCTTGACCTTGAATATTGCCATATATGGTGAAAATTACACAAAATCATTAATATCTCAATAAGGGATGCATGCATTGGTCCAAAAATCAACATGTTCGAAGATCTTGGAAAGTATTGTCATGTACCGGAAACAGGTGGCGCCACCTGTTATTCTTTTACTTGTTTTGTGCCGTTTAATACCCCATCATTGCCATTTATCAGTACTGTGAGCATTATAAGGCAAAAACTAATGGACAGATTTCTTGCATATACATAGACATGGGTTAGGGGATGATGTATATTGAAATTTGGATCATGACCTTTTCTATGAGAATGACCTTTTCTATGAGTGTGGTCTGATATTAATTGTTGCTGAAGATGGGGGGCCTATTCTTAAAGGGGGGGGGGTGATTAATTGTCTGGCGATACTATGGCACCTTCGGTGCCAAGAAATATCTAGTTTAATATAATAAATTTGTATGATAATGGTTTACTCTCTGCAGGGTTTTTATATGAGGAGATCATGAAAATGGAACCCCAGCGAAACACTGAAAAGTCAGAAATCGTGAAACTTATAACCTTGCGAATATGAAGGCAACCACAGTATGTAGGCATACAGTGTATGAACACATACATCTATATGGTATATTTCAAATTAATGTTTGTGGATAATTAATCTGAAATTCCAGGTGAAATCTGAATAAAGGTGTTATTATCAGAATGGTGTATTTATGTAGCAACCCATTGGAAATCTGGCAGTGTAAAGTTACAGATGCAGCAAATATCTAATTACCAGTAATCATAGTTATAGCTCAGTAATTGAACTGGCAAGCCTGTAGAATGTTCATCTTGCAAGGGCGGATCAAGAAAAAAAAAGGGGGGGGGTCCAACCCAGGAGTACCAATGAAAACCCAAAAAAAAGGTCCCCAGCTCTGGAAAAGGGGGGGTTCGAGGCCGCTAAATAAAGGGGGTGGTCTGGACCCCCCCCCCCCCCCCCCCCTTGGATTTGCTTCTGTCTTGTGTGTCACAGGTAACAATAAATGTATCATCCAATGGTTGCCCTGCTCTAGCTTATTTTCACCTGTTTTTATTAAAGGTGTCAGAAGTGGGAACCCTAGAGTTTGTGTTGTAGCATCATGCCTCCACCCTATTCACTTGTGACCCCAAGATTTTTCTTGCATTCATTTAAGGAACATTCCAAGGGGGTGGAGGGGAGGGGAGAGAATTTGGGTCTACCTGTTATTTAGGACCCAATGTGGAGACCACTTCAAAAAAGAAAGTAATTAAATGCTAGTAAATAACAGTGATTTAGTCATCCAAGTACAAGTGCAAGTCCAAGTCAGGCTACTTCAGTCCAAGTCCTTGAGTTTTGAGTCCAAGTCTGCCTTCAAGCTCGAGTCATTTGGAACCGCAGTCCAAGTCTTGTACTGTAAAAATATTCTTATAAATAGAAATTTATAAAGTACATTTGAGGTTATCATGCAAATTTTAGTGCTCTTCAATTAAACGTTTAATTAGGTTAAGCCCTTGATGCAGAGTTAAAAATTGATATTTATAGTCTTCTTTGTTGTAATAGTCTGTTAGTACTCCACCCATGTTACCATTGTTTTATAGTATGTTACAGGTTTTTCTTTTCTACTGGACTCGAGATGGACTCAGACTGATTTCTCAAGTCCTTAGTCTGAGTTTGAGTCCAAGGCCCTCAAGTCCAAATTTGTGTCCTTAAAAAGTCAGTCTTACATCACTAGTAAATAAATGCTGGATCCGTTTTGGATTGTTTACTTAATTTCCTAAAGCCTGACTTATTTTAGATTGTTTGTTATTAGTGCCAGCTGTTCATCATGATAATTTGGGTCTGGTTTCTTTTCAGGTATTCATTAAAAGGATATTGAACAGAGTGACTGCCTGCATAACAAGAATAAAAATATGCAAATTACCTTGCACAACAGCCCACGTTTGGTTGCCATGGAAACAGGTGTTGAATGCAGGTAATTAGGAGATGACCTCATGATGTGTTACCAGTATACAGGATATATATAATATATTTAACTGTCACAGATTTTTATGTGGGATACAGTGTTGAGATCAGATTGAAATAATATCAATGTCATGTAGGCATGATCACTTCCCTGAAGTAAGGCCTGATCACGGGGTGTTTCAGAACACATGCAATTGGCAATGGATGTCTGGTAAAGTGAGTGCTAATTTAATGAGATAAAATTGAAATAACTTCAACCTCATAACAATACAATAATTGGAATCATTAAGTATAAATGCTGGGACCAGTTATACCTGAATTTGGAGTTCAAAATTTCCAAGTCATCATTTATTGGAGGATTTTAGTTTCTTCGATAAACTAATCACCTGTTCATTAAAAATCCTCTCCTTGCTTTACAACTGGAAGGATTTTATCTCAGTTAAGGAGAAAGTCTTTACAGTGATTTTTGACCAGGTCAATAAGGGCACTAACTACACTGACATAACGCAGTACTTTGCCTAAGAATGGAATTATGTACTCAATATTGAAGTGAAGGAACAACTTGAATACTTCATCAGTGAGGGAGTGGAAATTGGTTCAGGGAAAACCAAAATCATACTTGCAAGACATGGATTGAACACAAAGTTCAGTAGAGGCAAATCCTTAAGGAAACGGCAGAAACATTTCTCCGTGGTTCTTGCATGGATATATGTAATGTGTTTACGTGGGTGAGGCCCATGCCCTGGAGAGAGTCATGCCAGGCCGAAAAGGTTTACTTGCTCCGCAAAACACCTTCCTTGACACTATCGCTACCAGATTTGATGGAACCCGTGAGTATTGCTTTATATCGTTTTATCTGTGATTCTGAAAAAGGAACTTGTCCAGTGAGGATTAAGTTCGAGTTATCAGTTTTTAAATTCTTTGGAATTCATCAAATCCAGAAATTGCTTTAAAATGTCTCGAATTCAAAAGTCATGAATTTCAGTTGTCCGAGAGCCGATTGCTTTTTATTCACCATGAATTTAACCAGTATATGTAGCCATATAACAAATCTTAACAACCAGTTTTGCAAATTTTTTTTATAAAATCATATTCAAATGTTTTATTTGTTTATTTGTCTAATACAAGTAGAAATAAAATTGCTGCATGATTTTTTCAGTTTTTGATTTCAAACAGTAAAAAAGCAAATATTTTTCCCAGCTTAGGTTCAAGACTTAAAACTTCATCCAGTAATATTGTTACTCCACTAATGATTTGGACGGCTAGAGTTGCTGAGAAATTTCAAACACCTGTGCAAGGTGGGTCTGCAAACTAATTACTTGCAATTGGAGAGCAATCGAGACTTAATAACTGTAACTACATGAGAATTTTTTCCTTCACTCATACTCTTTCTCTCTCGTCCAATCCCACTCCCACTCATTCACTCACTCACTCGATTTGATAGAATGTAGCCGTTTGAGACTAGTGATGTCCATTTTGTAATAGCTCTGTTGAAATCATATGGATGCAGAACAACAAGTACTGTTTAATTTGCCAGGGAGGTTATTCATTATAATTTTAGTGGTCTTCAGTCTTACTCTGCCTCAATTACAAGATTTCCTACATATCAGTCTCAAAATCCAGGTCATCTGTATGAGTTTCCATAGCAACATGAAAAAGATCATAGGGGACATAATTACTTTACTGACTATGTATCCAGGTAAACACATGTATCATGTAGAGAGAGTTTATATATATATATATATATATATATATATATATATATATATATATATATATATATATATAAAGGGAAAGAATGAGAATCTAGGAAGATACAGAATCTTCCCAGGAAATTAGAATTCTCAATCCTTCCAGGAGGGACAGGAATTCTCATTTATCAAGGGAAGAATAAGAATTTTCATTTTTCAGGGGAAGAACAGGAATCATTTCATACCATCTCTTGATTCAATTATTTCTGGGAAGAATAAAAATTCCCATTTTTCCTGGGAAAATTAGAATTCTTGATCCTCCTGGATTGAGACGGGAACCCTCATTTTATCCTGGGAAGAATAAGAATTCTCATTTTTCTGGAGAAGAACATGCAGGAATCGTTTCATACCATCTCTTGATTCTATTTTTTTCCTTGGAAGAATGAGAATTCCCATTCTTCCTTGGAAGATTTTGGATCATCCAAGATTCTCATTCATCTCTGGAAAATTAACATTTATTGCCTTAAAAGCGTCATCTTGCATACCATATTAAACCTAATAAGTGTCCCTGCCCCAATGAAAAACCCCTAATGATCTTTCTGATCCTGAAAAACTACTTGACTTACAATTCAGAGTGGACATTCCTTTCAGTATGTCATAAATGCTCATTCTTAGTTACATGAAGACCATGAATACATGGATCAAATTTAACATAGTTGGTGGGGGTCATTGAACAGCATTATAGATGCATGGTTATAGTCATTCAGTTCGGTAATTTGACAAAGTTAGGCATAACTTAATTTGCCAAAGGGGTGAGGGCTTTGGCTCTCAGAGATTGAAAACTTCAGATCCTCCCTGGGCACCTACCATAAATTCTCCTTTATAATCCACATAGAAAGCTGCACCCAGAGTTATCAGTTCCCTACCTGTGATGCCCTAAGAAAAGAACATCAGGAAAACCCCCTTTAAAGCCTCACTTCCAGGACTCCTGGTGCCTGAAGTCATTCCAGCTGGAGCCATTCAAGTTACTTGAGATTGTTGGCTGATCCATGATAATTAAAATAAATTCAAAAACATATTGATGAAAAAATGAAAGGTTGATATAGAAAAAGATTATTAAATCAAGTATCTGATACAGATTCGAAGAATACAGTAAACTGACTATAAATGTCTGATTGGTTATGCAGTGTCAGCATGGACCAAGGTCCTGGAAAATCTGTCCACACGTGAAAATATAATGCCTGAAATGATTTGAATGGTGTTAGGTCATTTACTGTATTCTTGGGGGTTGAGGGGATATAGATTTAGTAGATGGGGATATTATAATTTTATGGATTACATTTTTCATGAAACAATCGTACAAATGCAGATTTAGATAGTGTCTTATTTTTCCTTTATAAATTAATGATCCAACATCATAAATGGGTGTTTACCCCTAATTATTTTTTTTATAAAGCACCCACCATTTTTGAAGGCTTCAAACTTTCCTACTGCAGTTTTATTTTCGTATTTATGCTTTGTCTGTTTCAGTGCCATCATGTAGTAATCAAGAAAAATCAGGTAATATTGTACAAAATGTAAAAAAAATAATAACATGTATTTATTTACAAATATTACCTAAGGTTAGCTGGTGTCCATTTGGACTGATCTTTCCCACCAGTTCTTTACCATGCAGCTATAAAAATGGGAAGCATCTGTCAATGTGCGAGTTTTTCCAGGCTGTGTTTTTTTTGTAAATAAATTTTAATTTTTTTTACAAAATAGGAAGCAAAATTCTTTTACACTGTCAAGGATTTGTCCATTGGGGACATGAGAAAAAAAAAAAAAAAATTATGTCATGCATACAAGTCAATAAGTCATGGGCATGAGTTGGTTATGTCAAGTGCACAAGTTAATAAGTTGTGCTCATGACTAAATTGTGTTGTGTTCGTGAGATAATTGTCATATGCACAAGTTAATATGTAGGCTGGTCCCTGTCATCTTTCTCTCCCTAGCATTGCCTCCTCAAAAGAGGGGCAGGTACTGGGTATTCACTTCGAGGCTAAAAGGACAAAATAATACTGCCATTAACATGCTTATATCAACTTATTTCTGGAATTTGAATTAAAAACACCTACCCAGTGTGCAACTAAAGTTGTCATTAGTGAAATACCATGTTTGCAATCCAGTGAAACCGTAAAATGCAACAGAAAGCTTGATCAAAACCCATGCATATATCACATGATCACATAAACAAACAAACTGGTGATAGCCCCTCCCCTTCCCCACTCCCTGCCATCATATATGTCAATACAAAGAAGGAAAATGTCCTGTCAAACACCAAAGTAAAGATATATATATAAGTGAAGGTGACATATGGCCCTGTATAATAATTATAATTTTGATGATTGATGATGATGATGATGATGATGACAAATGGATATACTGCTTAATTTATGACGACAGTGATGATGATAAAATAATATTACCAGTAATCTTGAAATAATAATGATAAAAAAATGATAATTTCTGTAATAATAATAATAAAAAAAGGTGTCTGATAGGAGATGCAAACCCTGCACCAAGGAGAAGGGTTCTGATTTGGTGCCATGGAAAGTTAATTAAACCTGTGTTATTCTTGAGAACTTTTTAATTGAAATAGTTGAAGAAAGCTCCTTGATATCTTAATATTGCTGCCCTTGACTATAAACATAACGAACAACAACCATAATCCCCATGCGGTACGTTTAATTACTGACACCTTTCAGGGAAATGGCACGTGGAGTGACGTCATTGTCCTCTATGATGTCACAACCCCTTGTTATGCCAGTTGGAAGCACAAAAATCAAGCCACTGTATTTACTGTAAGCATCCTAATGTGAATATACCCTGTACCTGTCCTACATATATGTTACATTAAAAGACATGGGAACCAGTCTAAAAAATATGTGGTGTGCAAGACTTAATTATGTCATGCGCACAAGTTTATGAGTCGTGCGCACAAGTTAATTATGTTGTGCGCACAAGTTAATAAGTTGCGCACAGGAGATGATTATGTCATGCGCACTTGTTATTATGTCATGCACAAGACTTAATGGCCAGAAAAAATTCTATAGATGTGCTGACCGAACTGAAAAAATTGCTTATTTTTAGCAAGATAGTCATAATGTTCATGATGACAATAGCAATCCAGGACATGAAACCAAAATTGACAAAAACGGCAAAATAATCTGTGCATGCTAAACTGGCAGGTATGCTGAGAGTGAGACTCTATAACGTTACTTGCAGTTGGTTTCTGGATGATAAAATAAAATTAACCAGCAAAAAAAATTGTACATGGAAGGAGGGATGTACAAAGCTTATGTTTAGCTATTGTGTACAGTTACAAATCTCTGAATATTAATAATCATGCAGACTTGTGTCCATGAAAGCTGTAAAAAGGTGGTTGATGTTTTAATTTGTCTGTCCTTAGTATTCTCTCAAAAGTCTTTAAAATGGAGACTGATGATGAGAGCGGATTGATGAAAATGGAAGCTTGGATTCAGATGATTCATGGATTATATTCAACTGATTAATGACAGGAACCAAAAATAAAACGACAGTAGAATTTCTTTTAAACAAAAAGCTTTGGGGACACAGTTTTTGTTATGCAAACAATCATTGCAAACAAACTGGCAACAGCATTTTTGTTAGGTTTTTCATGAATACTCAATTTATCATGAAGAATACATTGCAGTTATTGCTAATTAATTGGCCCTGAAAATTTGGAATTCAACAGATCAATTGTTGATTATTTTTTTCTTGTTGTTTTGTATTTTGGATAAATGATCAGAATTTTGGTTCTCAGTTTCCAATTTCAGACAAAAATACTTTCAGATAAAAGGTATTCAGATAAACCACTCTGTACTGTATGTACTGAAATGAAAACGTGTCAAAGTGAATATTTAATATATAGACACTAGAGTTATTATGTGGTTGTTTTTTTCTGTTATTCTCATTCATGATTGATTTGTCTATATCAAACTAACAACTTTCTTCTTAATGGTTGTACAGCTTTTGTACATATAGTCATTGGTGACGGAGTTAAACTGGAATGGAAGAAATTTATGGGCTTGTATTTTTCTGGATCCTTTTAAGATTTCTTAGGTTCATTGAAAAATGAGACTGAAAAATTTGTAATCATTGAGTGTATATATAAACCCCTGTTGATACCTTAGAGCTGAAGAAAATACAAATTATAGATAGAAGAACAGTAAGAGATAAACTGATAAAAATAATCAAAGCTGAGTTGATTGATACTTGAAAGTTAATATGATTCCTGGCCTGTAGGTGGCTCTGTAAGGTGAATGAGAAGAAAGGTGATCAGATAATCTCAGTGATGTACAAGTGATTAGTATAGCCAGACAGTGGGTGACCTGTTTGGTCACTGTGTCAGGGAAGACATATTGTCAATTTACCAGAATACCATATGGTAAATGGTTTGCTGTCACATTCCCCCTTTTTGGGTTCCCTTAATTGTGCTCACCTGTGCACATGGGTCTTTAAAGTTAATAAAACAACTTAAACGGCAGCATGAGCAATGGGAATGAGCAAAAGGAATAATAGTAATGGTAATGATTGGACACCAGATGTCACTGCTGTATGGTCCAAGGGGGGAAAGTGAATGCCACAAGGGCATATGTCCTGAAAAAATATATGTGTTGCCTCATGCATCTGATCCTCCTTAGAGTTTAATTAGAGATCTGACATAGTGGAATGCCCAAACTGGGAATTTGAGTTACCCTGATGGAATAATCAATCCAGCATCTTTGCCCATTTCTTCTGATTCGAGGGGACAAACAAAAAAACACTAAAATGTAGTAGTACAGTAAAACCTCAAATTATGACCAATTAAGGGACCTCGATAAGTGGTCACAATTGATTTAGAGTTAGTGGTATATGTAAGGTCTTATATAAGGAGCAAAAAAGAATTGGGACCATAAACATGTGGTTGTTATTTTGAGGTGGTTGTAAAACTGAGATGGTCTCTGGATGAGATTTCAGTGTACATGTATTGAAATTAAACCCACCTTGGTTAAAATTTTATATGCACCAGGTTATAGGAATAATCCTGAAGTCATTGTCCCTCGCTTTCCCGGAACAGGGGACATTGATATGGGTTTGTCTGTCTGTCCCTCTGTTTGTCTGTCCGTCTCTCTGTTTGTCAGTCAGGTTTTCGTTTCTGTGTGATAATTTTCCTTAATATTATCTGATTTCATTCAGATTTTGTTTAGTGATTGCTCTTGTACTTAACTTAGTTGGGATTGGTGTTGGAGTGTCTGTCTCACAAGATAATAATATATATAATATATAATAATAATATAATATGATATTTCATTTTTGATATGATGAATCAGCACATTTAGTTTCACTTACCACCAATAGGTGTTGCTAGCGTTAGACATGAATTTTAGCAGTAACTGCCATCTGTTGGGCGTGGTTAAAATTATTTGTACGTAGTCATCACTTGAAGGTAGAAGCGAAGTACATAAATTCTTTAAATTTACTTGTTAGGCATTAGAGTGAATTTCTAGGGTAATGTTGAGATTTTTTTTTATTATTTTGCCTTTTAGGAACTTCCAGGATATTGAATAAGGGATATTCAGCCCTTAAAGCTATAGCACATATTTATACCTATATTTTATGTAGAATTTATGGGATGTCTGACTTAATTACCATGGATACATATAAATGAATTATAAGTCATGCCTGTTCAGAAAGGTTCATATAATGCCTTTGTGACAGATGTATAAGTGTGTTTATCTCTAAGCTCTTACTAAACATGGTACAAGTCACAGTGTTGAAAAAAGAAAACAAAACAGGTAATCTAATATAATTGGTTTAATATTTGCTAAGTTGAAAGGTTACTTGGTGCAAAAGTCTCTTTGCAAAACTGTGGTTCATCACCAGAAAGTCCTTGTTGAAAGTGGCTGGATTATTTTGGCAGATGTTATAAACACGTTATAAACACATTGATATAAGCAAAACGTAAAACCTGTGTGTGGTAGGTTTTGTGTTTTCTAGCCTATCTTCATAGGAAGTTCAAGGGATTTTCTTTTGTTAATAGATGTCAGATATATGGATAGGTGCCTTTCAGTCAAGCAAACTGTTATAGACTGTGGTCTTCGATCACCATTATAACTTGCAGTTCCAGGTAACAGTTAGCATATTAGATGTATGGGTATATTTTAGTGTAGCAGGGAGACCAAGGTGTTAACACAACACTAACCAGTGTTTCTGGTAGGTTATCTTAGCTTTATATACACAATCTTTCAGACCTATATATTTACACTGACCAAAGCCATGTTGACCACGTAAGCTCCACACAGATGAAGGTGTCCATCCTGGTTGTGTTGGTAAATACCTGCAGGCATTATGCTAGGAGGTTAGATGACCATGCAGCATGCTGTTTCAGGGATATTATGGTTGAGGATGCTGGTATATTAGTACACACCTTCCTGTTCCAGGTAGAACTCAAGTATGAGGGCACCTGTAACATTGTACATCCAGGTGAGGTCCTTTCAGGGCTATTAAGCACCTAGTATAAACAACCAGCCACTCACATTTTAGCAGGTTAATTGTATCCGCCAAGACAGAGTTTTGCAGATAATATGTTTTTAAACCCCCGCCGCCGCCACCTCGTAGGTGTCCGGAGAACTCCTCCGTAACCGCTGGGCGTAATTTTACGAAACCCGGGAGTATGTTCTGGTCACATGTGAACTGCTGAGCCCCAATTTTGTTTTGACCTCTGACCTTTCCTCTCTCCAGTGCGTCTATCTGTGTGTCTGTTTTGACACATTAACCCACATAACTCAGGAACTGTTTGACCAATCTGGAAAAAATTTGTGCAAAAATGTAGCCCTTTGACAGCTTTATAACATACATAAAAAATGGTGGTGCCACCTGCAACCATTTTTGCACAGCGTCCATCTGTTCATCTGCCTTAAGATAAAATCACTCATATCTCTGCATTTGGACTTATCCACCTGAAATTTTGCATGTGTATACATCCTGGAGAGCTTTCTTGAGTTATGACAGGTGGCGCCACTTACATTCACGTTTACACTGCAGACATCCAAGCTCATATCTCTGGAACCATTTGACCGATTGGGCCAGAATTTTGCATGTGTATAGATCTCACATAGCTCTTTATCATACGCAAAACTGGTGGCGCCACCTGTAACCATTTTTTGCACAGCGTCCGTCTGTTTGTCTGCCGTGGGATAAAATCACTCATATCTCTGCACTGGTTTGACTTGTCTGCCTAAAATTTTGCATGTATATACATCTTGGATAGCTTTCTTGATTTTATGGCAGGTGGTGCCACCTACATTACATTCATGTTTACACTGCAGACATCCAAGCTCATATCTCTGGAACCATTTGACCGATTGGGCCAGAATTTTGCATGTGTATAGATCTCACATAGCTCTTAATCAATCGCAAAACTGGTGGCGCCACCTGTAACCATTTTTTGCACAACGTCCGTCTGTTTGTCTGCCGTGGGATAAAATCACTCATATCTCTGCACTGGTTTGACTTGTCTGCCTAAAATTTTGCATGTATATACATCTTGGATAGCTTTCTTGATTTTATGGCAGGTGGTGCCACCTACATTCACATTTACGCTGCAGACATCCAAGCTCATATCTCAGGAACCGTTTGGCTGATTGGGCCAAAATTTTGCACGTGTATACATCACACATAGCTCTTTATCATACGCAAAACTGGTGGCGCCAACTGCAACCATTTTTGCACAACATCCGTCTGTTTGTCTGTCATGGGATAAAATTACTCATATCTCGGCAGTGGTTTGACTTTATGCATTTGTATACAACTTTGATAGCTTTCTGGATTTTGTGGTAGGTGGCACAACCTACATACACATTTTGGCTGCAGACATCCATGCTAAAATACAACACACCTCACTCTGATACCCTTGTTACTCAATCCCTGCCTCATTTCACCTGTCCCACTCTGATTTTGGCGGATACATGTAGTTGCTTTTCGACTACCCGTATTCTAGTTTTAAATTACATGACAATATCTGAAAAGTATTTTTTGGGCCGAGTTTCCTGAATCATGTCTCTTATCTACCTTAAACCTATAATTTTAAATTTTGATCCAATAAAAAAATTAAAATATAATTTACAATTGAAAGACACCCAGTAGAGGAAAAAAAACATTTTTTGACATATTGTCATGTAGTTTAATATTAGTTGGCAAAATGCCATAGCAAAGCACTGCATGGTTTAATTATCTGACTTTCTGTCAGATGCCATTGTTGAATTTGTTTTGATTATTTTGGTGGGCCCCAACATATTATAAACACATTGATATAAACAAAACAAGCAACCTGCGTGCAGTAATATCCACGTTTTCTGGCCCATTTTTGTGAAAGCCCCAAGGGATTTACGATTACCTTTAGGTTATGAAAGTCAGATAGGTGATTGGGCCCCTTTAATTGACTTCAGATATCAGAATGGGTCCCTTTAACAGTAATAACTAATTGCGGGGCAAGTTAAAGTTTCAGAAAATGGTGGTAGGGCAACTAAGATATGCCCCTGCATGCCCCACCTAGCAAGCAGGTCAAGCATAAACATTTACCAAAAGGCCGGACTCTTCACTTATCTTCAGCCAGTTATTTTCTTCTTTCTTGGAGAAAGGAAATCATACTAATACTATTTATCTTTAAATACCTATGTAATTATCTGTATAAATACTAAAGTTAATAATATTAACAAACAAACCTATATGAATATTTTTGTTTTCTAACATACAATATAGCAGCTGCAACACACTTGTTTTTAAATTCTGTGATCACTGTCTTTCAAAGGCCAAGTAAAATTTCTTTGAGGGAAAGTAAAAGCTAACTCTACCTGCCAAGTACTTTCAAAAGTTCATGTCGGGTCATACGGTACCTTTTTCTTTTTATGTTCTCAAGGGTTATAGACATACAAATTTCGAAAAAAGTTACAAATATAGAAATATGAACCTTAAGATTTGTAACCTTAATAATGTGATTTAAGCAAAAATACTAAAAGCCATAAAACATGATGAACAAATTAATTTTCAGACTGTTTATAAAATTCTCATATCAGTATTCCTCTAAAATCTATATTTGAGTCAGAAATAAATTGTACGCTGAATTTAAAAATATGAACTTTTAGATTTTTAACCTCAGTAATGTGTTTATAGAAAATATACTTAAAGCCATGAAAGCATAATGAAACTTAATTCAATTTTCAGACTGCTTATAAAATTCTTATATCAATATTTCACTGGAATCTGTATTTTAGTCAGAATTAAATTGCATATATAATGCCACTGTAGCTGTGGTATCCAGTTTTCCTTGTAAAAGTGAAAGATTGTCATGAAAGAAATAGAGCTTAAACTGGAAATTTTAATAAATTAGGCTCAAAGAAAGGTTGGTTAATCTGGCAGGCACATGCATGCACCATTTTCTTGTTATTTTTATTTTCAAAAGAAATTTATCAAGGTGAGCTCCAGCTTTCAAGAGAAAACATAATTAATAATAAAATAAAATTTGGGTTTGAAATTATGGGCTTTTAACTGTTAAGCAAATCAGTCTTGTAAATATTATCATTTCATCCCCTGATCATATGAAGCTTTTATATTAAATTACTGATAGTAAAATGGTTGAATAATCAGCTTTTCAATACTGATTTCAACTTTTATTGGCCTTATAAATATGTCAATGCTGCTAAGTTTTTACTCCAGGGAAGCACTCTGAAAGTTTGCAGCATTGATTCAGTCTGTATTTATATGAAATCACTGGAAATTCTTCATGGTCTTTCACCTTTAAATTTGACCTTGAACTAGCAAATGTACAATAAAATTAAATATTAATTGTATCCCCAGACAAAGTCGGGGGATACTATGTTTTCATACCGGTCCCGCCGCCGCCGCATATAAATCTTGTTGGCACGATAACTCAAAAAATATTTCACAGAACTTTACCAAACTTGGTATATGTATAGATATGGGTAAGAGGACGACGCCTATTTAAAATGAGGTCATGACCTCAACTAGGAGAGTGACCTTGACCTTGAATAGGTCCAATTTTGGGGAAAATCACACAAATTCTTTAATATCTCAAGAAATCTTTCATGGATTTATCCCAAAATCAAGTTGATGGAAGATCATGGATAGGGTTGTCATGTTCCAGAAACTGGTGGCGCCACCTATTATTCTTTACTTGTTTTCATGCCGTTTAATACCCCCAAAATTGCCACCTTACAGTACTGTGAGCATTATAAGTCAAAAACTAATGGACAGATTTCTTTTATATTATGCATATACATAGGTATGGGTAATGGGATGATGTTTATTTAAATTGGGGTCATGACCTTTCCTATGATAGTGCCCTTGACCTTGAATATTGCCATATATGGTGAAAATCACACACCTCTTATGATATCTCCAGTGTTGATAGCCATATGGATTTCAAACATGACTTATGTATGGCCCACCACTAAAGTAAGAACCTTATAGGTTCTAGGGTCATGAGGTCAAAGGTCAAGGTCACTGGACTGGCATTTTAAAAGATACTGTGGATGCATTTTAAGCCAAACTTTCATCCCAGGTCTTCCATCTTGAATATATAGCTCACTTGCCAATAGTGGATGATCCATATAAATTTTGGGGTCACAAGGTCAAAGGTCAAGGCCACAGGAGTTATCTGTCCAAAAATTAGTTTCATGATGATAATTCCTGCTTTTATTGATGTACTGATTTCAAATTTGACTTATATATGTCCCATTGAAAAAGCAAAACTCCAATTCATTTTGGGGTCATGAGGTCAAAGGTCAAGGTCACAGGACACATCTTTAAAAAGATTGTGGATGCATTTTCAGCCAAACATTTCATCTCAGACTTTTCATCTTGCACATATAAGTCATCTGCCAATAGAGGAAGACCCCTATCAGTTTTTAGGTCACAAGGTCAAAGGTGAAGGTCACAGGAGCCATCTGTCCAAAAATGAGTTTCTGGATGATAATTCCTGCTTTTATTGATGTATGGATTTCAAACTTGACTTGTATATGTCCCATTGGAAAATCAAGACCCAAATTGATTTTTGGGTCATGAGGTCAAAGGTCAAGGTCACAGGATACATCTTTAAAAAGATGTGGATGCATTTTAAGCCAAACTTTCATCCCAGGTCTTCCATCTTGAATATATAGCTCACTTGCCAATAGTGGATAATCCATATAATTTTTGGGGTCACAAGGTCAAAGGTCAAGGCCACAGGAGCTATCTGTCCAAAAATTAGTTTCTGGATGATAATTCCTTCTTTTATTGATGTATGGATTTCAAACTTAACTTGTATTTGACCCATTGGAAAAGCAAGACCCGAATTGATTTGGGGTCATGAGGTCAAAGGTCAAGGTCACAGGAAACCTCTTTAAAAAGGTTGTGGATGCAATTTCAGCCAAATAATTCATCTCAGATCTTTCATCTTGCACTAGTTCACCTGCTAAGATGGAAGACCCCTATGGATGCATTTTCAGCCAAACATTTCATCTCAGATCTTTCATCTTGCACATATAGTTCACCTGCCAAGAGAGGAAGAACCCTATCAATTTTGAGGTCACAATGTCAAAGGTGAAGGTCACAGGAGCCATCTGTCCAAAAATTAGTTTCTGGATGATAATTCCTTCTTTTATTGATGTATGGATTTCAAACTTGACTTGTATTTGACCTATTGGAACAGCAAGACCCGAATTGATTTTGGGGTCATGAGGTCAAAGGTCAAGGTCACAGGACACATCTTTATAAAGATTGTGGATGCATTTTCAGCCAAACAATTCATCTCAGATCTTTCATCTTGCACATATAGTTCACCTGCCAAGAGTGAAAAACCCCTATCAATTTTGAGGTCACAAGGTCAAAGGTGAAGGTCACAGGAGCCATCTGTCCAAAAATTAGTTTCTGGATGATAATTCCTGCTTTTATTGATGTATGGTTTTCAAACTTGACTTGTATTTGACCCATTGGAAAAGCAAGACCAAAATTGATTTTGGGGTCATGAGGTCAAAGGTCAAGGTCACAGGACACATCTTTATAAAGATTGTGGATGCATTTTCAGCCAAACAATTCATCTCAGATCTTTCATCTTGCACATATAGTTCACCTGCCAAGAGTGAAAAACCCCTATCAATTTTGAGGTCACAAGGTCAAAGGTGAAGGTCACAGGAGCCATCTGTCCAAAAATTAGTTTCTGGATGATAATTCCTGCTTTTATTGATGTATGGTTTTCAAACTTGACTTGTATTTGACCCATTGGAAAAGCAAGACCCGAATTGATTTTGGGGTCATGAGGTCAAAGGTCAAGGTCACAGGACACATCTTTATAAAGATTGTGGATGCATTTTCAGCCAAACAATTCATCTCAGATCTTTCATCTTGCACATATAGTTCACCTGCCAAGAGTGAAAAACCCCTATCAATTTTGAGGTCACAAGGTCAAAGGTGAAGGTCAAAGGAGCCATCTGTCCAAAAATTAGTTTCTGGATGATAATTCCTGCTTTTATTGATGTATGGTTTTCAAACTTGACTTGTAGATGTCCCATTGGAAAAGCAAGACCAAAATTGATTTTGGGGTCATGAGGTCAAGGTCAAGGTCACAGGACCAACATCTTCAACAAGATTGTGGATTGTTAGATGGAAGAAACAATAAATATGCCAAGTGTCAGTATATGCTGCTAAAAATGGGGGTCTGTTCTTAAAGGGGGGGGCCTACTATGTCTGGGGATACTCTGGCACCTGCGGTGCCAAGAAATGTCTAGTTTGTTAATCAACTTTGGCTTATTATCAGTTCAAATGCATAGGGGACTTGATTACCATTGTATTATTACAATAATTGTAAAAAAATAACAATATATTTTCCAACTGCTGATCATAAAGTCATTTGTGTGCTCAGAATGAATATTATTGATATTACAAAGTAAAGAAACTTATGTAAAAAGAATAACAAGAAATTAAAAAGGGTCTGATATGGGAACGCAAACCCTATGGGGAAGATGATCTTCAAAGTTGGTGCCATGGAATGTTAATTAAACCTGTATTATATTCCTTGGAACTTTTTAATTGAAAATATTTATAAACACCCTGGACATGGTGGTATTGCTGTCCTTAACTATAAACAACAAACAACAACCATGCCACAACCCCCCCCCCTGTTGTACGTTGGTTTACTGACACATCTCTGGGATACTGCACGTGACATAATGTCATTGTCCTCTGTGAAGGCACTGATTCAAAGATGGCCATATCATAATAAATTTCAATGACACGTTCTTCAGATATATTGCAGATCAACACACACACACACAAGACTAAGTGAAAACAGTAACCTTCGCTTCATGCAGGTTAATTATCCATCCATATTTTGCTTTCCTTAATACCCCAAGATGAGTCTAGTAACCTTGAGTAATTGGCCAACATGTCGTGATATCAGTTTGCCAGTTTTCCTGCTTTTCCAGTGGGTCTGTGTTTTCTAACTCCTCGGGAGCATCATGACCTTTCTTTTGACAAAGTAATCTTCAGGTGTACCTTTTCTGAGTATAAATTTGTTGAGTTTTTTGTTCAAGTTTACAGAGTGCATGATTCGGCAGAAGAAGGGTGAAATTTTGAACTACAGTAGAATAGCAGTCAACTGTCTTCTGTGGTCTAGACCCGGTGTAGAGGCCTGGTGCATTGAGATTGTGAGTTAGAATCTCTGCCTGAGAACTGATATTTTCATGGTCAGCCTCCATCTAGGATGAGCACTGTGCAGGCTTAATGGGAACACTCTGCCCCATGGGCATGTTTCACTTACAAACAAGTGCACCTTACATGGGTTCCTTGGTGTTTTGACTGAGCAAGGAGGACTATTACACACCCAGGACCCGCAGGTGCTTTACACTAAGCCTTGTTGAAAACAGGATATACCACATACCATGTCATGTAGCCTAAAATTGAGAAGAGAATTCTCAATCCTCCCATGAATAACTGGAATTTTTATTTATCCTGGGAATAATAAGATTTGTCATTCTACCCAGGATAAATAAAAATTCCAGTTAAGGAAAAGAATGATTTCAGACCATCTGTAGATTTTCATTCCTTCCAGGAATGCTTCAGATAGTTTCAGTTTATCACTCTTTCTTTCTCACTGTTTCTTCTGGCTCCACCCCCGCAAAGAACTTCTTGGTAAGAGTACAGGTAAGGTTATTTGCATGTTTACCGGGAGGCACAGTTACCTATGGATCATGTGCTGGATCAACACGAAAGTCAAATTGATTCTTCAATGGGCCAATCCCAGCATGCCCTGAAAAGTTCATGAGATTCAGTTCATGATTACATGAGTGCATGGTGTTGTGAACACCCACACACACATATGAATGGGGATGAATTGAAGCAAAAATCAATATCATATGTAATAGATGGTAGATGTGGGAAGAGTGTCAACGGTTTGAACTAAAACAATTCATTGATGTGAAATACCCCTCTGGGTTATTTAAAGGTACCCATGCATAGGATGGATTTCATTATAAACCATTCATGGATTACACTTGTCTGGTTTATCTCCTCTGTGCACAGCAGATGAAAGTTAGATTTTGGAAAAAATGGTGTCTCTAGTCCCTTGGACTTGCTGACTTTCAGACAAGTGCAGGACTCCATTAAGTAAAAGCAATTTCCCTTTAAACAGAAATGCAGCCACCCTTTACATTAAATGAGCTGTTAGCAATTGTGAAACTGTCTCTGACTGTATACAGTAAATGTGTACTTTGATCATGAAACTTTGTACCTTGATCCAAAGTGCAATTAAATTACTTACTGTTCCATAAGGAATGTCACATTCTGTATTTTTTCTATCCAGAAATTAAAAGCGCCCAAACTCACAATCTATGAATCACATCTTAAAACCAATTTATTAGGCCATAGAAATGTAATGTCTTAAGAATACTGAATTCCTACCAGAACTAATTTGTGCAAGAAATGGCCATTAATGATTGAATCATATAAGAATCCTTCTCAAATGACTTTCCTGATAAATGTCCAGTATTTGATTACCTACTTTTTATGGTAAGTTGCCATTAGTTAGTACATGAAGGTTATAGATGGAATAGGTATAAAAACAGATCAATGAATCAGTGTGAAAAAAAATGTATGGTAAGAGGGGCTGGGAAATAACATATGTTAATACTATTGTAATATACGGGAAGCTAAGTCACTTAGGAGAAATGTCAAGAAAATTACTAGTTGTAAACCCATGCAGTTAAAGTCCTTTGCTTGCCAAGTACTGCATAAATTCTGTCCACCTTAATAACTAGACAGAACTAGTGTCTGTTATCTGTGACTTAAAGGGACATAATCAGGAGCTAAATTATGGCTATTCTTTCACACTATCAGTTCAGTTTTGCTTTATACAAATGTTTTCCAGCATAACCATCCCAGCACACTGTCTCATTTCTTCGCATATGACTGAATAACATCATGTTATGGCTCTGCGTGTTGGTAAACACGGTTTGTTTATAATACCAAGGCGCGTGACTGGAGGTCCGATTAAGAGGGGCAACATGCTGTGTTGCAGCCAGCAGAAACATGTATTACATTTGTTGGACCAAATCAGACTGGACATCTCCTGATTTACATGTGTTTTGGCTCTGTGATGCACACGGCCCCACGCGCTGTGCTAATGTTGACACCTTTCATCGTGCCCTGTCCACTGTTTTTAACATTTGTTTACAGGAGAAAGCAAACGGTTTCAGGGCAATGTTTTGGTAGGAACATATTTATTTTAAAGGGAAGAAGCTATTTTTCGTGTTAACTCAACATGCTTTATAGGTGATTGGGCCCCTTTATTTGGTTTATGCTAGCCATGGTAAATGGGTACCATGCAGAAATGCCTGAATTTCCACCTGTCTCAGACAGGCAAACACATGCCCAGAAAGGCATTTTTCATTTTCTACCAATCTCTTGGAAAGGTGTACACCTAGATGTTTTCCACATTAGTTGTTGATAAGTAGTAAAATACATGCCAAAAAAACTATATATTTTACAGGTGGTGTTCCAACCACTCCCTGTATGTTCTATATTTTCCTATAAAAGTTGTCTGTAATTGTATCCACCAAAACAAAGTTCCATTTGTGCGTCTGTTTCCACTCATAAACCCACATATCTTGGGAACTGTTTGACCGATCAGGAAAAAAATTTTGTACAAATGTAGCCCTTGGATAGCTTTATAACATACATAAAAAATGGTGGTGCCACCTGCAACCATTTTTGCGCAGCGTTCATCTGTTCATCTGCCTTGGGATAAAATCACTCATATCTCTGCATTGGTTGGTCTTATCCACCTGAAATTTTGCATGTGTATACATCCTGGACAGCTTTCATGATTTTATGACAGGTGGCATCACCTACATTCACATTTACGCTACAGACATCCAAGCTCATATCTCGGCAATTTGACCGATTGGGCCAAAATTTTGCATGTGTATAGATCTCACATAGCTCTTTATCATATGCAAAACTGGTGGTGCCACCTGCAACCATTTTTGCACAGCGTCCGTCTGTTTGTCTGCCGTGGGATAAAATCACTCATATCTCTGCAGTGGTTTGACTTTTTGGATTTGTATACAACTTTGATAGCTTTCTCGGTTTTGTTGTAGGTGGAACAACCTACATACACATTTCAGCTGCAGACATCCATGGTAATATGCAACACACCTCACTCTATTTCCCCTTGTTACTCAATCCTTGCCTCACTTCACCCGTCTTACTCCGATTTCGGTGGATACATGTAGTCACTTGTCGACTACCCCTATTCTAGTTCCTACTTGAACAATACCTGCTTTTGCATTAGGACAAGTCTGTGGGACCTGTCTGAGGTTGTGTAGGACAAGTTTAATTTCCATGGGGTGAGCTGACATGGTGAGGGGTAACTGGTGCAGTTTCTGATAGATGGCATATTATTCTTTTGTGAAGAAATGTCAAATATTACTCAGAATCTATGGGAAAATATGATAAATGACCCCCCATAGGACACACTTTGCATTGGTCTTAACATTTCAAGACCAAAATAGACATTTCTTAGGAAATGAGTTGCATGACAATAATTAAATGCCAAGTATGATGTAGACACATGTACATCTTATTGTTTAATAAAAATACACCTGACAATTTATTAATAACACTATTGGCTGCCACCTCACATAACCTTCAGACGTGTAAATACAATTTATGATGATTTATTATAAAATAAATTATATTTTTAGAGTGATTTCTGATCACCTAAGAATGTTATATTTTCCTCTTTATTTGCCCTATATCTCAACTGCTGTTAAAAAAACTTATAAAATATAAGATGATTTATCAAATAAACAATGCTATTCACAGTAATATTGGTGATTGCACACTTAAATGAGTGGAATGTCCTATGTTAGATTAAACAATTTTCCATATTTATGGTTTAATTTCTTTTTCCACAAGCAGCAACTGCAGATCAGTATTTCTATTTTCTGTGCATACTTTTCTGAGAGTAAAGCAAGCAATTCTTGTGCAATTTTGGTAATAGCCAGACAGAATTTTAACTCCTGACCCCTACCTATTATTTTGTTGTACTAAAATTTTTCTTGTTTGTAGATTTGTTAAACAGTAAATGTTACCTTTTAAACCAGTTGATACTTAGTCCTCTCAGGGGAGAATGATTATGTATTTTAGGATCACCTATTAATTATGTTCTTCCAAATATGATTGATTAGTTTGCTATTAATTTGTTTTAATCAGACTTGTTTGAAAGGTTTTCTTCCAGAAACAAAATCATCCAACACAACTCTGTCCACAATGTCTTAATCCTTTGGAAGATGTTGCGGGCTGCGGATTTACAGTCGTTGATAGATTGGGATTATCCCATAATTCTTGTCACTGATGAAGAGATCAGATTAATTACAAGTATTAATTACAAGCACAGTGTGGGGTGATGAACATTTCATTGATTATCTCAAAGGGATTGTGACTTGCTGTAGGAGACACAGCTGGCATCTGAAATAGCCAGTCTGGATCCTGTGTAAATTTACTGCGGGTCGTTTACCTCCAGGCTTAATGGACACACTCAGGACATACTCGCTAGGGCTAATGTCACAGACTCCATAATGTAAGACTGCATCAAGCGGAGCCCCCGGTAGTCTTCACTGTAAGAATACTAGATTAGTCTGTAAGTGTTGGTTTTTAGCTTGGCCCAAAAAAAGTCAGATTCTGGAGCTGTATTTAGAAATCTGTGTCCATCTCATGCTACAATCAATAATTGAAAAAACTAGCATACTACCTGTTCTTGCATAGTTCACTTAGTTTCTGATAGATGCCGGTGCAATTAATAGCCATACAAAATAATATGGAATTTCTCATGATTATAGGAAATGGCCCCCTTAGGACACACTTGGTATCATTAACAATGGTTGAGTCCAAAGAGAAGCATTTACGAGTCATAGCCACAGATCATAGAGGAATTGGGATTAAAAGTTCCACCACTGTCGTTTATAAGATCGATAATATTTTGTCTTCAGGTTTGCATCAACTAAATACTTGTGGTAGGAATTAATCGGTTGTAAAATCATATTAGATGATTGAACAATGATGGATGATTGATGATTAATCAGTTATTTTATATACAATCTTTATGGTGACAAGTATGGAATTAAAGTAACAAGTATGGAATTAAACCTAAAGTGTTGATGGAGTAAATACAGTGTCACGTATATCACGTTAAAAGGCAAAGGTGATGGCCGGGTTGTTGACCCTTATTCTTTGCACAAAGTTAGGTTTTAATGCTGTTCTCTGTTTTGTACCCTGTCTTTCATATATCTCTGACAGAATAAGATTTTGGGGGGGGATTATATGACTTTTTTCAATATGCATACATAATCGTTTATAATTGATTAATAAAAAATGCAATTGATTTGATTGATTATGAAAGAAAATTACCGTTCATCGATATAATCAATAAATTAACACATCACAACCAAATACTAGTTTGAGTGTCCTTTGTACATTAATTGTTCGATTTCCTGGAATAAATAATGTTGAACACATTTACTGTTAAAAATTTCAAAATATATAGTGAAAATATGAACAAGATTTGACCAGGTTAACAGGTTCACAGAGAACATTTTAAAGTAAGGCTGCATGGTTAAAATGGAAAAACTATGTAAATGAAAAATGGCTTTGGTAGATAGGCTTAAAATTAAACTTTAAAGTGGTGTTGAATTAGCTGACTTGGGAATTCCTGTCCAAAGTATGTACTTTACAGGAGAATTCCAAATGTGGCTGCTTCTCCAGTGGTTTGGCACCTGAGGCTGATGCATTGCATATGCAGCACCTTTTGTGGTTCATTTAGGGTTAGCATTCCAGGGTAGGTTCAAAGTGATTGCTGTTACAAAGACAATACTAAATGAGATGTAAACATTACACATTGAGAATTCTTTTTTTTTCCTGGGAAGAATGAGAATTCCATTTTTCCCAGCTTCTTATTTCCTGACAACTTAATATCAACAATCTGTCCTAGCTATTATTATAATAATAATACAAAAAAAGAAACTTGTTATACATATATATATATATATATATATATATATATATATATATATATATATATATATATATATATTTATATCACTTATCTCAACTTGAAATTATTAGATTTATATTACATTCACATAATTCATTTTATGTGAGTGTATATTTATTCTTAAAAATACTTAAACAGTTCAGAATGAATATTAAAGAAATAAAATGAAGAAAAAGAAGAAAGAAAACATAAAAAGGAGTTAAAATTTGCCATACATAATGCCTGTTTTTCCTGGAATAAATGAGAATTCTCATTTTTCCCAGGTTTAAATTTCAAAACTTAATTCCAGTCTCTCCTTGGAAAAATGAGAATTCTCAGTTTTCCCAGGACAGACTGGAATTCTCATTTTTCCCAGGAAGATTGAGAATTCTTTTTTCCCCCAGGAAGAACAGGAATCATTTCAAATCATCTCTTGATTCTCATTTTTCCCAGGAAGGTTCTGGATCTTCCCAGATTCTCAATCTTCCCTTGACATATATACCCAGGCTAAATGGCTGTTGGGTATCTGATATTGCCAGTTATTAGATGTATTTGTTCTGTGGTGGTGTCTTTCACCATTATTATGTGATAAATGAGTTCAGCAAATGATTCATTAAGGCTCATTTGTTTCCAGCAAAGCTATTTTTCTATTAATTATATCTCATCTAAATGTTAATTGAAATAATTTGTCTCTAGGGGATGACAGAAATGTTGAAAAGGGATATGATAAATGAGGGTTTTCTCTTGCATGCACTATTTAAATTTTTAGCAAACCTGTAAGCTTATGCGATGGTGTGGCGTTGTCCAGCGAACGTCAGCCGTCGTTCGTTGTCTGTATGTTAACCCGTACTATCTTGAAAACGGCAAGAGTTAGCACCACAAAATTTCATGCAAAAAAATTAGTCATCTAAAAAATCTATCGGATTTTGCTTATTTTTTTTGGAAAACTGCATTTTCTTAGATTTTATAGGGAAAAAGCTAAAAAAGCTTTTTAAAATCTTCTTCTCTGAAACTGTTCAGCCAAATTGTCCAGTATTTCACAGAAAGGATTCCTGAAATAATCTCTCTCAAGTTTGTTCGAATGGTTTAAGTTCAGAGATTTTTTGGCAGTTACAGGAAGTTGAACTTAGTCATGTGTCCAGAAAAGCATACTAAAATTACAATCTCTGAAACAGCTGGAGCTATCATCACCAAATTTTATGCCAATGTTGGTCACATGAGTCGTATCTGAAATTGAGGAATTGGTGGCGCCACCTGCATTGGCCTTTTTTGTACAGGGGTCATCAGTGCTCGTATCACACTGAGGGCTACAAAAAACTTCTTTTCTGAAACCATACGGCCAAATTGTTTAATATCGCACAGAAATGATCCTAGGGTAGTGCTTTCTTAAGTTTGTTCAAATGGTCTCAGTTCAGTGACTTTTGGCTGAGTTATGGGACTCTGAATTTAGTCATATGCCATAACAGCCCATTTGACCTAAGTGGCTACAAAGATCTTCTTCTCAAAAACCACTGGGCCAAATTCTTAAATCTTACATATTAATTTTCCTTAGATGTTGATAATTCAAGTTTGTACAAATGGTTTTGGTTCAGTGATTTTTGGCTGAGTTATGGGAAGCTTAACTTAGCAATTTTGCTGTATTTTCCCATATGAGTTAAAAACCAGCAAAACCACTGAGGTGAATTTGTTTAATATTTTACAAGAATAATCCCCTGAATAATACTTATAATAATTGTCTTTTATGGTTCCAAAGAATGAATTTCGGCTGAATTATAAAGATTGGATTGAGTGATTTTACCATATTTGTTAACTGTGTGAAGCAGATACATCTAGCCTGGCATCAGTTTATCAGCATTTGTTCCATCATTATGTCTCTAGACATTTAGAATTCAGGTTATCTATTGACAAGAATGTTTTTTAAAAGCTTTTAAAAAATGTAGATTTATGATTTTATATATTCCTCATGCCAGGCTATGATTATGATCACAGGTATACAGCTCTCTGTGGGTATATAAAGATGGCTGTAAATGGATTATAAATAATTGGTATCCATACTCAACTTAATTAAAGATTTTGCCATCAGTGAGATGTATCTGTATTTTAATTTTGCATTCAATATGCATCTGTAGTAATTTTTAGCGAACCTGTGAGCTAATGCGATGGTGTGGCAGAGTCTGACATCTGTACGTTAACCCATACTATCTCAAAAATGACTGGAGCTAAGCATCATGAAATTTAAATGCAAAAAATTAGCCATCTGAAAACTCTGCATTTTCTTAGATTTTATTGAGAAAAAGATAAAAAACCTTTAAAAATTATCTCCTCCAAAACAGTGAAGCCAAATTGTTCAATATTTCTCAGAAGTAATCTTTTATACCATCCCTCTCAATTTTGTTTGAATGGTTCAAGTTCGGTGAAATTGGCCGAGTTACAGGAAGTTGAACTTAGTCATCTGTCCAAAAAAGCATACTAAAATGACAATCTCAGAAACGGCTGGAGCTATCATCACCAAATTTTATGCCAGTGTTGGTCACATGAGTCATATATGAAATTCAGGTATTGGTGGCGCCACCTGCATTGACCTTTTTTTGTACAGGGGTCATTGGTCATCTGCACATTAACCCATAATTTTTCAGGAATAGCAGGAGGTACCATCCCCAGATTTTATGCAATAATCTGTCACATATCAAATGTTGTGGGATTCAGCTTATTTTTTTGCTGTGTGCATTTACTTAGATTTTATAGGGAAAAAGCTGACAAACCTTTAAAAGTCTTCTTCTTGTAAACCGTCCAGCCAAATTGTTCAATATTTTACAGAAATGATCCTAGAGGCAAGCCCTCTCAAGTTTGTTCAAATGGTTTGCATTTGATAGATTTCAGAGGAGTTACACAAATTTGAACCTAGTCATTTGGCCAAGTAAGCATTCTGACATAATAATCTCAGAAATGTTCCCTCAGTGCAGCCAGGTACAGGTCAAAAGTTCACTCAGTCTAGCCAGGTGCAGGTGTTGAGTTCATTCAGTGCAGTAGCCTGAGCTATAGCAATTTGTCACAGTTCACTCAGGGCAACTGACTTTCTCACCTAAGCTTGGTCAGTCTCATGCATCAGACTCAAGGTGAGTTTGATGTATTGGCCTGATATCTTGACCTGTCTATGTGTCTTTGATGGCTTTCTCGTTCACAAGACAGGTGTCGCCACCTACAATTACTTTTGCACAGTGTATGTGCCTGCTTATTTCTACAGAGAAATTTGATATATCAGCCTAAAATTGGGCATATTTATACATACCGAATAGTTTTGTCATATAAAAGACTGGTGGTGCCACCTACAATAATTTTTGCACAGTGTGTGTCCCTGCTTATTTCTCAGAAGGGGTTTGATATATCAGTATGAAATTGGGTATGTATATGTATATGTATATATCTCTGATAGCTTCATTATATACAAGACTGGTGGGGCCAGCTACAATCATTTTTGTGTTGTGTGCACCCATGCCAGAATTTCAGCAGTGATGTTTATGTAATTGTATCTTATTCAAAATGTTTAGTACTTGCATTGTTCATATACCTGAACAGTAATGGTCCAGCATTGAAGCATTATACCTGGTGTATTTCCCAATGCACAGGTTCGCATTAGGCCTGTAGGCCTTGTTTAAAATTGGTTTACAATGTATTCTACTATTATTTGTTGATTTGGGCATGGTCTGAAAAAGTGTTATTCTATTATAGACTGACCAATTTTAGCTCCTTTCCACAAAGCTTTCTCACTTTGATGCTGTCCTGTGTACTTTCAAATACACTAAAACCAGGATATGTCACAGTTTGCATACATGTCAAAATTTTGCCTGCTCATGTTACCAAAACAACTATCTTTATGGTTTTCTTATCAATAGTTTTACATTGTTACGTCATAGTATATCTTAAAGCTGCCCATTCACGTATCTATTAACAAATAAATATATATGATATCTGGCTTCCTCTGTGTATGTATTACTGATCTAAGGGTAATTCTGGATATAAAAGTTCTTATAACACCTCCGTGAAGAATGTATGCATGAACCTGTTTGTCAACAACAAGTTTGTAAATACAGCAATGTTGACAAATGGGAAATACATTAATTTAACCTAAGGTGGTAGGTAGTATTTATGCAGGTTGAGGTAGTTGGTCACTTGTTGCAAAATGCCATTTGCAAAGCTCTAGCTGGCTTATCTGACTTGGCGCCAGATTACTGAAATTTTATTATTTTGGCGGACCCCCACATGTTATAAACTCGTTGATGTAAACAAAATGAGCAGTCTGTGTGCGGTGTTAGTAACATTTTCTGGCCTATTTTTATAAAAGCTCCAAGGGCTTACCTTTAGTTTATAAAGGTATAGGTGATTAGGCCCCTATAATGTCAACCTATTACACCATATATTAATGGAGAGTCTATAAGTCCAGATATAGAAATGAATAATATGACAAATAAATTAAAATATAAATCTGTTTTATTTTTTCTAAGTCCAAGCCGCTGCTGATATAAGAACTATAAATATACCATGATAGTTGATACGTACTGTGGTTGCCCTCATATTTGTGACATTAACCTTTTCAGTGTCCTGTGAGTATTCCATTTTCATGAACTAACCTTACACAGAGTATATTCAGTATTGTATTAAAAAATTATATGAAAAATGTGTGCACAAAAGCTTAACAACCGCACAAGGACCAAAGATAACATTGACTGAGGGATGTGATATCTCAATCACGCGAGTGGAGCAAATAGAAATCCAGAAAAAATGGCTTCATGTTTTTTGTTCTTACAATAACTATGACATCACATCTGGTCCCTCTCGAGGCATAAATATATTCATTAAAGAAGTTCTCCTTGCATATACATTTCTCTGAGTGGCTCAAGGTTGCTTGTATTTAAGGGTTCGAATAGTGTGTATGCCTGTTAATCTGAACTGAATCTCAACTATAGTTACATTACTACACCAAGGGGAAATTATTGTTCTTTAATTCCTGATAATTTGATATATATCAATTATTATAGCAATTGTTGAACATCCAAGATATATTATTGTTCATAATATCAGTCTTTTCTTTTGCCTTCAATGGTAGGAGCTCTTATTCTCAATAGTTTTATTGTTGCTATATATCTCATCAATTTGAAACCCTCGCAAACAAACAGACAACCATATTATACTATTAAGGACATCAGATAAAAAGTGAATGAACATACTTTTGATTTAGTTTCACATCAGGTGTATAAATTGAATACTTTGAGACAGGCTTTGTAAATTGTTTGCCCTGCCGCATGACATCCCGTGAAAGCAGCGAAGAGAATATATGACTGTAATCAAGTAAATGTTGAACTGCTGCACTTTTGTTAATTGAATTCTGGTGATACCAAAAAACAGATCTTTATTATACTCTTTAATCATGGTGTTAAGTTCTACTCTTAAAGCTAAGTGTGATATAATGTTTGGCATTGGTCAACTGAGGTGATGAAAACATTAAGACTCTCACTTCACCATTATTTAATGGATGTTTATCATTGTGACTTAAAATTAAGGTTTGAAGAAGTTAATCTGCTAAAGACTAGCTGCTCTTCTTTAAAATTAATCGTTTATGATTTTTTTTTAAGTTTATGTTATTCATATATCATATCATATACACATATTAATAAAGAAATTTTGTTACTATTTCAGTTCACCATCGATCTCATTTAATTATATGTCAATAGGGATGTTAGAATGCAGAAAATTGATTCATTGAATTGCAACCCAGTGAATTATTTGTTATCAACTCTTCATCTTTGAATCAATTTGTTTTGATTTTTTTAAAGTACCACCTGGAAAGCCTCTGTAAGCTCTCAAAGTTGACAGAACAGGGGGTGATGTCGAGGCATATTTATCTTGTATGTGCCCTAGATTTAGCTTATAAAAACACTTGCCTTTAGAAAATTCCATGTGTATAGAAAAAAATGGTGGTGATTAACTGAGGGAGCACTATATTTTTTCCTTTATTTGCAAAAATAACTTACATCCATGGTTGTAAATTGTTTGCTTTTATATAAAAGGAGTCTAAACTGTTACTATGTAAATAATAATGAATTGAGGACTGAATCAAAGGTGTAAGAATTATTTATTGAATGGAGTCTTGTCCCCTCACAATTCACAAGTCTACATGTTAATAATATTTTCTTTATGTTAGAAGTAATGTCTGTAGCATTGCATGCTGAAAATCAAAACATTGATATCTTATATGTTGCCTGCAAATCACAGTTTGTTATACTTTTTTTATATAAATTAAGCAGGTAGGTTAAATATTGATTTGGCAAATGGAGGAACCTTCAGATAGTCATATAAATAATAAAATAAATAAATGTGTAAACCAATTTGTCTCGTGTTTTTCTCTTTTTGTTTCAAGAAGAGAAAAAAATGCATACATTATAAAAACTAACAGTATGTCCATGATTTTGAAATGACATCCAGATTTTACTTTGTACGCAAAATTGCAGCTACCATAGGCAGTTTAGAGAAACTAAGGGAATAAACCTGTCAGGGTTCAATGGATGTATAGGGCTTGGGGATGGGACAAGAAATTACTCTGAGGACAGTATAATTGATGGCAAGGGG
Organism: Sipunculus nudus; assembly: GCA_026874595.1. Classification (NCBI taxonomy): domain Eukaryota; kingdom Metazoa; phylum Annelida; class Sipuncula; order Golfingiida; family Sipunculidae; genus Sipunculus; species Sipunculus nudus. Next base: position 11,243,015 of record CM049321.1, read on the forward strand.
ATGTTTTAGCTGCAAATTTTAAAGTGGAATAACGCTTTTTTAGATTTTACCCAAATCCTTAAATTATAGTATATTATCAAAATATTCCATCGCAGATACATGCTGCTGTGAGTTTTGCCTAACACATTTGTGGCAAGGAATGAATTTCTAGGTGTTTATATGGGATTTTACAGTAAATGACAAATAGAGCCTGTGATCGTGACCGTCAGGCAAAGAAATGTTTATTGTAATAGACTCCTTTGTCATGGACATTAATTGTATGACACATATATGACCTTTTTGTTCAGCTGCAGGATCAGTAGTAGGGATAGAATTTCTCTAGATTTGCTTCTTAAAAATAAGAGCTTGTGATACCATATGACATTTGTCTGATATTTATATAACAAAGGTGAGTTAGCTCTTTGAAGACTTAGATTCATGAAATATATCTTATTATCAGAACAACTGTAGAGATACATGCCTTAATTGCATTCACTTTGGTAATTCTAAATGCCTTTGAAGTTGATATTATGACAATCAGCAAGCATTCACCCTTACAATTAAATAAATGTACATAGATTTTTCTTTTCAAAGCAAGATGATTGAACGCTTATATTGCTTCGTACTCTTGCCCCAAATTGAAGCCAACAGTATTTTTTCTTCATTACCAGGCGACCTGTTGAAGCCTCGTTGGACATACTGAATGATTTATCAGGGGGATGATTATTTCTCAAAAAGTGACACTTTGGTAATCAGACAGAAATATTAATGTCTGCATTATCTGAATGTCACTCAGTGCTGTTTGTGGCCAATAGTGACAAACAGTGATTATTGGTATAACTATAATGGATATATCTCCTGGCTTTGAATAAATCAGATTCTTTTTCTTAATTGGTTTCCTGTTTATGGATACTGTTGTTTCTCATTTAGTCACATGAACCAGGCATGGATGTCAGCACTGCACTGTACCATCCATTTCTGTTTGTTTATCAGGCCTGGGGCTACAAACTACTAATGTAACATGTAGACACCTCGATGCCAGCCAAGTTCTGCTTGTGATTTAAAGCAATGACCTTTGGTATTTTGTATTCATTGTTGCTTATAATAATAGATATTTACATTTACAGACATTATTGCTGTGGAAAAAGTTACACTTTACAGTATTTCATATAAAAAAAAAAAAGAATAATTTATCAGTAGTTATTAATTAAATATATTTTCGCAGCCATTCATTGCAGCCACTTGACTTTTTGGAGGAAAGACTTATGTATATATACCTGATAATCAAGACAACTTGTTAAGCTCGAGAACTTTGAATTTACTAGTCTTCAGTTTAGAGTTGGCTGTTTTATAAAAATTAAAATCCAGAAGGCTAATTGATAACATATGCCGTTCATAGGATGATTACATTCACTAAAAAGACACATTGCAGCCAACAGGCCATGGACCTATCCTAATAAAGGTTCTTGAGAAGCTGTGAGACTACCCTACTGGGCAAAAACATGTTTTCTGGATTCTAAGGGAGATTCAAAGGAAGAAAAAAGAAATAGCTAGGACTTTACATAGAGTGCAGAATGAACTTATCTTAACAAGAAGCAGTTTTATTTCATCACTGGGTTTTTAGCTAAGCTGACTATAAGTCATCTGAGCTATAGTCGTGGTCCTTTGTCCGTCGTCCGTCCGGCCGTCTGGCCGTCCGTCCGTTAACAGGGCACGTTTAAAACTGTTGGACCTACGAATCCAAAATTCTGCATACCATTAGATGTCCCCAAAATCTCCTACATACCAAAAATTGGGTCATTAGAACTTCGTTCCTTCGAGATATTAAGGAAAAACCTCCGTTTTCCATAAAAAAGCCATTGTTACACTTCAAGGCTGCCTAATATCAAAACCACTGATCTGTTTTTAATCAGATTTAGTATTCATATTCTTCCATACATTTTCTGTGCACATACCAAAAATTAGGTCAGTATTGGGTATTATTTTGAAGTTATAGGCCCAAATATAATGCAATTTTTTAAAAATCAGGAAATATATTTGCTCACTTAACATGAGAATTGCTGAAGCTGGAGACCTTTTTTTCAGGAATATAACTTAATTAAATAAAGATTCAATTGTTTACCAAAAATTAGGTCTGAATTTTGCAAATTTTTCAAGTTATTAGCATAAATAAAAAATCAATACCTTAAATTTTGTCCAAATTTGGCAGTGGCACGTTTTTTCCCTGTAAGTACTGTTGATTTTATTTTCACAGCATATATACATAGGGATTTATTCATTTAAAATCTGGAATTTCAAAGAATTTTTTTTAAAAGAGTAGCTTTTATTCAAGTTTTCATACACCATGTCAAGTGTTGTTTACATCTGGCCCACCTAGTAGTACAGCCTTCACTTGCATTATGTAACCCACCCCAGGCAGCTGGCCTTGGCCCAGCTTGGCCACTACTAGCAGGCTTCCCCTCTGCCCTGCACTCACCCCCCCCCCCCAGCTGGTGCATAAACTAGATGAATGTTATAATTTTCTGTATTTTATTTTATTCTTGGACATGCTACATTTTAGATTTTGTATTGTACCACCAGGGTTACAATGATTAAAGTGCACATTTAATTGTGTCCACAAAGTGATGTATTGCTATGAAAGTGTGGATGTTCATCAGATAAGTAATGCTTTACTTCAGAAGAGTAAAACTTCACCAGATGTGAAATTGACTATTAATTCCAGTAATTAATTATAGCTGAGATTGTAATTAGCATAATTATATTGTTTGTCCCTCATTCAACCAACAGTGTGTATACTTTATTTGAAAAGATGTTTTTATTTTATCAAATGTACTGAATCTTTTATTTTATTTCAGTGAATAAAATTAAGCATGTACTGAAAACTCCAATGTGCAAAACGTTTTAATAGGGATTCAAGGAATAATTTTGTAGATGCCATGTTGTTATATATAAACTTAAATGCATTATTCCCTTGAAAGTGAAATGAAGGTATTAGTCCATTCTGTCCACTTGCCTGTCCATCTGCAAATTTTTCATATGCATCACAGTATCTCAAAACTTTTTCTGTTTTTCTTCATGACAGTCTTGTCAGAGTATTAGTTTGCAATCATATATTGAGAACTTTACTATAACCAAGTAGGAGGGCCCTTTCCTCTTAGCTTCTCATATGCTTATATAAATAAAAAACATTACAGTAGAATATTTTTCATATTTTGCATTTGCAAAAATTTCAAACTTAAGCTGGTTGTTGTGACCCATGGGTCCTTTGTTTATATTCTGGATTCTCAACATCATTGTTTGGCTAAAACTGAATAAATACCAGACATGCCATTATAAAATTTCTTGCATAAGAATGGGAATTCAGGTAAAAATGAAAGTATTTGAATACCAGTGCAAATACTTTCAAAATGTATTCATGAATGCATTCATGAATATATTCTATAATATTATTTTAATAATCATTTCAGTTATATTTTATTAAAAAAATCATATGATTCTCTTATTATTTTTAATAAAAATTATATTTGGCACAATATTTGTTATTAAATTTTAATAGTTAGTTAAACTCTTTATCTTATATGTGCTGCTTATCAGTTATATGGCCAAGTCAAAATCTGTATGACAGTGGCACTCCATTTGTTAATAAAATAAATGAAATCAATCTCTTCCCTGTCTCCAAAGAAACTATCAAAATCATACATAAGCTTAACACTAACAACTCATAATACAGCTTATATTTATTTCCACTCAAAACCAGCATGTGCCTCATTTCAAAATCATATTTTGTTATCTTATATAACAGCTGAGCGCTGTGACCCATAGGTCCCTTGTTTTTTCTCCCTTAGCCCCAAAGCTATATATTACTTTAAAATCTTTTTTGGCCCCTGCTTAGGAATTTGTGTTTGTCTGTACATTTGGTCTCTAGATTATTAAGCCTCTGGTGAGAACATGGGCTGCTGGCAGGAAGTCAAATCATCGTAAGCCATAAACACTCACACAAGCTTCACCCACAGGGAGTTCTTTGAGAGTGGTAGATATTTAATGGCAGTTAAATATTCTATAATTCTGTGATCCTGTCCACATGTATGTCATAGTATTTTATGAATATATAGAGGTTATCAGCTGGGATGATAAAGTCCTCTAATGAAGGGCTTGATTGGCAAAATGTTATTTGACTCTTGGGTAATATTATCTGATGGCAATAAAATAGTATTCCTATATCCTTGATTTTTAGCTAAGCTGACTATAAGTCATCTGAGCTATAGTCGTGGTCCATTGTCCATTGTCTGTCCGTCTGTCTGTCCGTCCGTCCATAGATGTGGCACGTTTTGAAACCGTAAGACCTAGGAATCCAAAAGTCAGCATAATGTTAAATGTCCCCAAGATCTCCTACCAAGCCGAAAACTGGGTCTTTGCGACTTTGTTCTTTTGAGAAACTAAGGAAAAACCTTAATTTTTTATTAAAAACATATTTTCACACTTCAGGACTGCCTAATATCAAAACCATGCACTCATCTGTTTTTCCTCATATTTACCATAAATATTCCTCTATATAGTTTCTATGTACATGCCAGAAATTAGGTCTGTATTGTATAATTAAAAAAAGTTATGGGCCCAAACATATTGCACTTTGTAAAAAATCAGGACAAATATTTGGTCACTTAACACAAAAAATGTTAAAGCTAGGGACTTTTTTCAGTAATATAACTTAAATTAATCAAAATTTAATTTATTACCCAAAATTAGATCAAAATCTTTTAAATTTTTAAAAATATTAGCAAAAATATAAAATTGGTACCTCTTGGTAATTCAAGATTAGCAAAAATATAAAATTGGTACCTTAAATTTTGCCCAAATTTGACCATGGCACGTTTTTTTCTCGTAAGTATAATAATAAAATAATTAATAAAATAATTAATAAAATAAAAATAATTCTAATTTTTTAGATGCTCTAATGTATTTGCATATTGTATATCCAAGACCCCACTCTAGCTCATTACAGCCTTGCCTAGGTAATCTTATTAGTGATGCAGCACTGGCAGAACACCCCTGCTGTAATAAACATACACTTATTCTCATGGGCCCTACCCTAACACCCCCCCCCCAGTTCCCCCCCCCACCACCACCACCACCATCACCAGTTATATTGCATTACATGGTTTGTTTTTGTCAACTGTATTTCTTTAAATGTAAAGCTGTTTTTGATCCAATGTGCACAGCTTTTCTTGAAATATTAATTCAAGAAGTAATCCAAGAGATGGCACGTTGTTCTGATGTAGCATTTTTAAGAAATTATTTCCTTTTAAATAATTAAACAAAATATAATTTAACCCATCAGTAGGCATAATTTGATAATAGATGAAACAAATCATGGATAAATAAAGGTGTAATTTAAAATTGAATTTTTGAGTGTTATTTTCATATATTTTTTGCTGTGCAAATTTAAAAAAATATATTTTATAAAAAAAAAAAAAAATATATCTGTGTGCATAATGTGATGTTACCTGACTAAATTAAGTATTAATGTTGATGCAGTTTAGATTTGTGAATCAATTTAAATATTCAGATATATATGATATACTGTTAATATATAGATAAATTCATAAACTTAAAAATAATGACTTAACAAAAGAAAAAATAGGATCTAATGCAAATATTTGTTCATTATATTCCTGTCTCATTTAAATTTAATTTTATCCTTTACGTATATGCAGAGGTACTGTAATTCCCACCAGTCTCTGTAAGCACCACTGAATTTAATTCTGTATTTATATGCATAGGTGTTGTAACTCTCCCCCCCCCCCCCTGTCATTGAGCCCTAGTTTCTGAGCATTGAGGATAATATTTTTATTGCAACTTCAAAAAATCTATGGTGATGCAGTTATAACTGTCATAATCAGCTGAGCACCATGACCCATGGGTCCCTTGTTATGTTTTCTGTTTATATCAGAATAGATAGAAAACAGATAGAAATTGAGAATTTGTATCAAATAATATCAATTGGGTGCCACTCAGAGACAAAGGATTGGTATTCAGTTTCTGGTTTGAGAGAAAATATTATTAGTCGTGGCATCTTACCTAATGCTTAACTCCGGCTGCAGTCGTGGGGGAAAAATATACAGGTTGTCAAAGACAAGTTACATAAGGTTCCTACTTTTTCGTACTTTCTTAGTCTGAATTCCGCTTTTCCTACTTTTTCTTGAATTCCTGTTTTTTTTAGGACTACTATTCTGTTTTGCTATGTAACCTCCAAAGTAAAAAAGCTGTGAATCAATGAAAAATGTCTTTGTTCTTATTCTACTGTTGTCCAATTTTTGTATCCGCCAAAACAGAGTTTTGCGGATACTATGTTTTCAGCTGCACGCCGCCGCCGCTGCCGCCGCGTAGGTGTCCGGAGAACTCCTCCGTAACCGCTAGGCAGAATTTTACGAAACCAATGCAGAGCTTTTTAACATACACAAAAAATGGTGGCGCCACCTGCAACCATGTTTGCACAGTGTCCGTCTGTTCGTCTGCCTTGGGTTAAAATCACTCATATCTCTGCAGTGATTCGACTAATTCACCTGAAATTCTGCATGTGTATACATCCTGGATAGCTTTTCTGATTTTATGACAGGTGGCGCCACCTACATTCAAGTTTACGCTGCAGACATCCAAGCTCATATCTCGGGAACCGTTTGACCGATTGGGCGAAAATTTTGCATGTGTATAGATCTCACATAGCTCTTTATCATACGCAAAACTGGTGGCGCCACCTGCAGCCATTTTTGCACAGCTCCTGTCTGTTTGTCTGCCATGGGATAAAATCACTCATATCTCTGCAGTGATTTGACTAATTCACCTGAAATTCGGCATGCGTATACATCCTGGATAGCTTTTCTGATTTTATGACAGGTGGCGCCACCTACATTCACCTTTACGCTGCAGGCATCCAAGCTCATATCTCGGGAACCGTTTGACCGATTGGGCCAAAATTTTGCATATGTATGGATCTCACATAGCTCTTTATCATACGCAAAACTGGTGGCGCCACCTGCAGCCATTTTTGCACAGTGTTTGTCTGTTTGTCTGCCATGGGATAAAATCACTCATATCTCGGCAGTGGTTTGACATGTCTGCCTAAAATTTTGCAGGTTTATACATCCCCCACAGCTCCCTTGATTTTATGACAGGTGGCGCCACCTGCATTCTAGTTTATGCAGCAGACATCCAAGCTCATATCTTGGGAACCGTTTGACCGATTGGGCCAAAGTTTTGCATGTGTATAGTTCTCACATAGCTCTTTATCATACGCAAAACTGGTGGCGCCACCTTCAATCATTTTTGCACAGCGTCCATCTGTTTGTCTGCCACGGGCTTAAATCACTCATAAACATATAGTGGTTTGACTTATCTGCCTCAAATTTTGCATATGTATACAACTTGGATGGCTTTCTGGATTTTGTGGTAGGTGGCGCAACCTACATACACAATATGGCTGCAGACATCCATGCTTATATGCAACACTTCACTCTATTTCCCCTTGCCACTCAATCCATGCCTCACTTCACCCATTCCACTCTGATTTAGGCGGATACATGTAGTCGCTTGTTGACTACCCGTATTCTAGTTTTCATTTTGTTTTCATTCTTACCATAAATTTTCAGTATCTCCAGTCCTACTTGACAGCCTGGATATTCATATTGCCCATACTATAGCTAAAATTTATTTCCCTTGTACCAGATTTAAAGACAAACTCTCAGAAGCAAAAAATTGTTTTGGCATAAGAAGTAGTACAGTTATTCTCAGATTCCACTTTTTAGGGTTTTAATGGATACTAGTATATAACGGGCTCGAGCGTATGGATGTAGGTGTGTGGGACGTAAGCCAGGTTTTGCTTGGAGGAAAGGTTCACTGGTCTCAAGTTGACATGGGCTGAGTTAACTGGAATATTTTCTCATAGCTGGCACTGGGATAGTTCCTTCACAAATAATGTCAATTTTCTCAGGATTAATGGGATAATATTTAAAATTACCTCCCTTGAGACATACTTTGATGTTCTCTAGACAGTTCAAGACATAAAACAGTTTTTCTAAGGCATAAAAGTAGAGCAGTTGCATGAGATTGGTTAAGTGCTTACACCCTCATTTACAATATAGATTTGATCAGAAATGTTAACTTGACTGAAGGAATTTTAGGTCACAGACAGTGAAACAGAATACGAAGGAAGATGCAAAATTTGTTGTGCCCATAAACTTAATTACCTATCAGTTAATTTGTCAGTGATACTTTGAATATGATCTTTGAGATATTTCTTCCCCCTTAAACTAGTATTTAAGTGAGAATTTTGATGATACATTACTAATGACAGGTCTAGGTATTAGTTATCCCATTGCAACTCAATCCATCCTTTAATGATGAAGAGTATCTCTGACCAGCAAGTATGCATGGATATCAAGTAATATGACCACCATTTCTCCATACTCCTTGAAAGTGGAGAGCAGGTCATGTTGCATTATGGGATATGGAGTTATAATGAGAAGCCTCCAGCTGTAATATCTGGTCTATAAGCAAGGAGCTTATGTTCAAGTGCTTTTGCTCTGTCCAAGGCCAGCATCGTTAAAGCTGTGACCTGCAGTCTACAGGTGTTACAGGCTGGAGAGGGAAATATTGATCAATGGAGGTAGTATACTGGAACCTGTCTGAAAGACCACCTGTGGATTAAGACCACCTGTTGATTAAGACCAACTGTCTATTAAGACCACCTGTCTATTAAGGCCACCTGTCAATTAAGACCACCTGTCAATTAAGGCTACCTGTGAGTGAGTTCACATAGGTTATAACCATTGTAGAACTTGATTCTGGATTTTAACTCAAATCCAGTTTTTTATGGACTCTGACTTTGTCTCAAGAGTCCTGTACTAAGACTTGTACTTTGCTCAGCGGAAAGCACCTGAGAAATCACTCTAAGTCCATCTCGAGTCCAGTTGGGAAAAAAAACTGTCACTTATTATAAAAACTTGTGTATATGTGCCAACTACTGACAGAATATTACAAAATAATAACACTACATATATACAAGCTTTGCTCAGCATCAGGAGCTATAAATATAATTAACCATTATAGCAAAAACATGTGCAAACTAATGTGTTTATCTTAAATTTCCATTTAAATGTGTTTTCTGATATATATTTTGTATTTGATTCAGACTTGAACTCTGGTTCTAAATGACTCAAACTCAAAGAATTAAGGTACATGGACTTGGGACTAAGGTCTAAGACTTGGACTTGGACTTGAGTGGCCTTCAAGAATTGACTCAGACTTTCACTTGGACTCCTGTTAGGAAAAGTTCTTACAATGCCTATGTGATGGATGCCTATGTGGAGCTTGTTCATCTACGTTTAAAGTTGTTTGTTAACACAGCAATGTTGAAAAACAAGAAAAAAGTGACTTAAGGTGGTTGCATTTGGTTGCACAAGTTGAATAGTCACTATAATAGTGTTATGGAGTAAGAAAGGGTATATTTATGACTTGACATATATTTAAAGGAATATTTCATTATTTCATCTAAAATTTACTTTAGAGGCTAATGAAAATCAATCTTGGTTTCAGTCTGTTCTGATATTCAGACAGAGCCAAAGAATTATTAATGTTCAACAGATGACCAAGTATCTAATGGTAATTCAGTATGTTTGTAGAGCCTTATTGTACTCTCACAAATTAGCTCTAAATTGGTTTCTATGATGAGGCAGGCAGATTATGTTTATACGAGTTTGGAAATAGGATTTGTAGGTCAGTCTATAACTGGATGTATGTCAGGTCAGACTTGGGATTTTCCAGAATACTTTCATCCAGTAAAATCTGGCAAAACTTATAAAGTCAACTTATAACTCTGATGTAATTGTGACCTACTTTGGGTCATCCAATAAGGTTTAGCTTTTATGATGAAATGCAGAAATATGGATATGTACGTCTCATGTGTCACGTGAAAGCTCTGTAACAAAACTATCTGTAGTGCGCACTGAGAGTGAGAGAGAGGGACCATGTCTAGCTGGGCACTGCAGGGCCTCAGCAAAGACTGGCCCAGACTCTGTCCTGTGAATAAAGACTTCTGTCATCAAACTGGTCTTGGAACATTGTCTGCCACGCGCATCAGCAACCGTATGTGATACAGGTGGGGACATCCCCGAACCCCACCTTCGTATCAATAGTTGCAAAATGCAAAACTCTGGAATGTCTGACTTGCCACTAGATGTTCTTGTTGATTGCGTCTGGATTATATTGACACCCCCAACATGTTATAAACATGTGGATATAAACAAAACAAACAGCCTATGTGCTGTGGAGTCAGCTTTTTCTGACCTATTTCATGAAAGTTGCCCAGGATTATCTTTAGTTAAGAGATGTCAGATATCAGAAAAATTTCTTTGAAATATAATTATGTGTTACCAGTCATAAAAAGAGATTGAAGACTTGATTGATTGATTTGACTTCGGTCATCATTCCCAGAATTATTCTTACTCATATGCTTGTAGAATATGATGAACTAGTACAGCTGTTAGTCATCATCGCCAGAATTATTCTTACTGATATGCTTGTAGAATGATGAACTAGTACAGCTATTCATTGACAATGTACATACACAAATACTTAGTAACTATCAACCTTGTATCGCAAATTAATTCCCATTTTCTCATTTGGCGAGTTCCCTTCCTCTCAAATCCAACTTGGGCAGCATGAGGTCAGATTGTTTTGCCTGTTATGATAGAATGTGGACCCCGTGATTAAACAGCTCAGACGGAAATAACAGACAGGATCTTGTGAAGCACAGGATCATCGCAGACAGGATATCTCCGCAAATATTGACAATCCCATCTCATGCCTGAGTCTTGGGTCACGTTTTTAGCTACCGATCAAGCTCTACTGTGAAACTGCAGCAATCTTTAGTTTGACAATAATTAATGTCACTGCAGGATTATATTACAGTCAGAATATTTATTACAAGCATTTTTGTAATTGATATTAATTGTATATGCTGTACCCTTCTTGTATTACAAGAAAACTGATAACAAGTATAGGAAATTGTTCTCATCCAGAACTGTAATAGGCATTTGACTAAAATCAGCAAATATATTAATATTATAAATATCTCTATCAGTATGCACTACATACATTTCAACAATGAAGGATCATGGAACATAAACTGGTTATGTCAGGATTTCAGAATGTTCTAATACTCCGTAAGGGTTGATCCAGTTAATTTTTATTAATGTGATGATGTTTGTGTAACTGTGCACACAAAAGCGTTCTCATTGGCCTCACAAGTGAAGCTTGCTTTTATAAAAGGCAAGCTGGAAGAAAATCTGACTTGTGTAGTTGTCACAGATTATGGGTTTGAATACATGATTGGCCCTATTTTCTATCTTCACCTGTTATAAATGGTGGCAGCAGTGGGATAAGGGGTGGATGGGTTTGTGGTATAATGTCCCACCCAGTTCACTGTGTGACCCATGACTTCCCAGATATGGGGTGACTTTAACCTTTGGCACAATATATTACCTGCTGGCTCTATTGGCAAAGCTAGTAGAACATCTGACTTGTGTGTCGCATACAGATAACTAAAATCCCTAAATTGCAGGCCTACAAATTTAATGATCAGCCACAAATTTATAAATTGTAACGAAGACAAATTATTCAGGGGAAAATCCTGGGCCAATCCAGGATTCGAACCCATGTCGGTGCATGACTAACATCTGGCATTCCAACCTTGCACTAGAAAAGCAAGCTTCACTAGCGAGACAGTTCAGTCCGCTTTTATGTCACCCCATAACACACCCCCTTTTAAGAGCGTTATGCTATCAGAACAAGACCAATTATCCCACTTTGGTGAGCTTATTCCCTGGGCCACAAAGTTTACCGTCTTGTTGGACAAGCCCCCATTTTGTTATGAAAACAAATTGCTCAGGAGAAAATACTTGGCCGATCCAGGATTCGAACCCATGTTGGTGGCCCACAAGTCTGGCATGCCAACCGCTTCGATGTTGAAAATTAGCAAAAGCTCATGTATATACATATACCTGTTATATATATCACACTTTACACTTGTTTTTCATATGATGAATAATTTATTACCAAATTAAAAATAAAAGACAGTCTGGAAATTAGATGTCTGTGAACGCTGGGCAATCAGTAGGGATGCATCCCCCAATACCCCATCCACACTTATTCACCCACATTAACAAACAGTTAAAGGAAATGGGATTTGAAGCATGAAGATCAGGTCAGGGTAAAACATAAATATCAGGGGCAATTCAAACAAATGTGACTATATATATATATATGAATCTGAGCAAAGGTTAATTTTGGAAACTCAGTGGTGTTGTTGATGTTGCACAAACACATGCAGGTAAAACTGAGAAATAATGGGAAACGGGCTATGGGGTGTACAACCTTGGAAATTTGGTGAAGGTAAAAAATACTTATCAAAAGTTTAAGTATTAGGGGAGAAAAGCAAAAATTGCTGCATTTCTGCTAATAAATGTTGATCCCTGTGACATGACACCATATTTGACTGAGTATCTTAGGTCAGGGGCTATGTACTGATTAAATAATTTTAATATAACATTCAGTTATCACCATGATATACTCTCATTTCAGATAGCAACTTTGTCCTTGGAAATGCACAGGCTGTTGGACACCCTATTGTCTACTGCTCAGATGGCTTCTGTGAGCTTACCGGCTTTCAGAGGGCACAAGTCATGTCCAAAAGTTGTGCATGCAAGTTCCTGTACGGCGCAGAGACCACAGAGGAAGAGCGAGAGAAGGTGGAGAATGCTTTGGAGGACCAGGTCGAACTTAAAACTGAGGTTCTTTTCTACCACAAAAATGGTACGTTCAAGAGTTCATGGTAACTAACACTTGGTGGAGGGTTAGGGTAACATCCAACAAACGATCCTGTAAATTTTGGACCTAATATGGATCACAATCATTTAATATATATTTGAATTAAAGGATAATATTCCATTGTGAAGCAGGGTGATTTCTTTGTCCACAGGGAGACTGCTCCATTCACAGCTATTAGGGCCAGCAGCTGACCAGATCAACCTATGTTACTGAAGGGAGCATAACATCATGTAGAAACCTCTATAACTCCTCTAGGAAAACATACTTCCCTAGTGATACCCGATTAAAAGTTCTACTTTTTGGCGACCCAAAAATAGATGACAAATCAAACAAGGAAATATTTGAATCGGTAGCAAACTTTATTGAAATCTAAAACAGATTCTAACATAACATAATTTGACGTTCTTGACAAACTCATCCCACACCCACCAAAACTCTCTTTCTCCTCTCAACTGACACCTTACACTTTCGAAATCACAACTAAAAACATAGTCATTATGCTATCCACAACTTCCATGATCACACCCCTCCTGCCATGCATCAGAAAATAACCACTTTAGAATTCAGGAGCGAGCTTCATAAGCTTTAAGTAACTTGCGCTCATAGTTTATGTTTATATTTATATATGTGCTTAGGTAGGATACCACATGAATGTACTTACTATGTATTGTGTCAATAAATCATTCAAACAAATCATGTAGAAACACATGACCACTTGATTTGTAGGATCCTGGTGGGGGGGGGGGGGTATATCAGGTAGTCATATGACTGCACACACACCTAGTGTTGGTAATTGGCCTTGGTATCAAATAGTAATGACTTCCCATGCAACCAGTCTTGATAATTAACCTTGACTCAATAGTATATAATTTTTCTTACAATTGTTATACACATACAGTCACAAATATTGTACCATACATGGAAAAGGAGGTTCCAGATAATTCATAATTTCCTTAAATTGTCTGTGACCATTATGAGAGCATGGTAGTATATTGCAATCTGTAATACAGCTGTCTGTAGTTTTTCATTACACACTAGCTGCACGACCTACAAAACAATTGTCTTCTGTTTCCTGCAGTTTCTCCTTAATACAACTAATAGTTAACATGATTAAAATTCTTTGTCTTCAAAGATTTTCCAGCATTTGAATTTGAGTTCAGTTCTCTACAAAATCTGTATATTTACTGAGGTCAGAGGTCAAAAGATGTACAACAAGTGTGTCATTTACTCTTTGGATGCTATTGTTGTTCTGTTGATAAACTAAATTTTATTTCTGTGCAGTCTTAGCTAGCTGAGCATCATGGATCATGTAACTCTTGCTGATATGTTCATATTCATGCAATCTTGTAAAATTAAACAGCAATATAGTAATTTAATTCATAATACTTATGGATTGGCTTTAGATTTGTGAGAGACCTTAGCCTGAATTGATTCTGATTATTGATTCTTTGCTTTACATTCAATTAAAACTACTTCAGTTGTGAATTTTATAATTTCTATTAAGTAAAAGAAAATTAAGCTTTATTTTGTCAGATAATCTTATTTTTTGGCAGCCATTTTTATTTTATTTTTTTCAAAACGATCTACTGGCAAATGTTGAAATTCTATCTAGAACAAATGTGTGATAAACAGCCTTGACATTGCAGTGTGCTCCATCAAATTTAAAAGCTCACAAAGGGGGGGCTTGATTCATGCAAAAAAAGAAGAAGAAGAATTTAAACAAATCGATTCTGAAGTTAAGAATCCATAACAATTAAATAAAGGGGTTGCGATGAAATGCATTGATTATTTGATGAATAGTAACACCCCTATACCTATGAATATGTATACAACAGACTAACAAGGAAATGTTTATTAAGACAATTAAGCAGTAAATCCATAGAATAGATCTATTAGCACGCAAAGCACCTTGATGGGAAGAGGGGAAATAACTTGTGGATAAAGTCTTCAGGAAAGTACACAGAGAGAAAGAAATGTTGCAGGGATTAGGTCCACTCAGTAAAACAACCAAGCACTTCAGTAGATGATTTGATCTTAGATTCAATAATATGAAAAGAAAAATTAATCTAACGCTGTTATATTTTTCCCATTGTATATAATATGTCATGGTTTTTACCTCGAAATTGGCTGATATATCTGAGAATTCCCAGGGTCTATTCAATAATGGCTTCCGTATCCATAAGTTTTGTCGGCTTGTCTACCCTTCAGCCTGTCAGAGTGGCTAAGCAATTTTCTACAAAATAGGCAATGAATAATAGATTGCTTCATTTAACGGTTTATGGCAGCGCTGACACCATAAGGTTGGGTGTCGAGGAGATTGCTTAAATATTTTATATGTCTACGGTGGCCATGCTAACCGAACAAGCTCACATACTTTAATCATTGTGGAAATCTTTCATATATCATTTTGATATTCAATGGCTGTCCGGCTCCGGTGTCAGCGAGGGTTAAATTGCAAGATGTAATTCACAAAACTAGCAGCCAAGGAATACTGATGGTCACATGAATCATCAAAGATTTGTGGTGTAACATTGTCAAGTGGATGTTGTAGATTTTGTGCATTGGAAAAGATCTGTTGATTTATTGAACCATTGCCATCAGGTTTTTGAGAAAAAATTTTAATGTCTCAAATCTCTTTTTCAATTGAACTTTTTCCTTTCTTGCTACCATAATGAGATTGACCAATTCAGCTGTGCTGACAGTCACAATGTAAGAAGTTGACGTTCTGTCTGCTTTTCATTGGACATATGGCTCATATATATATCACTCATTGGGACTGCAGGGTATTATACTGCTCTATTAAGTGGTCTCATTTTAGAGATGGTAGTCAAAGCGTCATCTGATATCAAGAGCAAAATAAGAATTTGCAGGGACTGTGAAAAAGCGGTCATGATTTCGAGGTGGTTGCTGAACGAAGGTGGTCCTCTGGGGAGGTCTCATTGTCTCGCATATACAAAATTGAAATAATGTTAAAAAAAGACAGTAATAAAACAAGCAATCTACATGCCCAAAGTGAGTTCAAACAAACATGATTAATGATATATGTATATTGTATGATATTTAATGATATTACATGATAAAACAGCTGATCTTTTTTTTTATAAATTAAGAACAATATTTATTTTAATGCTGAAATTCACCCCCTCTTTGGTAGTTTTGGACAGTCTATTTCATTTTATGCATCTGTGCCCTACCTAAATTTTGGATATTCTTGTATCCCTGTAACATTCCATATAAATATGTGAATCTAGTATCCAGAATCTGTCAGATTGGAAGAAAAATACCTTTTTTACACCTAATTCCAATACAGGTGTCACTGTCATATGAAACAAACAAGGAGTATAATTAATTTATTGTGCCTGATTATCTTGGTCATTAGTCATTTTCAACCACAGGCTTTATCTCCAACACTAACTTGCTTAGCTTTGTACTAATTAATATATATTTGATAAATGTATGAAGACTTAAATGATAAAAAATATTTTCTGAAAAATAATAATTGTCAGTGGATTGAATAATAAAACAAGAACTGTGGCAGAGATTTATTATATAAATCAGGTAAAGAACTCCTTGACAGTTTTACATCTGCCAGTAGTTTCCTAAAGCTCTACAGGAAATCCAACAGACTGTTTTATCAAAGAGCCAGACCCTGAAACACTCCATCAAGATAACCGTCCACAGCTCAGATTTAAGGATTCCACACCAGTTATATTTGATATTTTTCTCCCAAACTTCCTTGTCAGAAAGAGGACTGCTCACATATATTTTTGTTACAATGTAGCATGTTACATTGTTTTTGAGAGAACAACAGAAATTTGGAATATGAATTTTTAGCTCAGCTGACTATAAGTCATCTGAGCTATAGTCGTGGTCCGTCGTCCGGCCGGCAGGCCGTCTGTCCATATGTTAACAGGGCACGTTTTGAAACCGTTGGACCATTCCAAAAATTTGCATACCATTAGATGTCCCCAAAATCTACCGTACCGAAAATTGGGTCATTAGGACTTCGTTCCTTCGAGATATTAAGGAAAAACCTCTGTTTTCCATAAAAAAGCCTTTGTTACACTTCGAGGCTGCCTAATAACAAAACTACTGATCTGTTTTTGATCATATTTAGTATTCATATTCTTCCATACATTTTCTATGAACATACAAAAAATTAGGTCAATGTTGGGTATATTTTGAAGTTATGGGCCAAAATATAATGCAATTTTCAAAAAATCATGAAATATATTTTCTCACCTAACATGAGAATTACTGAAGCTAGAGACTTTTTTTCAGGAATATAACTTTATTTAATCAAGATTTAACTGTTTACCCAAAATTAGGTCTGAATTGTGCAAATTTTTCAAGTTATTGGCATAAATAAAAAATCAATACCTTAAATTTTGTCCAACTTTGGCAATGGCACATTTTTTCCCTGTAAGCACTGTTGATTTAATTTTTACAGCATATATACATTAGGATTAAATCTTTAAAAATCTGAAATTTCAAAGGAATTGATTGAAAAGAGTAGCTTTTATTCAAGTTTTCATACGTACACCATGTCAAACGTTGTTTACACCTAGCCCACCTGCCCACAGGCAGCCTGCCCTGGCTCAGCTTGGCCACTACCAGCAGGCTTCCCCTCTGCCCTGCACTCTCCCCCCCCTAGATGGTGCATTTACCAGATGAATGTTATTATTTTCTGTATTTGATTCATTCTTATTCTAGGCTATGCTACATTTTAGATTTTGTATTGTACCACCAGGGTTACAATGTTTAAAGTGCACATTTAATTGTGTCCACAAATGGGTGTATTGCTATGAAAGTGTGGATGTTCATCAAATAATTCCTCACTTCAGAAGAGTAAAAAATTCACGAGGTGTGAAATTGACTATTAATTCCAGTATTAAATTAAAGCTGAGATAGTAATTAGCACAATGTTATTGTTTGTCCCTCATTCAACCAACAGTGTGTATACTATATTTTAAAAGATGTTTTATTTTATCAAATTTACTGAATCTTTTATTTTATTTTGGTGAATAAAATTAAGCAGGTACTGAAAACTCCAGTGTGCAAAACTTTTTAATAGTGATTCAAGGAATAATCTTTTAGATACCATGTTGTGGCATTATTTTCTTTTAAATTCAGTTTAAACATTTGTGATTTAAATTTAATAAAATATATGTGTATGCATAATATGACCCAATATGAGCTACACTCTTAATATATAATGATTGCATCTTTTGCAACAATTCTAATATTTTAACTTATATTTTCAGTTTTTTTTTACTCTGGATATATAATGATTGCAACTTTTGCAACAATTCTAATATTTTAGCTTATATTTTCAGTTTTTTTTATTAAAAATTTATAAAACTTGTCAATAAAAAAAAATGATTCAGATAAAAACTGTTAATGGAAAAAGTGGATATGCTAAAAAAGTAGGCTTATATATAAACTTAAATGAAGTATAAAATTCCCTTGAAAGTGAAATAAAGGTACAAGTCCATTCTGTCCATTTGCCTGTCCATCTGTAAATTTTCATATGCGTCAGAGTATCTCAAAACTTTTTCTGTTTTTCTTCATGACAGTCTTGTCAGAGTATTAGTTTGCAATCATATATTTAGAACTGTACTTTAACCAAGTAGGAGGGCCTCTTTCCTCTTAGTTTCTCATATTCTAATATAAATGAAAAACATAACAATAGAATATTTTGCATATTTTCACAGCCTGGATGCTAAAGGCTTTCAAACCATTCTGAATGTGTATTAAGCATTCATGTGGCAGTCCAAAGTACTACCAAACGGATTTAGCCAAATAGTTTGAAGCCAACTAAGGAGGTGGTTTCAAACCATTTCCAATGTGATTCAAACTATTATTTTCGCTAATCTGTCCATGAACATTGAATTCGCAATCAAAACAGTTTAGGCTAAGTTATGAAGCAGCAACTGAATCACAGCAGATGTGCGAATGCTTGTGTCAATATGCTGTCACATTGATCCTAAAGGAAATGTACAACTTATGCATTAGTGCCAGATGCCTCTGTGAATCCACAGTAGGGTTTTAAACTGATTTGACCGATCTGATGTTAGCAAAATGTTTTAAAACCATTTTGTGTGTGACAGGGGTATATGTAAATTCATTTTAAAGGAATAACCATGAAAAAATTAGTCTCGGCCAATCAAGTGTACAGATTTGTTTTAAATATGCAAGAATACCAGGCTGGTGCTGGGTGAGAGAAGCATTGGACACAGGAACAGAAGGTCCCCTTTTTTAACCTGTCTGTCCCTCCAAGGCTAAATCATGAAATCTTGATAGGAGCTCAGATATTCTCACCTATGTTTTATCCACAGTTTATGACTTTTGAATTATTCCTAGCCCTGCAGCTTGTGCATAAAACCATGAAATCCAGGTGGTAAAAAAATTGCATATCATTCTTCTTCTGCTTGTCATACAGTAACCTTCATTGTCATTCAATAGAGAGTGCCACCTGGGACCATGAACCAATCCTTGAAAAAAATAATTTAAAAAATACAGAGGTATGGCAGAACAAATTGGTTAAGGAGTTTAATTAAGAAAGATTGGAAGGTGCTAAGTTCAAACCACACTAATTGTGCCTCAAGGGCAAATTGGTGAAATATTGATAAAACCTTAAAGGTTTCTTCAGTGTCTTAATAACAGACTATCACTATGACTTCTGGGTAAATCCGTACACTGTGCAAATGGGGGGAAATGAACTCAAGAATGAAGGCATGCAAAGTTTTAATAATTCCAGTGCTCTTTTGTACTATGTCTAAGATTTCAAAACTTCTTTGGTTTCTTACATGTCTAAATAAGGCCAGTTGGGAGTGGGAGAATATCTAAAAATAATATTTTACCGGTATTGCAGCCCTGCTCAAATTTAGGTACAACCATTAGAGTGCATAATTTGGTGAGTGAATGTCGATCTTTTTCAGACATGGCTTGAAAAGGGCCGTGGTTTATTACTGACTCAGAAAAGTTTGTTAATACATATAAGCCTGTTTAAAATATTAATTTTATATTTTATAAAATTATTAATGAATAAAATTAATATACAGATATGCAGTATCATTAAATATACATTCTTATCATTCACTTCCTGCTTTCTCTGCCTATTATCACCTGTTGCGCCTCAGCAGGCTGTCGAGTCCCTTGTACATGTTTAATTTTAGCCTGACCTGCGTTTTATAGCCGCATCCCTTATCGAGAAAAAATAGTCAGGATTTACAGGTATAAGTCTTATTTTATGGCTGCAGCAGCAAAACACAGATCTACGGTGTTAGTTCTACTCCCAGTTTGGCTATGGTTCTTCTCTGATTGTACCAGCTGGGGTTTCTATGTATTGTGACCTTACGAAAGGTTTCTGCCATGTAAGGTCAATGTTAACTTTAATATGATCCACTATGGTTCAGTCTCAGCTAAAATGATTATTTGCCCACATGTGTGGGACTGGTTGGGTAATAAAAGCTAGCAGATGTCTACCATAAAGTACCCTGTGTGTGAAAGCTAGGTCTGCGCCTACTCAAATATAGATGTGATAGATCAATTAATTTACATTATGCTTTGAGTTCTCTCATTAAAAAGCAGGGCTTAAAATTTGTTATATAATGCCAGCCAGGACCGACCAAATATCATTTCTGTCCAGCTAATTCAACCTCTGGCCAAACAGTTTGACAAGCTTTTGTTTATACCCCAGCTGTATATGGGACACTTTTGTCCATGGTTTTCTGATCCCAAAGTGCTGAAATGCTTTGAAGTGCAGACAAATCATTTCTGAAATATATTAGCAAATAAATACCACAATAGGAAAATTTCTTTCTCATATTTGACACATATATTTCGCATGCCAAAGAAAAGATTTGATTAAATGTCTATAAATAGTTGATTTAGAATCCTGGAAAGCAACGTAAAACTGATGAACCAGACTTGTTTACGAACAAACGGTCATCTGGAACCCAGACCGCTCCAGCCGTTGTTTGCCGAAAGAGAAACGTAAAAATAAACATTTGTGTTATTTTTAGCTCTTGTGTGTCATTGGCGTATTTGCTTGTAGGAGCATGAAATAACAAAATAACCATCAGAAATTTGATTCCAAAAGCAACCAGACTTTTTTTCTTTGGTATCCAGAAGGTGGTGTATTAATTTCAAATGACTTGGAAATGAGCCAAACAAGGGCTTACCCATAAATAGGACCTCCAAATGTCTCTTCAGTATTTCTTGGTTTTCTGGCTGTCACTTTGTCTGGGAGATGTCACTCCTTGTTATGTCAGGGGATATTAGTAAATCCTTTTTTTCCTGACAGAGTCCAATCTTGTTCTATCTGTGATAATTTTCAACGAATCTTTATGGTCGAGTTGATTTCATTAGTGCAGATTCCATCAAATTAAAGTTTCCATAAATCCAGCATATTTTATGGTCCTTTGATATAATGTAATTAATTGATAATGAATGGTTTACTTCAAACTATGCATGTCAGATTCTGTTCCTGAAAATTCCATGGCTTTAGTAAAAACTCTCATCTCTATACACAAAATAATTTAAGTTCCTGAGTTGAGAGTTATTTCTAATGTAGTGGTGTTTTTTTTTAGAATGATTCATAAATATTGGTCGGTTTATACATTGCTGATAAAATCTTGATATTTTCAGGGAAAACAATTAAAGAAAGGAAATATAATCATTTAACACGACTCAGAAGAGCATTTTGTTTTATTGTTCATTGATATGTGAACAAACAAATAATAACTTGACTTCAAAGTGCATGGAGAATGTCCTCAGGAAAATTTGTGTAAATAATCAATAAAAATCAGGAAAAAGTTGGCCATGAAATTTGGATATTTTTTATGGGTGTGATTTCTGGTGAATGTATTACCTGTCATTTTTTCAAAAGTAATTGAACAGTTGAAAGAAATTTTCATAAGGTGTTTTGAAATATGATAATTTATGGGAAAAAATGGATTAGGGAATTAAACCTCTGCTTTAAAGCTATTACACATTTGAGAGATACAAATGTACCACACAAGGAAGTACGAGTTTACGTTGTGATGATTTAACTAGATTTTACATGAAAAAGGACCTGCAGTGTTGCTATTATTAGGCTTTGATAAACATTTGGAGAAAGTTTAACACAGAAGGAGAGAGCACTCTGAGTTTAAAGCATGCTGGCCAAGCTGTTCCTTGAACTTCATCGCACTAGCCTAGTGTTCTGACCATGGTCAGCTATTGAACTCGGCTCCCCCACTAACTTTGAAACCTCATTATAAGCTCTGTGGGGTTAATTGCCTTCTTCAATATGGACTACTGGTAATGCATGTAAGTAAAAACCCTTTGTTGATTTGGCATACTGGATGTGATTTTAAGAATTATTAGAATCATTAGAAGTGAATTTTTAGAAGTGAATATTCATCCGCTGTACATTCAATAATTAGAACACCCATTCATGCCCATGGTGGTGTGTTCGAATGCTAGCTCATATACCAGTACCAGTAAACAAACAGTGGTGCCATGCTTCCAGAAGTACTGAGCCTGTGAAAAGAGGCTGCCAGTGTCCCAGGGCAGCACCCCTTTGGTCAGATTTCATGCCAAGGTGTGAGATTTCCTACTAGATTTTGCATGTGACACTGGACCTTCCCTGAACCAAGGAGTGCTCCCTCCTACTATGTTAAACCTTCTATACAAAATTAACACTGAAACAGTTCAACACAACAATTTAAGGTCCTTCTAACCATTTAATAAGAAACCACTGAGGCATCTGTTGGATTTTTCCATCAAGAACAATTATTTTAAGAATGAACAGTCACCTGCTTCTGTGGTCATGGGGTAGAGCATCAGAGGTCTTGAGTTCAAATCTCAGCTGAAAAGCCTTGAGAATTTTCCAACCAGCTCCCAATCAGCAGGTGAACCTCTACAGGCTTAATTGAAAGGCTACCAATCACAAAAAAGTTGGGCTTTGGGCTGTTTTCTGTATTACCCTGCAGTGTGGAAGATTTACACACCCAGGAGCCACAGGTGCAGTAGACACCGGGCCTGGGTGACACCAGGATACAAAATGTGGAACTCTGCAGATGTACGTATATAGATTAAGAATTAGACAAAACAGCGCTTAAAAAAATTGAGGTGGATACCCCCCCCCCCAAAAAAAAAACAAATAGATGTTATGAATTTGAATGATTTTACAGGAAGCCCGTTTTGGTGTCTCTTGGATATTGTACCCATCAAGAACGAGAAGGGGGAGGTGGTTTTGTTCTTGGCATCCCATAAAGACATCACGAAAAGCAAGACAAATGGCAACAGCATCAACCAGAACCAAGTGAATGGTGAGCCAAGTCTTTTTTTATCAAATTGTATTATATTATTTTTATTTATCAATTTTCATAACTGCCTTTATGTTTTAGAGATTAATCTTGCCAAGAGTTGAATTATATAATCTTCCATATTAATTGCGTTTGTCACTTTTTTTGTCAGAGTATACCTACTTGAGATGTCATCCCGGGCCAGCCAGGCCTGGATTTTGCTTTACATTCATGTATATATGTATATCCCTATATTTGTGAAAAAAAAATCACTCATTTTTTAATTGTGGAAATCAACCATTGGTCCATCAGTATATTTGTGTGTGTGCATATGTGTGTGCATGATTCCTGGTAAAATGACGCCAGTCTAGCAACAGTCATATACAAGTGCTAAATGTACCTACTTCTTGACACATCTGTCAGTTTATGCCAGTATACATATATAAGCACACTTATTTTATTCAACTATTTTATACATGTGCTGGTACATGACTAATTCCTGTTACAGATTGCAGTATTAAGTAGGGCTGGGTATCCATCAGCAGTATTGCGATATACTTAAAGCGATACTCAATACTATTGACGATACACTTTTTCTTTGTTTATCATTTCTGACCAAAAGCTCAGTGGACTAAGTTTATCATTGTCATAGATGCACCGGGAAAAGTATGCACAAGGCATTAAAAGTTAGACCTGAAACTTCTAACTGTACATCCAGGAGGACTTTATGCAAATTAATCTCCATGGAAACCTTAAATTAGGTCATAGTGACCTGTATTTTGTTAACTTTCTTTTTCCAAAACATGATTTTGAGCACCCAGACAGTCAGACAGACTACAAATCTTAACTGTTGGACTCAGAAAGTCCATACTTAATGTAAAGGGAAATAGCTGTAAAATGGCCATGGAAACCTGAAATGAGGTCACTATGACCTATAGAGAGAGCTATAGGAAAAACATGATAATTTACCCTGAAGGTCAGTTGGGCACAAATTATGTTGGATCATAAAACCAGTAATTAATGCATGTGTCAAATTCAGCTGCATGAGTATCTTGCGCCACATGATTTTTTGTGGCCTATAACTGTCAGTAATACCTTACAGACCTCAGTATACAAAGGCAGCTGACCCAGGTAAAGAACAGGCCCAAAGTTACCATTAACGGAGAGGGAGGAGGCAAGTCTGCTGTGGTCATGCCATGCATCCCAGGTTTATGAAACCTGTAGCGTTATAATTACAATTAACTCATGCATCCATGTAGAAGTGATATTTATACCTGCTTACTCTAATTAAAAATAGGTCATACTCCAGCCTCTTATTGTGTCTGCTCCATTGGTCTATTATTTATGGTATACCCTTAACATGTGGTCTATGCATCTTGATTTTAGTGTGTATGCAAAATGGCAGCCCCTATGAGCGGTTTCGATAAACTGGGAGAAATAAAGTTTCCATTGTTTGATACTTGTAAGGGTGTGTGGATGCAACACTGAACGTTTAGAGTGAAATAATGCTTTTTTTTACCAAATTATATTAGAATGAAATAGTTACAGCATTTTTAGCTCAGCTGACTATAAGTCATCTGAGCTATAGTCGTGGTCCATTGTCCGTCGTCCGTCCGTCTGTTGAGCCGTCCGTCCGTCCGGATGTCCGTCCGTAAGACTGACACGTTTGGACACCATTGGACCTACGAATCTGAAATTCGGCATACAGTTAGATGTCCCCAAAATATTCTACCATGCGGAAAATTGGGTCAATAGGACTTCGTTCCTTCGAGATATTAAGGAAAAAACCTCAATTTTTTATTAGAAATCTATTTTCACACTTCAGGACTGCCTAATATCAAAACCACTCATCTAGTTTTTATCTTCATATTTACCATTAATATTCCCCTATATAGTTCCTATGTACATGCCAGAAATTAAGTCAGTATTATTTAATTTAAAAAAGTTATGGGCCCAAACATAATAGACTTTGTAAAAAAATCAGGAAAGATATTTAGTCTCTTAAGACCAAAAGTGTTAAAGGTAGGGACTTTTTTTCAGTAATACAACTTTAATTAATCAAAATATAATTGTATACCAAAAATTAGATCAAAATCTGTTAAATCTTTTAAATATTGGCAAAAATATAAAATTGGTACCTTAAATTTTGCCCAACTTTGGCCATGGCAAGTTTTTTCCTGTAAGTACTGTGGATTTAACTTTCACAGCATGTGCACATAAGGATTTAATCTGTTAAAATCTGAAATTTGAAAATAAAAGCTGCAAAATTAGGCTAGTAATTGAATTTATTTTGGAGGCTCTTGTTGTTTTCCCTTGCATTGTCAAGCAGTCCACTTTGGTGACTGTAGGTCATTCAGTGCAGCTCTCTTCACTGAGTTGAGCTTGATCAGGCTGTCTGCAGTTAATACCACACCACAGGGAGCCTTTTTCTCTGGCAACCCCCCCCCCCCCATTCTGTTGACAGACCTGTACTATGAAATAGATGAATCTTAAAATTAACATTTTTTTGGCAACGAGCAGTAACAACGGAGACCCCTTCCTCCACCCACCCCTTCAATACACAGGACTAATAAACAAGATGAATCTTATAATTTTAATGTTAAATAAATTCTTTTTGATGAGACTTGGACAATTTTGATTGTTTTAAAGAAAAAAAAATTCAGGAATTTAATCCTAATATTCAAATGTGATAAAATATTAGGATCTAATGTAAGTGCTAACTGCAAGATTTAAGAAGATATAAATACTTTGTAGCATTTCATTCATATCTCTTAAAGTTGGCAGGGCCTAGGTGTGAATAACACTGTTAACTTAGTATTAAAATTAGGAATATTGGTCAAACTTTGTTGGATTAATTTTTAACTCATATCGCCATATATTTAACTTTTGAAAACTTAATTACCTTCACACATTATTTGTTTATGAAATGTTACTTTTATATAACACTTACCGTGGGCCTATTTGTTCCTTTGGTGCAATACTAAATGGTTTAGCTCATGTCCATTATTCTATAATTTACAGAGTTTCATTTTAGCAGGGCCATTTTCTCATAGCTTTTCTAATGATAATATACATGAAAAACCAAAAGAAATAAAAATATTTTGCAGTTACTAATATTTTCCAAAATTCAACTGAGCAATGTGACCCATGGGTCCCTTGTTTTTTTAAATGAAGAACCCTGTAGGTAGTGGTTGTTAGAAAGTATACTAAAAAAGCTAATGATTGGTCCTCAAAGAGCCTTAAAGTGTGCTTCTTCTGAAGCATATAACGGCACTCTGACAGCCAGTACACTGGTTGTAGACCCTGTAAATCAAATAAAAGCTATAAAGTTGCATTGCAGGGCTGTAGCTGTGTACTTCCAGAACAAAAAATAACAATTCCTGCTCTCCCCAGCTGTGCACTGTAAATTGTGAGTGAACTGGAACATATTCCAGCTCTGCTGCTGACAGCTGGAGCATAGCTGTGAAAAAAAATACCACAGTTTTATAATAGCTAGATCAGTTGAGTGGGAACATTGTGGGAGTGAAGTATGGCCTATTATTTAATAAGAGCAATATTTGTTGACCCCTTATATTATTGTTGATTGCTCCTGTGTTTGCCACCTTAGACCTTGTTATGTCTACACTAATGGGCATGATTAATTCATTTACATACCCAATTCCTTAACAACATTTGAACCTTGTTGTACTGTTAATACAATGCATGGGATATTCATAAAGAGTGCATGGAAAACCACGAAAAGTCACCATTTGACAGTTCTGTAGGAAAAGAAGAATATATTTTTGAAAAGAATAATAAAAATAGTAATAATAATAATAAGAATGATTAATATTTTAATTATTATAATTATTATTATTATTATTATTATTATTATTATTATTCTACTAGCTGTTAATGCATGTTGTAGCCTTTAAAATTTTATTAAACAGCCTGAAAATTCCTTTGTCAACATGGCTTAATTTATTAACACAACAGGCTACAGGGGTCAGCATGTGCAAGACATAGTTTGATCAATATTCTTGCATTTTCAATTTGTTATGGAGCCATTCACCCTTAATATTACTGTAAATATCCTTGAAATGTGGAATTTCAAACAAAGAAAAAAAACTATTACATTTAGAAACATTAAAAAATCATATATTTTTTTAATTGTGAGGCATTTTCAAATATTCTACCAGTTAATCATGAATAAGATTTATAGATTTCTTCATAAGGTCAGGTGTAAATTGGTCTTGGACGAATAAAAAACAACTTTATAAAGAAGAGTATAGTCAAATGCAAAATTTCCTGCAGAATATAAACATTTAAATTTTATGAAATGTAGTTTAGCCTAGTTTTCACAAGTTATGACAGGTTTATTATAATTTCAAACTTTTGTGAACCTTGTAGGAGTTGAGAGCTCCATTGTACTTGATATTTGTGATTCCCTTCGCAAAGTATTACTTGCTAGACTTTTTTATGAATGTAATTACTTTAGTTAATTAACTTTCTTAGACCCATTCAGTTCCCATGAATATTGCCTCAACCCATTTAGAAAGAAAATTAATTTGCTGTCACTGTGGAAGCATGTAATGTAGTCGAGATTGGTCAAATCATGGCCTAGACTAAGACATTAGGCTCCTTGGCCAAGACAGAGACCAGAAGCTCCAAAACTGAGAACATAGGCATCTTGAACAAAATTGAAACCATGGGCTCTTTTACCAAAATTAAGACCATGGGCTCCTTGACCAAAACTGGGACCATGGGCTCCTAAACCAAGACTGAGACCATGGGCTCCTTGACCAAAATTGAGACCATGGGCTCCTTAACCAAAACTGAGACCATGGGCTCCTTGACCAAAACTGAGACCATGGGCTCCTTGACCAAAACTGAAACCATGGATTCTTTGATCAAAACTGAAACCATGGGCTACTTGACCAAAACTAAGACCATGGGCTCCTTGACCAAAACTGAGACCATGGGCTCCTTGAACATAACTGAAACCATGGGCTCCTTGACCAAAACTGAGACCATGGGCTCCTTGACCAAAACTGAGACCATGGGCTCCTTGAACAAAACTGAAACCATGGGCTCCTTGACCAAATTTGAGACCAAGGGGCCCTTGACCAAAACTGAAAACATGGCCTCTTTGACGAAAACTGAAACTATGGCCTCCTTGACCAAAACTGAAACCATGGGCTCCTTGACCAAAACTGAGAACATTGGCTTCTTAACCAAAACTGAGACCATTGGCTCCTTAACTAAGACTGAGAACATTGGCTCCTTAACCAAGACTGAGAAAGTCTGTAATAAGAGGTGTAACAAATAAACAGGAATGTGTACCAAATATAGAGATGTCTTTGATAGAGAGATGCCCTATAGACAAGACTATGTACATTATATAGAGATGTCTGTGATAGAGAAGTGTCTGTAATAAACATGACTGTGTACATAATATAGAGATGTCTGTAATATAGAGGGGTCTGTAACAGACATGAGCATGCATGTCATGTAGAGATGTCTGTAATAGAGAGATGTCTGTAATACATAGGACCTGGTAATAGCAGGTTTCCTATTTATGAGAATGACAGTCTGTATTCCTTAAGCCTGACAAGTGGATCATGGCATTTACTTACAGATTTTCACACAACAGGTCACACTCCATTATCAGACGATACAGACCCAGATGAGCCGCAGATCCCTGACAGCTATCGCTACTCTCGAAGAAGAAGTCGGGCTGTGCTGTATACATTATCAGGAACTTACGAAAAGCAAAACAAATCCAAAGGCAAACTACAACTCAACAAGGTAAGTCTGCATTACAAATTTACATGACAGGTGATCTTGGTGATTTGTAGGAGGTGATTCAGTGGCAGATCTTGGAATATTTTTGGCGGAAGCTAATATGATGCAGAGTGTTACTGGATTGTAAAAGGTTGGAATTGGGGAAGGCAGAGTGGGGTTAGTGGGAAGGACTTTGTAGCTTAGAGTGAAATCCTTGCATTGTAGTACAATCTAGTACTCATAGAATGTATATATATAATATTTATAAGCTATCAGCAAACTCACTAATAATAAATAAAATTATTATAATGAATATTATTATTATTACAAATAACATTTCAGCTTACTGATATTGTGTACAGTGGAACCCCACAATTACGACCACCTTGGGGACTGAGCAAAGTGGTCGTAATTTGGGGGTGGTCGTATTTGTGAAACTCTTACCGTGGTCGCATATAACAGGCTGATATTTAATGTGTATCAGAGTTTATCTATTGCATATCTTTAATGTAAATTATAACAAAATATTTTACTTAGCGGAGGACCCTTATTATGAATTTTTGTGTGTGTAGCTGAACATATTTATTCATGATGAAAATTAATATACATGTACACATACTTAGTGACTGTTGATTAACAAATAATAACACTAAGGCAATATGATTACAACCTACTGAATGCATATCGAACATAATACGTGGCTGTCATATATTTAGCCTTCCGCTTGAGTATACATGTATATTGCGTGCACTTGAGTTTTCCCGACACTAAACTGCTGAGCCATTTGGTGCTGACTGTGCGTGGTGTTGCTGCCTTGATTAACGCCACTTTATCCTTCAAGGAGAACTTTTTCAGAGGCATGGTTGTCTAACAGCAAGCAGTTTAAATGTAAACTTAGAGAAATAAACTGACAACGATCTATCAGGAAAGGCAAGTTAATGTGAGGGATTTCCCCCCCATGCAAGCTTTATTTATACATTTTACAGACTGCTCAATACTCAGTGTCAATAATGTGTCAATAACACATTTAGGATTAACTAGGTCGTTAATTTTACCAATGAGGATCAAACAATATGTGATGAGTTGAAATATTAAGCCCGCAACCCCACACTTAGAGTTGCTGTAATACAGGTGATCACTGAGGGGCAATTAGCATCTGACCCAAGGTCAGACCGGCTCATTAAGTAATCAGGCTGATGGTTACCCTCTTTGATCTATAACCTACACCTCAACGAGTCTCAGCAAAGACACCGAGTCGGGAAGATATGTGGGACCAGATTAACACTCGGGTTAAGAAACCTTGTTACCCGCTTTGATCTTTCGTTAAGGCGCCCTGACAAGAGGCAGCCATTGACTCGTGACAAATGTTGTTTCAGTACTTCTCGGCGGTGGTCGCATTAGCGGGGTCGCATAAGCGCTGGGGCCAGGAAATCTGGTCGTAATTCTGAATTCAGGGGTGATCGTAATTTTGAGTCATTTTTAAACATAAATAAACTAAAAAAATTCGGGACCAAGCAAAATGGTCTTAATTGTGGGGTGGTCGCAATTGTGGGGTGGTTGCAAGGCGGGGTTCCACTGTACATGCACAAATGTAGTAATGCTTATGTATTTCCCTTGAATTTTGTAACCCATTTAATCATTTCTAAGAATAACTTGAACTTATGATAAGACTTTATTTTATGGCTGTGGACCTTAACATTTTTAGCGAACTTGTGAGCTTATGCGATGGCGCAGCGTTGTCCGTCCGTCATCAGCCGTCCGCCGTCCAGGGCTGGCTTTCCGCCGTCCATGGCTGTAAGTCAGAAACTTTCGGAGCTAGCAGCTCCAAATTACATGTAAGAATTCTTCACATGTGAAACTTGGTGCCCTGGAGCTGATTATTGGGTATCTGCATTAATTTAGATTTTATAGAGAAAAAGCTTAAAAACCTTTAAAAATCTTCTTCTCTGAAACTGTCCAGCCAAATTGTCCAATATTTCACAGAAATGATCCCTGGAACAATCTCTCTCAAGTTTGTTCAAATGGTTCCAGTTTGGAGATATTTGGCCAAGTTACAGGAGGTTGAACTTAGTCATCTGTCCAAAAAAGCACACTAAAATTAAAATCTCAGAAACGGCTTGAGCTATAATGACCAAATTTTATACTGTTTGTCACATATGTCATATCTGATTTTGAATTATTGGTGGTGCCACCTACATTGATTTGTTTTTTACAAGCGAAAATGTAATTTTAAACTCTTCTAGCTTATACACTGATTTATGATGAAACTGTTCAGCTGATTGGTTAAAACTTTACAAGATTTATTCTATGGTAGGGTTCTGCCAGTTTTATAAGAATAGATTGGGTAAATACAGTTTTAAAAAAGCATTGTAGCAAATTGAAAAAGGCTTTCTGTATTTGAAAAAAGATTTGACTTCATACTGAGTATCAGCAGCCAAGTCAAGAGGTCACTCAGTACAAACAGGTGGAGTCCAGACATCACCATGGCAACTGACCTGGCTGGGGGGGGGGTGTCTAGACAATGTGTCTAGACGTCTAGACACAGCGTCTAGACGTCTTGACAATGTATAGATGCAGAATTCCCAGATTATTGGAACTATATCTTTCAGCTGTCTGAAAAAACTTGATTTGCATTTTAAGCGAATCGGGTTTATCATCAGGTCACATGTGAACTGCTGCAACCTAATTTATGGTTGACCTCTGACCTTTCCTTGCTGCCCAGCGTCAACCCACATATCTCGGGAACTGTTTGACCGATCAGGCTAAAAATTTTGCACAAATGTAGCCCTTTGATAGCTTTATAACATACACTAAAAATGGTGGCGCCACCTCCAACCATGTTTGCACAGCTTCCATCTGTTCATCTGTCTTCGGATAATATTACTCATATCTCATATTTTAAAATGTCCTAGCCCGAAACTTGCAGGTCAGAAACGTCCATTTTGCTGAAATCATAATGACTAAAGTAGATACGCAGGTCTTAGGAGGATCAATATTAAATTTAAAAAATAAACCTCCATTCATACTTCTAAACTTTGCACAGGTTCGCATTAGGCCTGTAGGCTTTGTTATAGTAGTTTAAACAGGTTATCATGCCAGAGCACACGTGAAATTGGCAGTATAAAAAAGGAATGTGACAATGTTCTGAACTCAAACAGGGCAGATATTTGATTGTTAGGCTGTGTTAGTAGGTGAGTGTCCACCAGTCAGACTTTATAAATTATCGTACTGACCTACACATGCTTGACCAGCACAGCTATTGCTTAATGTTTTTTTTCCCCCAGAGGCCAGCACCTTAGGGAGAGCTATAGCTCCCACAGCTACCCCCTTCGATCCGCCACTGGGGTGAATTGATATCTTAATCACTATACCTTGATTTAAAAAATACATTTGTGTGACATCAAAGCAGCCAGCAATGTATAACTTTACATCAAAATCAGACATCTTCATTTTGCCATGTTTTTTTCATCCATTGTTTGTTTAATTTCAGATCAAAAGCCTATCAGGAAGCAATGCATTGCCAGAATATAAAGTGCAGGAACTCAAGAGGTCAAGGTTCATACTGTTGCACTATGGGATATTTAAGATTGGCTGGGATTGGCTGATTCTGCTGTGCACATTTTATATTGCTATAATTGTGCCATATAATGCTACATTCACTGCCCCTGAGGGGACACTGTTAAGGACTTCTATATACAGTGATGTTGTCGTGGAAATACTCTTTATAGTAGGTGAGTGAGTAGTGCTGTTACTCATCCAGTCATTAACTCTTTGAGAGATTAATTTTTCTACTGATATTGATATATGTTATGTATTTTGGTAGTTAATTTCCCTTAGAACTGAATGATATAGTGATAATTGTATTATTTTTCAACTCCCCTTGGCATGGACAGTCCAGGGTAAAATGCTCGCTCTCTCCGCTGGCAACCAGAGTCTGATCCCCAGAGTCGCCAAGAGGGTGGTTTGAGTTGCCCATCCAAAGCTGGTGGTTTTTTCTTGATTCTCCTGTTTCCACCACCTCTAAAGATTTCCTATCATCACAGTCCCAGTCACTGGAGAGTGCCTCTTATTAGTTATTATAATTAGTTGTACAGTCCATGCAAGTAGGAGCCAACCTTTGGTTGCCCTATGCAGTTTTTCGCAACTTTAAACTTGCTCTATGCAAGCTGATAGCCCAACTTATTTCCAAAAGAAAGAAGTTCTGCTTTATTGAAAAGTTAATGAAAAAGATGGGGTTGTTAGAGGTGTTGAACCAGTAAGCATTGAATGTACCAAACTTGGTCGCTGGAAGAGCCTCAGTGGCAAAATGCTGAATTCTCCTTGATCTACAGAGACTTAAATTCCTCAGAGATCTAATGTTCAGGGCAAATCTGAATTATTGTCCCCCGCTTCATTGATTTGGGTTTGTCCGTCTGTCTGTCTGTCCCTCTGTATGTCAGTCCATTAGGTTTTCGTTTCCTTGGGATAACTTTCCAAAATATTTCCAGTTTGTGTTGTAGTGATTGCTCTCATGCATACCTTGGTTGGGATTAGATTTGGAGTGTCTCTCTGAAAATTTATCACCAGCTCCAAAACAAAGAAAAATTATCCCTTTTGATCCCAATTTATAACCAAAATGGTGACATAAGGAGACATCTTCAGGGGACAATAAAACCAAAAACGCAGGCACTATGACATGTGAAGACATCTTCAGGGGAAAATAAAAACTGAAACATACTGAGAAAGCACAACAAGAGGTGGAAGCGGGGGACATAAATTGCATGAATTTACATGTTTACAGGTTGACGGAAGAATTAAATTCTCTAATTCAGTAATGTAATAGAATGAGCTAGGGTATTATATGATGCAATTTAAAAATGTGAATGGAATATATAAACTGGGATAAGGACAAGAATCTGGAAGATCCAGAATCTTCCTTGGAAGAATGAGAATTTCCGTTCTTTCTTGAAAAATGAGAATCAGGAGATGGTATGGAAGGATTCCTGTTCTCTCTGATGGAAAATGAGAATTCACTTTCCTAGCCAGACAAATGAGAAATTCTTGATTTCTCAGCAACGACAGTTATTCTCATTTTTCCCAGAACTAAATTAATTGTAAAGAGGTGAGCCGGGTGAGTCTGAATCTTTCCTGATTTTCCTTCTTCCCTTGACATATACATTTTTTATTTTTTTTTTATTCATTTATAAATTTTAATTAGACTCTGATTACATGAAATAATTTAAAAGGAGACCTTGCTAGGTCAAACTGGATCATATTTTTTAGCGATCTGTATAAGCCTTGTATAATTCTTTTCTTTTCTTGCTTACAGATATTAGTTTGAACTTCCGTACGACTTATGTTAGTAAAAGTGGTCAAGTGATATATGAATCGAAGCTTATCGCACTCAACTATATCAAGGGCTGGTTCGTGTTGGATCTGCTGGCCGCCATTCCCTTTGATCTGCTTTATCTTGTACAAATTAACACGGTAGGTATTATATTGATGTACAGTCATCATACTGCAATACAGGAATTTTCATGTCTTTCATTCTTGTGAATTTTACAAAACCCGCTGACTTTTGCAAGAATATAATTTAAGTAATTGCTCAGGATTTTATCATTCACGCAGAAATATAAATCAAGGGATTACCTGCAGATCATCAGGGAATTTCCTGCAAATAAGAGAATTTTTCATAAACCATGAGGTATTCTGTAAGCCAGGAGGAAGTATCCTCTTCACCATTCAAGTTTTCATGTTGACCAAAAAGGGGATTTCCTGTTGACCAAAAAGGGGATTTCCTGTTGACCAAAAAGGGGATTTCCTGTTGACCAAAAAGGGGATTTCCTGTTGACCAAAAGGTGTACATGATGACTATAACGGGATTTCCTGTTGAACAAAAAGGGAATTTTAAGTTGACCAAAAGGTATACATGATGACTATAACAGGATTTCCTGTTAACTGAAAAGGGGATTTCCTGTTGACTATAACAGGATTTCCTGTTGATCAGAAAGGGAATACCCCATGGAGTACAAAAATATTTCTTGCTGATCATAAATATAAGGGGGTGTTCCTGTAGACCAGAGAGGGTCATACCTGAAGACAGTCAGGAAGGGGTTTTCTGTAGACCACAGAGGAATTTTTTGTAGACCATGGAAATTTCCTCTACATCATGAGGGGTTTGTGTAGACCATGCAGGTTTTCAATTCGAGCATTAGTTGGAAGTTCCTGTAGATTAGTAAACCTAATATATTAATCTAAGTTTAATTAAATATAATCAAAATCCTACCTGATGTTTATATTTTTGGAAGGAAAAAAAATAAATCCTTGATCCGGCAGCATGGAATTCCACCATTATAGGAACATTTTACCAATTTTAACTCTAAAATGTTTTGGTTTAGCATGTTGATTTCATGCTCATTTTTGGAGAACAAAATTATGTTGCAAAATTCACAAAAATAAATGTGGATGACATGTCCTGTGTTATTGAAATGCATTTTACCAGTTTTCTTGGTTAGAGGTGCATCATGAGACAGTTAGATCAGTCATCATTTGCATAGTGTTCTCCAGATTAAGGAAGTTAAGGATAGAAATCTAGAATTATATTCTCAGTAATATCATTAAGTCTAACTATTTCATCATATCTACAATCAAATCTACAATATCTTTTTTTTAACTGTTCTTTCTGATGTGGTAAAGAAGAACAAGCACTAAACTCAGAGGTTTTACTTGTTAATTTCTACAACAAATCCTGGAACAGCTAAAATATTTCAGCCTGTCATCATACATAGTATACTCTTTAAACACTTTATCTAAATAGGTACATCATGGACATTGGTTTGTTATCAGGCTCAAAGAGACAAATCAATATAATGAATCATAAATGGTCTAGCACTCTCGCCGGTGTATGTAAATGAAAATAACATAGGAATTATATTTTAATGTAGCAAAGCAGCTTAAAAGGCTATAAAAATTAAGAGTACACATTGCATGTTTAAATTTGGAGCTGGATGCACAATGTGATAAGATTCTCTCATTGGTAATAATCTGATTACAATTGTTTGCCTTGTGCGCACCCTGGTGTTCAAAACCAGAAAATCTTACTACACAAAGCAGCAGTTACATGAGGGGAAGTCTGGGATGACTGCACTCTATGACCCCTGCATCAGGAGCATAGTGCAAACTACTAACCAGAAACTAGTACACAGTTATATTATTTTTTTAAGAAAACAGAGATTATATACTAAAGCATTTCAGATGCTGCTCTAATACCTAAATTTTGTTAGATGGTGATTTTAAACTTTTGAAAATGAAAACTGTAGAAACCTTTGAACATAGTACCTTTACACCAACTAATTGTTTTTTTTTTGTATTTTTTCAGCACATTGTAAGTAAGTTTATTTTGGCAAAAAACTTTTGCTGTGTTCTGTATTCTACTGGTATATACTTTTCTTATGGATTACTATATTCCGTGGACAGTAAAAATGTCTTTACTCCTCAAAGACATGCGGAATACATTTCTCAGCTGAAGTTAATTGCTTTCTCATTATCTAATTTTTTTCTATTTATTTACAAAATAACATAAACTGTCTTTTATTATATATTATATCATTTTTATCATATTTATATCTTTTTGTATATAATTTTTTATAGTGTTTGTCTTTTACACTGCCATGACTGCTTGCCATGAATAAGTATTTGGATATAACCATTGTCATCAGATAATGAGAATAATAAATTCATGTTCTCTGTCCCTTTTGGATATAAGTGTGAAAACGGCTTTACAACTTCATTGCAGGAATCAGGAGACTTTGGTTCATCAAAACAGTACATTATTGTAAATCAAGATCTGGTATGCTGGTTTAAAAAAGATGTTGATGATAACAGACACCAAAGCCTGCCTGCCACTAACAATTTTGCTGTGATGCAATTTTTATTAAATTTTTTATGATGGATATATTTAGGATCCTTGAAAATGTGATTTAAAAATTTGTTTTTTTCTAACAGGCTGACCCTGGGACTTGTTCATTTGTTGAACAAATACAAAATTTAAAAAATTATGTCACTTTGGACTAGAATTGACTGATTTAACTTGAGCTTTTGGCAAATTTCATTTTATTGTTTTTGCAGTACAATTGCTTGTAGTTGGCAGATTTTACATGTAGTTTTGAGATAACTCAAATTCCTACTCTGCAAAAATACTTTCCTTTAACCAAATTATTTCACTTCTTATCTGAATAAACAGAATTAACATTTGTGTGTTTCTGGAACATCTTTTCACCAAAGAACAGAATAAAACCTGGTCCTGATTCCAGTTAGGGTGTATTTGGAAATTTGCATGTTTTCCATTTGCATTTTTTCTTTTTTCATTTATTGCACACATTTTAATAATTTAAACATTTGAGAGAGAGAGAGAGGAAGACTAATACAGCCTCCTTCCTCAGTTATACCTTATGCACTTTGACAGAAAACCTTTTCTCTGTATGTGTTCACTAGGCAAACTGGATATTTGTATTTCAATGTAGAAATATAAGAAACTAAAAATAAACATAAAGAAATATAGGAAATGTTGGAAAAAAATTAAGAAATCTTAGAAATGTTTGATCGCCATTTGGAAATATAAGAAATTTAATAAAAAAAAATAAGAAATCTAGGAAATGTTGAAAAATCATATAGAAATGTAAGAAATGATGGAAAACCATTTAGAAATATAGAAAATATTGGGAAAAACATTAGAAATCTAAGAAATGTTGGGCAACCATTTGAAAATAAAAAAAAAAAAAATGGAAAAAATTAAGAAATGTCAGGCAACCATTTACAAATGATGGAATACCATTTAGAAATATAAAACAGTTGGAAAACCATTTAAAAATATAAGAAATGTTAGGAAACCATTTAGAAATATAACAAATGTTGGGAAACCATTTAGAAATATAAGAAATGTTTGAAAACCATTCAGAAATAAAAAAGAGATCATGAATCAGAAAACAGAAATAAAAAATGTTTTTCTCTCAGTTTAATTTTTTTGGGTATAAGGACAGTGGCAAAACATATGGGTTTATTGATTGAGCAACTTCATTCTTTTATTTAATAAATTAGAAAAGACACATAAGAGAAGAAGAAAATTGTTGTTTTTCAACTTTTTTCTATGAAATCTGAGGAGACTACAAGACTAAAAGAAAATTTGCTACGGTCAGCCAGTTAAAGTTCTACAAAGTAAGACAAGACTGCAAGTTAAAACTACCTGAAGTGATTTTGAGCAATTCAGTGTCCATATACTCTGAGTTAATCTAATTTAATCAATTTTAATCATATTCAAATTGATATACATATGATAAATATTTGACATGTCACTAGAGATGAAGCAGATTCAAGAGCTAGGATGTCAGGGGTAGCAGTCAGTTAAAGGTAATGATACATTATCTCGGGACACAATACCTATCACAATACATCACTGATGATGCAATACATTATACACTATCGTGTATAAAGTTTAGATTATATGTCAGTGTTCATCTTGGTTCATGGAAAGGTTGCCAACCTTTTTTTTTTCAAATCTATTCCAAAAATTTGCTTTGTTTCTCTTCAATGACCTATGACATTTCACCATTTCCCCCATCTCTGGACATCAAATCCAGTTAAACTGTGCCAATTTTCAAATAAAAAATGAAGACATATTTATTCAAGGAAGCTTTCATAAGGATTTAGTGCTGATTATATATATATATAATTGGCTGATACTTTTATATCTTTGTTCTTTCTTATTATAGTACTTCAGAATATTTTAACGTAAATTTGCTAGGTTTTTACTCAACTTTTATTTGTTTATTTGTTTTTTATACTTTTAAAGGACTGATAATATATCACCGATAGTATTTTATAATGAATTTGGCACTCTGTAAAATTTAAATAATACTAATTATTATATGATAATAATAAATAACCTAAGAGACATATACTAATAAGTGTTGGAGGTTGATTTCCAGTGGATGATCATATATTGTCAGCGTATCCATTCAGGGACATACAATATGTATCTTTAAAAAGAAATAGTTTTCTTTTATATTGGTATATGGTTACATCCCTAGAAATAAATATGGGTAAAATCAAGAGATCAAGTGCTTGGATCATCTCAATTTGTAACAGGAAAGCATTGTGGAACTTATTACAAAAGGAAATATATCTTCCATAGTGGGCCAGCTGTGTTATCAAATTATCACCTAGTGTAGAACAAATTATATGCAAACCAATGTCTGAATAGGATATTTTAAATCTGTGTATATGTTATGAGGAAATTAATGCTTAATTTGTGCTCAGAAACTTTAAAAAAAAGTTTGACCAAAAGAAAATTCTTTTCTTAGGCCCTGCACACGTGTAAATTTTGACAAACCTGCACATGCATCAGCAACAAATTTAATTTAGATTTTCAGTGGAACTTCACAAATATTCTCTCTCAGACAATTTTTTAGCTCAGCTGACTGAAAGTCATCTGAGCTATAGCGATCACTCTTTGTCCGTCGTCCGTCTGTCCGTCTGTCCGTCCGTTAACCAGGCACAAATCGTAACCGCTGGACCTAGAACCTTGTAACTTGGGATTCTGAGAGGTCCATAAAAAATCTCCTTGGAAACCAGAAATTAGGTCTCTGTTACCCATATCCTTTGAGCTATGTGGCCCCA
This sequence comes from Sipunculus nudus, assembly GCA_026874595.1. Taxonomy (NCBI): domain Eukaryota; kingdom Metazoa; phylum Annelida; class Sipuncula; order Golfingiida; family Sipunculidae; genus Sipunculus; species Sipunculus nudus. The sequence continues at coordinate 11,282,587 of CM049321.1, forward strand.
AAGTACCCCCCAGAAAAGTCAAAAATTTCATACAAAAACTTCAATATCTCATTAACTACTTGACTGATGGTCATGATTTTTGGCATACATATTGATCATGAGATGTTACATCACGTCCTGCAGACTGGTGGGGCCACCTGTATTTTTCGATTTTTTTCGAATTTTTTTCTCTATTTTTGAGACCTTTAAAAATGTGAACATCTGTTAACAAGGCACAAATCATTAAGACTGGACTTAGAATCTTAATTCTTGACACACTGAGAGGTCCATGAAAAATCTCCTTGGAAACCAGAAATTAGGTCTCTGTTACCCATATCCTTTGAGCTATGGGGCCCCAAAGTACCCCCCAGAATAGTAAAAAATTTCATACAAAAACTTCAATATTTCAATAACTACAACACTGATGGTCTTCATTTTTGGCATACATATTGATCATGAGATGTTCGATCAGTTCCTGCAGACTGGTGGCGCCACCTGTACTGTTTGATTTTTTACGATTTTTTCCTCTATTTTTGAGACCTTTGAGGATGCTGTCATCTGTTAGCGTGGCACAAATCTTAACGACTGGACCTAGAATCTTCATTTTCGACACACTGAGAGACCTATGAAAAGTCTCCATGGAAACCAGAAATTAGGTCTCTGTTACCCATATCCTTCGAGCTATGGGGCCCAAAATTACCCCCCAGAATAGTCAAAAATTTCATACAAAAACTTCAATATCTCATTAACTACATCACTGATGGTCATGATTTTCGACATACATATTGATCTTGAGATGTTTCATCAGTTTGTGCAGACTGGTGGCGCCACCTGTATTTTTCAATGTTCACGAATTGTTTTCTCCATTTTTGAGACCTTTAAGGATGTAGTTATCTATCAACAGGGTACAAATCGTAACGACTGGACCTAGAATCTTCGTTCTTGACACACAGGGAGACCCATGATAAGTCTCCATGGAAACCTGAAATTTGGTCTCTGTTACCCATATCCTTTGAGCTATGGCACTCCAAAGTACAGCTCAGAATAATGGAAAATTTGATACAAAAGCTAAAGTATAGAACAACTAATGCAGAGATAACCATAATTGTTTGCATGGATATTGATCATGGAGTGTTTCATAAGTTTCTGCAGACTGGTGGCACCACCTGTATTTGTTCGGTTTTTTTTACGAAATTTTTCTGTATTTTTGAGACCTTTAAAGATATGAACATCTGTTAACAGGGCTCAAATCATAAAAACTGGACCAAGAATCTTCATTCTTGACACACAGGGAGACCCATGAAAAGTCTCCATGGAAACTTGAAATTAGGTCTTTGTTACCCATATTCTTCAAGCTGTATGGGTCCAAAATACCCCCCCCCCCCCAGAATACTGGAAAATTTGATACAAAAACTGCAGTATTTCAATAACTACAACACTGATGGTCATGATTTTCGGCATACATATTGATCATGAGCTGTTCCATCAGTTTCTGCAGACTGGGTGTGCCACCTCTATTTTTTTTCAAATTTTTACGAATTTTTTTCTTTTTTTTGAGACCTTTAAAGATGTGGTTATCTGTCAACAGGGTACAAATCGCAACAACTGGACCTAGAATCTTCATTCTTGTCATGCAAGGAGGCCCATGAAAGGTGCCTGTGAAAACTTGAAATTAGGTCTCTGTTACCCATATCCTTCAAGCTATAGGACTCCGAAGTATCCCTCAGAATTATGGACAATTTGATACAAAAACTGAAGTATCTGAACAACTAATGCAGAGATCACCATGATTTTTTGCATGGATATTGACCATTAAGTGTTTTTACTAGTTTCTGCAGACTGGTGGAGCCACCTGTATTTTTGTATCCGCCAAAACGAAGTTTTGCGGATACTATGTTTTTGACCGAGTTCCTCCACCGCGGCGGCGTTCGTTTCCAGAGAGCTCCTCGGAGACTAATGGACCCATTTTTCCCAAACTTACACCTATTATCGGGTCACATGTGAACTGGTGCCTAACCAATTTGCATTGACCTCTGACCTTTCCTCTCTATCCAGTGTCCATTTGTGGGTCTGTTTCCACTCATAAACCCTCATATCTCGGGAACCGTTTGACCGATCAGGAAATAAAATTGATACAAATGTAGCCCTTGGATTGCTTTATAACATACACATAAAATGGTGGCGCCACCTGTAACCATGTTTGCACAGTGTCCATCTGTTCATCTGCCTTGGGTTAAAATCACTCATATCTCTGCAGTGAATTGACTAATTCACCTGAAATTCGTCATGCGTATACATCCAGGATAGCTTTCATGATTTTATGACAGGTGGCGCCACCTACGTTCACGCTGATGACATCCAAGCTTATATCTTGGGAACCGTTTGACCGATCAGGAAATAAAATTTATACAAATGTAGCCCTTTGATAGCTCTGTAACATACACAAAAAATGGTGGCGCCACCTGTAACAATGTTTGCACAGCGTCTGTCTGTTAATCTGCTGTGGCCTAAAATCACTCATTTCTCTGTAGTGGTTCGACATAACTGCCTAAAATTTTGCAGGTTTATACATCGTGGACAGCTTTCTTGATTTTATGACAGGTGGCGCCACCTACATTCTAGTTAACGCTGCACACATCCAAGCTCATATCTCAGGAACCATTTGACCGATTGGGCCAAAATTGTGCATGTGTTTAGATCTCACATAGGTCTTTATCATACACAAAACTGGAGGGGTTACCTGCAAAGATTTTTGCACAGTGTTTGTCTGTTTGTCTGCCATGGGCAAAAATCGCTCATATACATGTAGTGGTTTGACATTTCTGCCTAAAATTTTGCAGGTGTATACAACTTGGACAGCTTTCTGGATTTGTGGTAGGTGGCTCAACCTACATACACATTTAGGCTGCAGACATCCATGCTAATATGCAACATACCTCACTCTATTTCCCCTTGCCACTCAATCCATGCCTCACTATCCGATTTTGGCAGATACATGTAGTCACTTGTCGGTTACCCGTATTCTAGTTTTAAAAGTTTACACATTTTTCTCTATTTTTGAGATATATAAATACAGACTAAATCTTGGCCTGTTGGTTAATCTGTTTGATGCTTCAGTTGAATGGGTATATACTACCATTCTAATGATAAAATTTCCTTTTGCGAATCTCTTCCCTGTCAGCTGAGCGTCATGACCCATGGGTCACTTGTTTAAATAATTGAATAATTAAAATGTTTATAAAATTTCTTTTTTTATATATGCTGATCATTTAAAGAAAATTGTAAAAAAATTGCCCCCGTCACAATTATCTATAAAAAAGTGATTAAGAACCTTTTTTTTTTTGCTTAATTAATATAAGTACAAGTAATAATAATATTTCAGTTTACTAAATTTACATGACTCTTGATTTTCCTGAGGGTTCTTGAGTTTTTGCAAAGACTTTCAGTAATCCAAGTTTTGGCCATTGACCACTTATATTGATATGAGAACCAGATCATATCATTGCAATGTGAACCTAAGATTAATTAATACTTATAATTACTTGCATGGCATATTTAATAATTTTTTGCACTGTTCTTCACTAATAAATGAACCCTGCTCTGATCTGCATGTTTCGTATGCATGCATTTGTAATATTCTAAAAATCTTATGAAATGAGTGATTTTGTGTTTTGATAACATGGTCTAATCAACTGATGTACCATTCTATCTCAACAAGGAGAGCATTATAGCCATAAAAATACAAAGATTGTAATGAAACTGTATTGAAAATTCACTAAAATTTATAGCACTTCATAAAAAATTTAGAAATTAACATTAAACTGCATGTAAGGCATCTATCAAATATGATTGAAACCTTGATGAATTTGAATCTTAAAGCTTGACTCATCTGCTGTCAAATGTTCTTTCACTAGAGTAGGGCTTAATTTGCTATTCTCATGGCAATTAAAATGTAAGAGATAAAAATAAATAAAATCGGGTTCAGGGTTAGTGGTCTGCTTATAAAATTAAAGGAGAGTCAACCTTTATTGACCTGGAAAAGAACATATTTTGTATATAAAAATTTAATAGTTTCACATTTTCTATATATTATATCCTAGATTTTTAGTAAGGTATATATCATATCAGTGCAGGCAAGCAAGATGAGTGTATCAAAAATGAAAAATGTTGTCATTACTGTTTTGTTTTTGAGTGTGTGATGACATCGTTAGAATACCTATACATTTGGATAGAAATATAAATTCATATTGTAACATATTTGTTAATGCTACCAGTATCTGAAAATTAATTAATTTATTAATTATCATACACTCTATCAGATGTACAGGATGTGCTTTTCCCATTCAACTCCTCAATTCCATGTATTTGTTTCTGGCAAAATTTGAACATTAATTTTCAATCTTTACCGTGAATTTATTTAAGGTGCCAGTGAGCAGTTGTGTGCATGTTATGGTATGGTGAGAGATAAATACAGAAAGAAAGAAAAAAAAGAAAAATGTTTTATTCAGTAAAAAGGCCTCAGGCCCAAAGATCCAATTATACCTATGATCTAAAAATATCAAAGTTCGATGAATATAAATAAAACAATAACAAGGTGGTATACATAACAGAACTACAAATTCTGCAATGTACTGTGCAAAATAAAAAGAATTTTAGAATGAATACATATTCTTCAAATTCATTTTAATTAAAATACATCATTATCATGCTATGCAAATGTTGATATTTTTACTTTTTGTTGTCAGGGAACCCCGATCCACTTACTGAAGTTAGCTCGTCTGCTGCGCTTGGCCCGTCTTCTTCAGAAGCTGGACCGGTACTCGCAGTACAGTTTTGTGGTGCTTACGCTGCTCATGGCTATGTTTTCAGTGCTGGCTCACTGGCTGGCTTGTGTCTGGTATTTTATCGGAAAAAGAGAAATTGATGAAAATCCAACCAATTGGACAGTTGGTAAGTTGGTGGGCCAGATGCTTCGGTTGGTTTCATTTTAGGGGGATAACTTTTCAAGATTGTCACTTTGTGATTGTTAAAACATCATTTGGAGTTCCATTTTCAGAATTTTTTCATACACAGAGTATATGAATTATTATTTGAATTATTTGATATATTTAGCAATTATGATGATGAAAGTCTGAGGAGCATGCTTGTTCATTATCAGATAAGAAGAAGACCTTGTATATAGTATCATTCTTTCATTTACAGTTAACATTAAATATTTGTTATAAATTATAACATCAGTTTTTTGTGCTTTTCAATAATTGACAGTACAGGCCTGCTTAATGTACATTATATTATATGGCAGTGAGACTAACGTATAAATGACTTAATCTGTGGAGATGGGGCGTCTTATTCACAAGGATTTAAATTTTGTGATAATTAATTTGCCTGAATTTTGTGATAATTTCCCTAAATTTTGTGATTATTTCCCTTAATTTTATGATAATTTCCCTAGATTTTGTGATAGTTTCCCTAGATTTTGTGATAATTTCTCTAAATTTTGTGATAATTTTCCTAAATTTTGTAATAATTTCCCTTTCATAAATATCTCCAAAATTATACCCTAGCAAACAAAGAGCCAACCACTTTATACCTGTAAATGGAGCAGATGAAATTTATAATATTGTATTACATTTGATAGTTTGCAGTTATATCCTTATAGCACCTTTTATATAAATCTCATTTAAATGTTTTATACAAATATTTAAAGCTGAGAAAGTAAAATTGAAATGCATATGCAACTTTTCCCAGATGCAAATGCATTTAAATCCATTAATTGTCTTCTCTCTCATCTGTATGGATTAAACCTTGATAGCTTGAAATGGAATCTGATGAGTTCAATTAAACAATTAAATGATTCTGAAAAAAAGATGCTGTACATTTTCTTAAATGTTTGTCTAAAATAAGATAATTTTCAGTGTATCATTCGTGTTTCCTAAGAGAAATGTATATCCTGATCCTGCCACAAATTGGTACACCCAATGGTTTGATCATTCCCATATCTGTCTCTGCTTTCCATAATATAAGAAGACATAATTATTGTGTTTGGTCTGTTGGCATTGTCAGTGTCTTTTCTTTTGAATGCGATAACTTTTGATATACTCAACATTTATTTCATGAAATTTAAAATTAAAATTGTTTCCTACCAATATCTTGCACAGGTTCAAAAACCAGTGACCTAGACCTTGATCATCAAGGTCAAATAGGCTGAAATAAAAACAACCCCATTACTTTTGAAGTATTGCATATTATTTCATGAAATGTTACGCGTTAAATGTTTCTTCCAAAGTCTCAGAAGTGTTAAAAAAACAGTGACCTTGACCTACATCTTCAAGTTCTAATTAGCCAAAATAAAAATTATTTGTGAATGCTGTGACTTTTGGAGTAGTGTGTATATTTTCCTCAAATTTTGGGATGGGGGTCCCATAGGTAGGGGAGACACATATCTATTTTTGAATTGCAAAACAACCTCATTAAAGGTGTATTTTTCTTTGATTATATATTAAATTCTGGCTTTCTATGTTTTATTTTAAACCCGTTTCAGGTTGGATCAATGAGTTAGCCAGGAGATTAGGTAACCCTATAAATAACAAAACGTACGACATGTTGCCGTCAGGAACGTCATACATCAGTGCTCTATACTTCACGTGCAGCAGCTTAACAAGTGTGGGTTTTGGCAACGTATCAGCCAACACCAACACTGAGAAGATATTCTCTGTTGTGGCCATGCTTATAGGTGGTAAGTTATCCTATACATTATGTATACTTTTTTTATTAACCCTGCGCAAAGCGAGGGTTATTGTTTTCACTTGATTCTGTTTGTGTGTGTATGTATGTCTGGATGATAACTGATGACGGTATAATGGATGTTATTGAAATTTATCATATAGGCTGGTGTTATGAAAGTGTTGACAAAGTTCATGTTTGTTTAAAATCAAGCATAAATAACCCCGGAAGGAGTGTTTTATGGGGTTTACGTAGCACATTTTACAACCTGCACTTGTTGCATGTGAACATACAGTCATCTGTCGAGCGTGGTCCATTATGTCACAGGGGACGATGATGTCATGCCACCTGCCATTTCCCTGAAAGGTGTCTGTAAACCAACGTACATCATGGGAAGGGGGGGGGGGGCATGGTTGTTGTTCATTATGTTTATAGTGAAGTACAGTACTACCACCACAATGCGTTTTTCCAAAATATTTAGCTGATAAGTTTCCAGGAATAATGAAGTCTTGATTAAAATTCAGTATCACTACATCCACACAGGGTTTATGTCCCCATATTGAACACTTTTTAGTGAACCTGTGAGCTTATGCAATGGTGCGGCGGCGTCCGTCATACGTCATGCGTTGTACGTTGTGCGTCGTCTGTACATTAACCATAGCTATCTCAAAAATGACAGGAGCTATCATGACCAAATTTTTAACAAATAATCAGTCATCTGAAAAACTCTATCGGATTTTGTTTATTTTTTTTCTAACTGCATTTTCTTAGATTTTATAGGGAAAAGGCTGAAAAAGCTTTAAAAATCTTCTTCTCCGAAACTGTCCAACCAAATTTTCCAGTATTTAAAAGAAATGATCCCTGGAACAATTTCTCTCAAGTTTGTTCGAATGGTTCCAGTTCGGAGATTTTTGGCCGAGTAACAGGAGGTTGAACTTAGTCATATGTCCAAAAAAGCACACTAAAATTAAAATCTCAGAAACGGCTAGAGCTATAATCACAAAATTTTATACCAATGTTTGTCACATATGTCATATCTGATTTTGAGGTATTGGTGGCACCACCTACATTGATGTGTTTTTTAGAATTGAAAATGTAATTTTAAACTCTTCTAGCTTATACACTGATTTATGATGAAACTGTTAAGCTGATTGGTTTAAACTTTACAAGAATTATTCTATGGTAGGGTTCTGCCAGTTTTATAAGAATAGATTGGGTAAATACAATTTTAAAAAAAAGCATTGTAGCCAATTGTAAAAGGCTTTCTGTATTTGAAAACAGATTTGACAACATGCTGAGTTTCAGCACCCAAGTCAAGAGGTCACTCAATACAAACAGGTGGGGTCCAGACATCACCATGGCAACTGACCTGGCTGGGGGGGGGGGTGTCTAGACAATGTGTCTAGACGTCTAGACACAGCGTCTAGACGTCTAGACACAATGTTAAGATGCAGAATTCCCAGATTATTGGAACTATATCTTTCAACTGTTTGAAAAAACTTGGTTTGCATTTTAAGCGAACTGGGTTTATCATCAGGTCACATGTGAACTACTGCGCCCTCATTTTTGGTTGACCTCTGACCTTTCCTTGCTGCCCAGTATCCATTTGTGCGTCTGTTTCCCCACATAAACCAGCATATCTAGGGAACCATTTAACTGATAAGGCTAAAAATTTTGCACAAATGTAGCCCTTTGATAGCTTTATAACATACACTAAATATGGTGGCGCCACCTGCAACCATTTTTGCACAGCCTCCATCTGTTCATCTGCCTTGGGATAATGTCACTCATATCTCAGCAGTGGTTTGACTTATCCACCTGAAATTTTGCAGGTTTATACATCCTGGACAACTTTCTCTATTTGATGACAGGTGGCACCACCTACATTTACGTTTACTCTGCAGACATCCAAGCTCATATCTCGGGAACCTTTTGACTGATTGGGCCAAAATTTTGCATGTGTATAGATCTTACATAGCTCTTCATCATAGGCAAAAATGGTGGCGCCACCTACAACCACTTATGCACAGCGTCTATCTGTTCATCTGCCTTGGGATAAAATCACTCATATATCAGCAGTGATTTGACTTATCCACCTGAAATTTTGCAGGTTTATACATCCAGGACAGCTTTCTGGATTTATGACAGGTGGGGCCACCTACATTCATGTTAACTCTGCAGACATCCAAGCTCATATCTCAGGAACCGTTTGACCGATTGGACCAGAATTTGGCATGTGTATAGATCTCACAGAGCTTTTCATCATAGGCAAAACTGGTGGTGCCACCTGCAACCACTTATGCACAGCTTCCATCTGTTCATCTGCCTTGGGATAATATCACTTATATCTCAGCAGTGGTTTGACTTATCCAACAGAAATTTTGCAGGTTGATACATCCTGGACAGCTTTCTTGATTTTATGACAGGTGGCGCCACCTGCATTCATGTTTACTCTGCAGACATCCAAGCTCATATCTTGGGAACTGTTTGACTGATAAGGCTAAAATTTTGCTTGTGTATAGATCTCACATAGCTCTTCATCATGGGCAAAACTGGTGGTGCCACCTGCAACTATTTATGCACAGCATCCATCTGTTCATCTGCCTTGGCATAAAATCACTCATATCTCAGCAGTGGTTTGATATATCCACCTGAAATTTTGCAGGTCTATACATCCTTGACAGCTTTCTTGATTTTATGACAGGTGGCACCACCTACATTCAAGTTTACTATGCAGACATCCAAGCTCATATCTCGGGAACTGTTTGACTGATTGGGCCAAAATTTGCTTGTGTATAGATCTCACATAGCTCTTCATCATAAGCAAAACTGTTGGCACCACCTTCAACCACTAATGAACACTGTCCATCTGTTCATCTGCCTTGGGATAAAATCACTCATATCTCAGCAGTGGTTTGACTTATCCTCCTGAAATTTTGCAGGTTTATACATCCTAGACAGTTTTCTCGATTTGATGACAGGTGGCACCACCTGCATTCACGTTTACGCTACAGACATCCATGCTAATATGCAACACACCTCACTCTATTCCCCTTACCACTTAAGCCATGCCTCACTTCACCTGTCCCACTCTGATTTCTGCGGATACACATAGTCGCTTGTCGACTACCCATATTCTAGTTTAAAAATATCCTAGTCTGAAACTTGCAGGTCCGAAATGTCCATTTTGCTGAAATCATAATGACTAAGGTAGATATGCAGGACTTAAAAGGATCAATATTAAATTTTAAAAATAAACCTCCATTCATACTCCCAAACTTTGCACAGGTTCGCATTAGGCCTGTAGGCCTTGTTTAATTTTATATTTACTTTACCTTTTTATTTTATATATACTTTATCTCTATATTTTCTTTTTCTCTATATTCACCTTATCTTTATTTCACATATAAAATTAATTATTGACAGAGCAAAATGTTATTTTGCAAAGATTTCTCAGTTTCTTAAATCAGTCATTTCTCTCAGTAATCTAAAACAGACAGAGATTATTCATGCAGACATGAGAGCACAGAAATGTTATGTATATATTTTAAAACACTTTTATCACAGGTAAAAATTACCATGGTATTCTGGGGGAAAAAATGAAAATTTTCATTATGTGTTTTTGCAACAAAATAATCATTTTAATAGAAATCAAAATGGAACAATGGTAAATTTATAGACAAAACATTCCATACATAGTATATAGACAATTGCTGCTTTAATTTTTAGACATAATAGTCCATAAGTATATAGACAATTGTTGCTATTATTAAAGAAATATCATGTATCATGTTGATTACTTTAGTTATCTCTGACTTTCTTGACCAAAGATTAAGTCTTAATGATTATAAAGATTTTCATTTAATAATTAATAAAATATAGCAGTTCTTCAGGTGTCTTCATTTCTAAATATCCAGCAATATTTTTAAAAAACATCAGACTCAAAACTGCACTCAGTGACCCATAGCAGCAAACTTGGATCCAGCGACATCTTAATGCCACAGTTATTTATTGTCACTTATTTCTGATGGGGGGTGCAAATTGGAGCTTTAACCAGACAAAGTATAAGGTCACTCAGAGCAAGGATGCTTCTATTTATGGACACGGCAGACATTGTGTTGTAACGAGACAGAGTTTTGGCATGTTTGTGTGACCTGACCGGCTGGGATTGCTGATGAATAGCCAATCATTTAGACAGCGCTATGAATATTTTGTCAATGTCATAGCCGCAGACAGTAAGTCTTGGCATAAGCTAGGTGTTGTGTCATTTTACTTGATTTTAGTGATATGTGTCCCTCTTACTCTACTCATATGTTCCTCGTCCTTCTTTCTTGTTTCAGATTCCTCGTTTTTATCCCTTTCTGAATATATGATTATTTCTTTCTTCAAACAATTCTTTTGCAAAGTTGTCTGTTTAATTCTCAATTTTCAGCCAGTTGTTGCTCTTATAAATCTTTCAAAATATGAATAATAATGGAAATTTGTTAACTTGGCATGTGGTAATTTAATCACAAGATTTTACTAGTATTAGCAAACAAATATGAGTCTCAAATGGTTAACCAGAATACTTTGGTTGCCTAATTATTCGCAAGGGTTTCAAATTAAAAAGAAAAAGGTTGACATTATGAATAAAAATATGTTATGCATGTTCATAGAATGAAATGTTGAGTGAAAAGCTTTTCCCTATTGAACAATATTTATTTGTTAATAATATTTTATAGAATAATATTTGATAAAATAGATTTACACAATAATGTTTACATTCTATGGTGGGGCCCTTGCCTTGGCCCACTGTCTGTAAAAAGAGTTACAAGAAGCTTGAGATGAGATCAAGATCAAGGGAATTTGCAGACAGTGATAGAAATATGAATTTATAATATATGGTGTAAAAGTTATGAAAAAGCATACCTGTACAGAACAAGTTATTCCAAACATTTGTTCTAGTTTGCCAGCCATATGGACAAAAGCCATGGACTACAACCATAGATGCTAATAAACAGATTTTGGCTACATGGCCTTTGAGTTGACCTTTGTCCCCAACCCCACGGTTACATTTATATTTCAGAAAACACAAAAATACAGGTTAGCTGGTTACAGAGTATTTTGTGGTACTGAAAGTGACACAAGCATAATTATAAAGGAGACAGAATGTTTGAACATTGAGGATATTGGTGAAAGATAAGCAGAGAATATATTTTATGGTAGAACCTGTCTGAAAGACCACCTCTCTTATAAGACCACCTGTCTTGAGTGAACCGAATGCATGCATTCACATTGGATATAACTGACCTGTCTAAAAAGACAAATAGTGAATTAAGACCAATTTAATGCCAGTCCCACAGGTGGTCCTTTTTTCAGGGAACACTGTACACTTTTTTGAGAAACTGACTAAATGTGCTTGTTTGACATTGTAGCTCTCATGCATGCCTTGGTGTTCGGTAACGTGACAGCGATTATACAGAGGATGTATGCCCGGAGAGCCACATACCAGTCTAAGACCAGAGACCTGAAGGATTTTTTCCGTACCCATCATATCCCAAAGAATCTCAAACAACGAATGCAGGAGTTTTTTCAGACAACGTGGTCATTGAATAATGGCATAGACACACAAGAGGTAATGTACACTTCATAGTGTTTTAGTTTTTGTATTGAAAATCCAGTCATAGATTTGTTCATTTATGGATCTTCTTGTGGTTATTTCATTTGCAGGGCTCCCTTTCTTGTTTTAAATAAAAGAAAATATTTAAAATCATCAAATATTTAACTACCTAATACAAAGCATCAGGCATTAAATAAGAAAAATTAAGAAAAGTACATAGTAGTTGATGGTTCTGCTACTGCGGCTCAGGCGTAGAGCACAGGATATAAAGCTGGGCTTGTGAGTTCGAAAACTCAGCTGAGGCGGTGATATTTTTCACAGTCAGCCCCAACCCAGGGTGAGCACTCTGAAGGCTAAACAGGAAGGCTGTTTCATGCACAAATGATTACGCCCATCAGGGGTTCTTCGATGGTATGAGACAGCAGTGGGGATGATTACACACCCAGGGCCTACAGGTGCAGTAGACACCGGGCCTGGTTAACACCAGGATATAAAATGAGAGGAAGCATGTGACAGGCCTACTGCCCTGTCACATTGTATGAAACTGGAATAGAATACTGCAGATGAACATATATTTGTTTAGATAGCAATTAAAAATTGGAGGTTGTTACCTCCACCAAAAAAAAAATTTGAATCTTTAATTTATTATCTTCATAGGAAAGAATATACATTTGGACCGGCTTCTGTGGCTCAGGGGTAGAGCGCAGGACTCAAAGCCGGGAGATCATGGGTTCGAATCTCAGCCGAGGCAGTGAGGTTTTTCATGGTCGGCCCCCACCCAGCGTGAGCGCTCTGCAGGCTTAATGGGAAGGCTGTGCCCTACAGCCGTGTATCACTCACATACAAGTGCATCTTTGGGGGGTTCCTCGGTGTTATGATCCAGCAATGGGGATGATTAAACACCCAGGACCCCCAGGTGCGGTAGACACCCGGCCTGGGTGACACCAGGATATAAAAAATTATAGGAAGCGAGTGCTACTGCCCTGTCAAGTAGTCCCAAACAGAAATGGAAACTCTGCAGATGTACATACTTAGTTAAGAATTAGTTAAGTCAGCATTAAAAAAATGGAGGAGGTTACCTCCAACAAAAAAAATTAAAAAAAAAAAAGAAAAAAAAAGAATATAAATTTGACTGATATGGTCACTTGTGATTGAAAGGAATGGCAATTTCAGATTGCCAGTATTTAACATTTTTGCAGGAATTAGAACAGTATAGGTGGGTAATTGTATTGTTAGGGTCCTTATAAATTACTTGATTTATGGAATGTAAAATTTGTCCTGTTGGCATTATTCTAGTGAGCACCAGAAACAAGTAGTGCAATTGGAGTGCACATAGGAGAACTCTGAATGCAGGATGTGACACTTGTTACTTCATTGAGCACAAGGTGGCAGCACCTGTCAGTTCACATTCCATTTCAATTTTCTGAGCCTTGACAAAATTTTCTGTGAAACCCACCAGGTAAACCAGTAATCCAGAGGATTAAAGGCACAAATTCTTTAACTTCAAAACAAGGAAGATTTAGTTATTTTTAAGTCATTGTAATTGGGGTTTTTTTTGGTTTAATTTAGTCCTCAATACAGATCATCAGCGTCAAAGTTTTTTTCTGATTTAATTGCATATCCTTATTAAAACACCATAGAAACTGGTATAGATGTAATTGTTATCATAAGTAACAAGGTTACCCAAGAAAATCACTTGATATTATTTTATTGTCTTTATAAGTTTAATCATGAATGGGAGCAAGGTGTGACTGACGCTTGATTTCCAAACATGACAACTAATTAATTCAGAGAGTTGAGGTGAAATAAAGGATGACTTCCCCGGCCCACTGCATGTCAGGTTTAAGCTCCAACATAAAAAAAAATTATTTTGATTTTCAGTAGAAATTTGGAAATTTTTTAGTGCAACCCATTTGGACATTCTTTAACGAAAATTAAATAATTACTACAAATTTGGTCAAATTTGGTTTTGTTATGACATGCAGTTACCCGTTTAACAATAAAATTCTGTTATTGCTTTTATTTTTAAATCAGGCCTGCCAAATCACTTTCTTTTAAAGAGTCACTTTTTTTTTATTGTTTCATGAAAATGAAGCGAATTACTCTTTTTTTTACTCTTTTTCATCAGTACTTTTTTTTCAGTGAAAGAATTCCAATATATACTATTTCTCTCATGCTTTAACAGTCCAGTTAGAACAAGAATGGGACATTTTGCAATTTTTTGTGTGCAAATGTCCAGCAATTGTCACAACATGTACAAAATGCACTTATCTTTATGCAGGGAGATGTGCAATGTTGTTTTTGACTTTGGGAGTGGTATGCGTTGATATATATATTATATATATTCACAGTTGTGGTATGCAAAGCACATCTTTATTCAGTCTGAAAAAGAAAATGGAAAATTGATGCTAATTTTACTCTATTTTTTCACTCTTTATTTGAAAGAAGTCTACCCTTTTTTTCCGAGCACTTACTATTTTTTTTCATTTACCTTCAGCGGGCCTGAAAATATAAAAAAATGATAAAAAAAGTTTGCACTTATTTGTTTTCTGAAAAAAGGCCTGAGAAACCAACCTTTTTTTTTGCCTAAGAGCTTTACATTAATTTCTAAAATCCTTAATAAAATAACTTTCCATTTAATAAAATTGTGTTAAAGTTTTAAAATGATATCAATATTTGCATATTAACTCCGCCAGAATGTTCATGTCATCCTTTCAGGTGCTGAAAGACTTTCCAGAAGAGATGCAAGGAGACATCGCTATGCATCTACATAAGGAGGTTCTGGCACTTCCCGTGTTTGAGAATGCCAGTCAGGGCTGTCTCAAATCACTGGCCCTGCAGGTCAAGTCTATGTTTTGCGCTCCGGGGGAGTATCTCATCCACAAAGGCGATGCTGTCAATCATATCTACTTTGTCTGTAACGGTTCCATGGAAATCCTCAAACAGGGCATGGTGGTTGCTATATTAGGTCAGTATAAATGTTGGTGATGGTATAAAGTATAATGGCAAATATATTGGGTGCATGGTGTCATTACCTGCAGAATGCTGGTCTTTATGTTAGATGTTTATTTCCAGGTTATTCATTGATCTGTATATATTTCAATAAGTGATTTTAAATATTGATAATATTGAAGGAAAACATATTTAGACCAAAAAAAGGTAAATTATATGTTTCTCAGGCATTGCCTGCCCTCTATCTAACATATTTAGTTGCCTGTCAATGTCGTTTGGAAACCTGGTAGAGTGATTGCTACTAAAAAATAGTATTTTTGAATTCTGCCTATGTCAGTTTCCCTCTCAATGATACCTAAACTTTTTTTATGTTGACAGTCAAAAATATACTTAATAATAAAATATAATAATCATACTTTATAATAATATTTATTATAATATAAATTAAAAATTTCTTTCAGATTTTTGACTGATTCAAACTATACATATTGTATTATCTCAGATTTTCATCATTGGTTGTCATTTATATGTTAGTGCATGAGAAATAATATTCAAATATATTTTCAGTGTAAAAATATTATTTTAAAGCTGCCTGTTGACATCTCTTTCTTTAAAAAAGTGAATGAAATATGCAAAATAATATTTGGGTTTACATTGTATATTCATTGATTGTTAGATACAGACTTGGGATTTTGGATTGTCTGTGATTATTGTGTGTATGTAACATAATGCCAGGGACCCTTTTCGGTAACCTTTTAGGTTACTTTCTGGTTCAGATTGTCATGTAAATTATGATTTTGTGGCAACTTAAGAGGTATGACTGAATATGAGCCAAAAATTTACATTACTTCAAACTCTTTTATCGGTAAGATAGACTAAAAAAAGTAAAGATAGGTTACTGCAACCTAATTTCTAAAAAGAAACATGATATAGATGAAACCGTAGAATATTGTTTTATACAGTAGTTTAATATTAGCCTACTAAAGAGTACTTGTTTACGAATTGTTTTCTCTATTTTTAAATTGAGACCTTTAAAAATGTGAACATGTGTTAACAGGGCACGAATCGTAAAGACTGGACCTAGAATCTTCATTCTTGACACAGTGAGAGACCTATGAAAAGTCTCCATGGAAACCTGAAATAAGGTCTCTGTTACCCATATCCTTTGAGCTGCTGGGCTCCCAATTACCCCCCAGAATAATGGAAAATTTGATAAAAAACAAACTGCAACATCTCAATAACTACAACACTGATGGTCATGATTTTTGGCATACATATTATTCAAGAGGTGTTTCATTAGTTTCTGCAGACTAGTGGCGCCACCTATATTTTTTAAAATTTTTTTACGAATTGTGTTCTCTATTTTTGAGACCTTTAAAAATGTGAGCATCTGTTAACAGGGCACAAATCGTAACAACTGGACCTAGAATCTTCATTCTTAATACACAGGGAGACTCATGAAAAGTCTCCATTTAAACCTAAAATTAGGTCTCTGTTACCCATATCCTTTGAGCTATGGCACTCCAAAGTACAGATCAGAATAATGAAAAATTTGATACAAAAGTATCTAAACAACTAATGTAGAGATCACCATAATTTTTTGCATGGATATTGATCATGGAGTGTTCCATCAGTTTCTGCAGACTGGTGGCACCACCTGTATTTGTTCGGGTTTTTTTACAAAGATTTTTTCTCTATTTTTGAGACTTTTAAAGATATAAACATCTGTTAACAAAGCACAAATCATAACAACTGGACCTAGAATCTTCATTTTGACACACACACAGACTTATGAAAAGTCTCCATGGAAACCTGAAATTAGGTCTCTGTTACCCATTTCCCTTAGGTTGTATGGCTCCAAAATACTCCCCCAGAGTAATGAAAAATTTGATGCAAAAACTGAAGTATCTGAACAACTAATGCAGAGATCACCATGATTCTTTGCATGGATATTGATTATAGAGTGTTTCATCAGTTTCTGCAGACTGGTGGTGCCACCTATATTTGATTCAATTTTTCGAATTTTTTTATCTATTTTTGAGACCTTTAAGGATGCTGTCATCTGTTAACGTGGCACAAATTGTAACAACTGGACCTAGAATCTTCATTCTTGTCATGCAAGGAGGCCCATGAAAAGTGTCTGTGGAAACCTGAAATTTGGTGTCTGTTACCCATACCCTTCAAGCTATAGGACTCCGAAGTATCCCTCAGAATAATAGAATATTTGATAAAAAAGCTGAAGTATCTAAACAACTAATGCAGAGATCACCATGATTCTTTGCATGGATATTGACCATTAAGTGTTTTTATTAGTTTCTGCAGACTGGTGGAGCCACCTGTATTTTTTTAAGGTTTACGCATTTTTTCTCTATTTTTGAGATATATAAATACAGACACCATCTTGGCCTGTTGATTAATTTGTTTGATGCTTCAGTTGAATGGGTATATACTACCATTCAGATGATAAAATTTCCTTTTGTGAATCTCTTCCCAATCAGCTGAACGTCATGACCCACGGGTCACTTGTTTAATATTAATGCTTCAGATGAATCATAAAATGTCATCAGTTGATACATATACCAGTAGATAGAACACTGTACCAACTGTATTATTATATACAAGTTTTATACTTTATGGGGTCCTGAAACGAAATAATTTTTTTATTAGTTTTGATTTTTTTTTCTTTCACAGATGTTAGGCAAAAAAAGAGGTTTGGTTCTCAGGCACGTTTTTCCAGATATCAGTGTGCGAGGACTATTTTTTTAACCTTTTTTGTATGTTTTGATAAAAATGTCATATGATCAGGGAAAAGAAAGATAATAACAGAATTGTTTTGCTAAACAGGTAAAAGCACTACATAACAAAAGAAATCTTATCAAACTTGCATTATTTTATATTTTTGAAAGAAATGTCTGAGCAGCTGGAGCTCAAAATTGGTAATTAAGTTTCTATTGAAAATTAAAAATAATTTTTTTTTATGCTGGGTTAAAATTGACGTGCTGTGCCTGAGAACCATACCTTTTTAGCTCAGCTGACTATAAGTCATCTGAGCTATAGTCGTGGTCCATTGTCCGTTGTCGTCCGTCTGTCCGTCCGTAGATGTGGCACGTTTTGAAAATTCAGCATAATGTTAGATGTCCCCAAGATCTCCTACCAAGCCGAAAACTGGGTCTTTGCGACTTCGTTCCTTTGAGAAATTAAGGAAAAACCTCAATTTTTTATTAAAATCCTATTTTTACACTTCAGGACTGCCTAATATCAAAACCACTCATCTGTTTTTCCTCATATTTACCATATATATTCCTCTATATAGTTCCTATGTACATGCCAGAAATTAAGTCTGTAAAGTATAACTTCTTTAAGTTATGGGCCCAAACATAATGGACTTTGTAAAAAATCAGGAAAAATAATAACTCACTTAACATGAAAAATTTTGAAACTAGAGTCTATTTTCTCAAGTATATAACTATGTTTAATTAAGATTCAATTGTTTACCCAAAATTAGATCTGAATTTTGTAAATTTTTTAAGTTATAATCATAAAAAAAAATCAGTACCTTAAATTTTGCCCAACTTTGACCATGGCACGTTTTTTTCCTGTAAGCACCATTGATTTAATTTTCACAGCATGTAAACATAAGTATTTAGTTTGTCTAAATCTGAAATTTGAAAATAAAAGCTTGAAAATTAAGCTAGTTGATTTTTTTTCTGTAGTCACTTGCTTTGATTACAGATGCAGGGTCCCACTCCAGGTCACTGGAAGTCAGCTATGCCAGGGTTTCTGATTTGTTACAGTCACTGGGGGAGATCCCCTGCTGTGACAGGTGTACAGTTATTCTCATATCACCACCCCAATCACCCCCCCCCCCCCCAAACCCAACCCACCAAGTGTTATGCAGTAATTGTTATTGTTTTCACTGTATCTCCTTAATTGTAATGCTGTTTCCACTCCGATATGCAAAAACTTTCCTTGAAAAAATAATTCAAGGTGTAATCCAGAAGATGCAATGTTGTGTAATGTAGCATTTTTAAAGAAATCAATTTTCTTTTAAATGATTTTAACAAATATAATTGAACCCATCAGTATGCTTAAATTATTATAAAATATGAAGCACATGGATAAATAAAGACACAATTAAAAATTGTGAAATCTAAATCAAGTATTATTTTTAGATATTTATTGTTTTGCAGATTTAAAAGATATATTTTTGTGGAAAAAAATAAACATTTGTATGCATGATGTGGTGTTACCTGACAAGATTGAGATTTATGATGATGCAATTGAGAATTATGAATCAACTTTTATATTCAGATATATATGTTAAATTGGAAATATATAGAAATATAAACTTAAATTAGAAAAAAATTGATGTGATAAAAAAATGAGGATTTAATACAAACATTTGTTCAATATTTTTCACGCTCAGCAGAATTTGAGATCAGGCTTTGTTTGCCCTGTTTTATGTTGTTAATTAGCTATATTTCAACTGTATACATTTCATAAAAAAATACATATATATTTAATAATATATATTATACAAAAAAATAGATTCTATTGAACAAATGTGTAAACTACTGAAATGTCAACAGTTAATCGAAAAAAACAACTACCGGTAATGATCATGGTAATAGTACAGATCATTTGTTCACAAACTGCTCACATGCTTTAGTTTCAACATTAGCAAACACATGGTCAGGTCACAAAATATTTTTTGCAACAATTTCTTGCTCATCAATACAAACCAATCATATCAACCAACCATGGCCTTTATTACCTCTTCCTCTTACACTTTATCTCCATTTGATATTATTTTAGATTTTTACCTTCAAGGTTAACGTCAGCTGAGCACTGTGACCCATAGGTCCCTTGTTTTGGTTTACCTTTAGTCTTTTACTTGTTATTAATTAGATTACAACAAATATGGTTGTCCTTCCTGGTTTAAGGTAAAGGTGACCTGTTTGGCACGGACCTGGCCCATCAAGATCAGATCATAAAATCTAGCTGTGATGTCAAGTCCCTCACCTACTGCGATCTCCAGTGCATTTTGCTCAAGGGATTGTGGGATGTCATGGGAATGTACCCAGAATTTGCCGAGAAATTTGCCGAAGATATCCAGCATGACCTTACATACAATCTGCGAGAGGGATACGAGAATGAGGTAAGTATCCCATTTATAGGTGGGATTTAATTTTTATTTAAAAAAAAATTAAATTTTTACTGTAAATATAGAAGGATTCTTGTCAGATACCATGATTGCAGTGTTTGGAATCTAGAGACAATGATGGGACCTTAGGTTAGCTTCAGTTGCCAAGGCAAAGAAACATCATTTTTCAAAACATGGGGCCTGGACAGCTTAGCGGTAAAATGCT
The DNA here is from genome assembly GCA_026874595.1 of Sipunculus nudus. Lineage (NCBI taxonomy): Eukaryota > Metazoa > Annelida > Sipuncula > Golfingiida > Sipunculidae > Sipunculus > Sipunculus nudus. The sequence goes on from CM049321.1 coordinate 11,303,209, forward strand.
TGGCTTTCTCCGATGGCGACCCGGGTTCGATCCCTGGTGTGGCTATGAGAGTGGGTTGTAGTTGCCCGTCCAAGGTCGGTGGTTTTCTCTGGGTCCTCCGGTTTCCTCCACCCTTTCCGACTACCGAGCCCCAACATCCGAGCCATGGAGAGTGCCTCGTATTAGTTATAATAACTAGTTGTACAATCCATGTAAAATAAATAAAGTTTATATTTAAAACATTTAGCTCATTTGTTGAATTGTACATTGGAAGTGTTGCAGCCCTACGAGTGCAGCCATTTTAACCATTGAACAAACCTTTAGAAGTTACTTGAAGAATAGATGGTCATATCAGTTCACTGTGTAAAGCATGACTGCACAGCAAAATTTACTATATTTTCCAGTATTTCAGCTGAAAATTCCTAATAACTCTTATATTTGTCTCCATTGCTCCTATAAAATTCCTGTATATTTCTTGAGCAGCCTTGTGAGAGCTTGAATAGGGCTGTGACTCAAAATATTTCCCACTTTTGTCAGTGTCATTCAAATTTACACTAGATCAGTATCTCATTAAATTTACTCACGCCAGATAATGAGCCTTCAGATAAATGTGGAGCAAACCATAAAGTCATTCTTACTGGGATTGTGTCAGCTTATATTGTGGATGTGAGTGATAAAGCCTGGCATGCTTACCAACTGTGGGATTTTTCAACAGATAAAATACAACAACATAGCGATTTGATTTTTAAATCACTAAATAGCCTGAAAGATCAGTCTGATATAGAATGATAATCATTTATTTGACAAAACATTATACTGCCAGTCAACAGGGTACATGCTTAACTAAAGATATGGAGGGTTGAAGGCTACTCCAATGCTGCTTAACTTCAAATACTTTTATGTGGAGACTCTGGCTAGTAACTAAGTGAGAGAGCCATAGGGTGGGGTCTACACCATAGGTCTGCTACCTGGCTTAGTAAATTTAGGCCCCCATCCTGACCCATAGGGCTGCCTGCTTTATCAAACAGGGATTTTGGGTATGTGTAGGAGGGGAATATTAAGGGTATATATAGTATATAAGGGTATATATGGAATATCCTACAAGGGGTCAGGAGATATGATGCAAGTATTCTTGAATCAGGGCTGGCTGGCTAAAGTTATTTGTGAAATCCAGTGCCGATTGCCTAAGATGGGCCATAAATAATGAAGGACATATAATGGTAATCAGTTAAACATTACAAAATTTTAAAATAATTTAAGAAAAGACTTTGTGTAAGGCAAGGAGACATTATCCAACTGCCGTTTGGTGTTGCTAACTCATCAGCTGGTTGATAATCAGTGATTAATTGTTCAACCAATGCATAATATTTAAAATTTTCTTTTTTATAATAATGGTCAATGAAATAACATTAACTTGGTTTGCAAAGTAAGCATTTGATTAAAAGTTGTACACTTGTTACTATATGATATACAGTGGAACCTCTTCTAAAGGGCATCTTTCCACTTAGGGCACCTCATACCGGTATTTACAGCCACTAATGGGCAGTCCCCAGAAAGTAGGTTCCAAAATCTGTAACCCCCAACTAACGAACCTTTCTATTGCTGGCAATATGTTGGTTCCCATTGATGTCCGTAATTCGGAGGTTCTACTTTAATTTGGTGTTGAATTCAGATAAGGAACTTGGGTTCATGGGTCACTTGTAATTATTATGTTGCTAGGAGGCAGAGATGAATGGTAACCTTCCAATGACCTTGCCATCAATATCTGAAGACGACGAAGAGGAAGAAGAGGAGGAGGAAGAACAACGAGAAAAAGAAGATCTCGATGCAAACGTGGACAGCAAGTCTACGAACAAATCAGAGACCATTCCACTCAACTCAATGGAAACCCGCTCACTTCACCTCCCAAACGTCTTGTCAGGTCGGAAAGGTCGGAGTATTTTCAAAAAGAGTGCAAGCATGGACCACGCCGTCGACTTTAAGGATGCCAGTCCCTATCACAGCCTTGATGGGTAGGTTTGGCTATGACACGATTTATGTCCTGTGCAAGGTTACTATGCCCTTAAACAGACTTTGCATCTGAAATATATATTGAAGTAATAAAAATATATTCAAATTTGATTTTCTAGGGAGTTAGATCACACTATACTGAGTCATGCTATGAGAAATGTATATGTTTTATGCTAATGGTGTTTCAGGAATCAAGAATTGTGAAACAAAGAAATATCAAGAAACATACGTGATTTTGATCATCCCATTGATTTAAATGGGAAACTGAATTATATTTAGATTATCAAAAATTTCTGTGAAATGAAATAAATCCTACTTACTAGGATAAGAATAATATACTTTAAATCCCTTTAGGATTTCTACTCATTCAAATAAATAAGGTTAGTATACATTTTGATTATCTCTGGTATCAGAGCAGACATTTCACAGTGCAAAGAAGTACATCCCAGGTTATGCTGACATGACTGTAGAACACTTAAAATGAACCACAAGTACATATTTTCTTGCTATGCATGCATTGTCTTGTCGCTAAGTTGTGAGAGGTCTTGTGAACCACGGAAATCTAGAACCTAGCGGATTAAAATTTAGGCATAAATTATTAAATAAATTCCTATTTTAGTTGTTATTATTTCCTTCTAATATTAGATCGTTTCTAACATATGCAAAATAAACATACCTTATTTTTTACACTGTTACATATTTAATCAACCTTAAAATTGTTTGTTGCTTCTACTTTTTTGTGTGAAAGTGCCATAAAATTTAAGGATATTAAAATCTTCCATTAGAAATACCTTAAGACCTTCAGATCTAGGAGGGTGATCTTGAAGGTTTTAATACAGGTTGTGGGTTGCAAAACCCAAACTCTAGTTGTAAGACAGCCAAAATTTATATTCAGCAAATTATGCATCTATCATGACAATATCAGTTGAAAACCTTTTTCTCTTTCCAGTCAGGAGTGTCTCAAATGGTAAGCGTCCAAGTCCTTTATTGTGTGATTAAGGGTTTATCAGCTTTTTAGACAAAAATGTTAGAAAATACCAAATCAACATGATTTTTTATTTTAACTTTTTTTTGGTGGAGATCCTGGCTTTGAGTCATGTGCTATGCCTCTTAGCCACTGAAGCCGGTATTAACATGATTGTTTGACAAAATGAAAAATTGATCAGAATTAACTAAAATACTATTCTTGTCACCCTAAAAACATGCAGCAATAAAGTAAAATCTTTAATAAATACATGCACTTGGTTTTAATCTGGTCAAACATTCTCTATAAATTTTGACTAAAAAGCTTTCCCTGTCTTATCAGAAATAATTTTATGTGGAAGTGGTAATAGTCCGGGCCAAGGGTGACTTATGGTTCAGTTACTTTGTGTTCCTTACAGGGCAATGGGCCAAAATATGTCTTTTAAGAAGTCCTTTTAAAATGGAGAACAAAATTCTTGTTGCTTTTTTTGGTGATTGGGTGATATTTTTAATATGAATTTAAATGAATTCTTGTTTTACAGAAGATAATTTCTATAAGAGAAAAAAAGTCAGTTTAAAGTTTTTAACATGATCAGTTTTCATATTAACTGAATTCTTTTTTTTCAGAAGATATTTTTATAAGAGAAAAACTTGATGATATCTTGAATACCCTCATTTTATTAATAGGAAATGAGTATTAAAAGTTCACCAAAAGAAATAATAGATTTACAAAAATGTTTGTAAAAGTTGTCAGTATTCTAATATTCTGTTAAACCTATTCCCAATTCTCATATTACCTCTTTTTTAGATATCAGTGTATTTTATTTGAATTGTGACCGTTGACCAAGTGCATTATTATGGAGTCAGTAGTTATAAGGGCATCTTTCATCCTTTGAAGAGATTTTGTCAAAAATATTGAATTTCCCATGCAAAATATGAACCTGTCCAACAGGAATGGTCATCCATTTATCTTTTGTCATTTATTTTTGTCTTCTGTCTAATGTTGGCAAGATAATAATACAATAAGTTTCCATAATTGTTTATTATCAAAAGCAATACTGAATTTGTATCTCTGCCCTTGTATTAAAAATGATCCTAGAACTGTTTATCAACGCGATTCACTGTACTCCGGTCATGAAATGAGAATGTTTGTAGGGTCAAAATAATTATTATTGAAAATAACAGGTCCAAGGAAATATATGATATTATGCATGGATTGACAGAATTTCTTGGTGATGGAGGGGGCCCTGCTTTGTGTCTTTGTTTTATGGCTTACATTACGTTAAGAGCCTTACCGGAGTTTGTGTCTGTAATATTTAGCAAACTCCCGCGAAGGAGGCCCTTTGGACACAGGCTGAGGTAATAGTACACGTCTTCATTAGTTCATTTCACATCATTTCCCGTGTACATATTACTTGTGTCTGGCTAATACGGATGACTGGACTTGCTGACCGATGACCGGTTATGATTTTATCTCCAGTTTTTGCACCGATTTTACCCAGAATGACTTTCCCCTTCGGGCTACTTTTTTTTGCATGTCATCCATTCTCCACGGGTTTATTTGCACACCACTCCTCGGCGTTAAACGTGGAATGGATTAGTTGCATATCTTTATTCACAGCTCAAGCTTTTTATATTACTCAAGATGGCTTTCTTGCATTTTATTTTTACAGGATTTTCTCAGTGTTGCAAGTATATCTTTGTTTTCAGCACAACATGTAGGTCAAAAATTGGCCTAGCTAAACCCATTTCTGATTTGTCTTAACAAGAGGGAGTCAAAATAAGGACTTTTATAAGAGAGATTTTGTGAAAGGCGGTCTATCAGACTTCCAATAGATATCATCTATAATAGCGACTTTTATCATGACAGAATTAGCATTAGAACTTAGGACCACTTCTCTAATATCATAATATCAAATATCAAAAGTAAACAATTTATAGACCTGGTGTAACAATACGGCTTAGGCCAAAAAAATAGAAAGGTATGGTTCTCAGGCACTTTTTTTCAGAAATCAATGCGGGCAAGCGGTATTTTATTTTTGACCTTTTTAGGTATGTTTCGATAAAATGTCATATGAGAAAAGCATGTAAATGACAGGTTTCTTCTTGCTAAACAGGTAAAGCAACTTCATAACAAAGGAAATCGTATCGAAATTGTATTATTTTACCATCTTGAATGACAAAATCATAATAAAAATGTTTGATGCGGGGGGTTAAAATTGACGCGGGCGGTGCCTGAGAACCATACCTTTTATTTTTTTTTTTGGCCTTAGATATGGACGAACATGATTATTTCTTTTAGAAAAATGTATTTATTTAATAAAAATTTGGCATTGAATTCACAATTATGTATTTATATAGATATATGTAACCAAATGTCAATAGTTCTTTCCCGTTATGAGTATATATATATATATATATATATATATATATATATATATATATATATATATATATAATATATATAAATATATGATATATATATCAGTATATTTATATATATACAGGTGTTGTGATAAGATTTTCCCTGATATTTCCAGTGTTGTTTCGATGTTACCGCATGTTCCATATTTTCAGGCTGCATTTTCCATATTTTTAAATCTTGGGTTAAATATTTTCTGAATGAAATGTTTGCATGTGATGGTTATATATTACTTTTCCCACATTCCTTATCTTTTAGTTACAATGATACTAGTAAAGCAGCCCAGAAGGGCTGCCAGACTATCACTAAAAATCCTTTCGGGAATTCAAAAAGTCATTCAGAAAATCACCTAAAATCCCTCAAATATAATGGACATGTCGATTCTGTCGCTGGATGTGGTATAAGGGGGAAGGGCTTGCCAAGTATTGAAATATTATATGCTATTTTGTGTTTCAAAGGATGTCATACAGGAATATGTAATATTACCCTTATCTAATAATCATTTGGAAATTTTACTGAATGTTGTTTACTCAAAAAGTAGAAATATGTAATTCACAAGACTAGCATCCTTGAGTTATTTCTAGTGTTAAGTGTAGCTTAGCACAAGAAGTTCTCATTTTTTTTAGAAATATATAAATTTCTACACCAGCTGACCAGCGCCAGGGTAACATATATCAGTGAAAGGATTTTTTTTTATTTTTTCATTTATGCTGGTCTGAATTAATTATATTTACATTTCAGAATAATTTAGGGAAATATGGATTCCTTAACAGCATATTTAATGAATGTACGCGTAATATCATATGTACAAATTTATTTTTGTATTTAATCAACCATGAATGCGGTTTTATGAAGCATCCCATTGTAAATAGTCATTAAACCACGTTTGATTTAATTTCAAATAGCTTTGTTTATCTTTCAATAGGATATGAGGTCTATGTTTTGCGGAGTGCTTTCCTCATTAATTACTAATTAATAGGTGTACATGGTCTGATGTGCTGATAAATTAAAATATATATATATATATGAAAACACTTTGACATGTTACATTTTTTCCGAATCACCTATATAATTTTTGCAAGATTTTAAATATAGTATGCATCATAGCCTTTTAAGTGCAGAATTGAGTTTACTTATAGCACAGGTTTGAATTGTGTTCTCATATAGACATTGTGTTATTTTTGAGTATATAGAAAACGTTTACATTTATCCGTATGTAAGTCTTTCATGTTTTTATGTCAGTTATACATGTGGCAAATTTACAGTCATCCTATGAATAGCTAGAAAAGAACTTTAGGGTGTCAGTGGTCATGTTTGTTATGTACTGTGCACTGGTACTAGATCAGTTTCGCTTCTTCCGTACACCAAGCACTTGCCGAAAATCCCCTCATTTTCCTCTGTGTTTCTCTGTAACGAACTTTAGAAGCTTAGGAACTTTTATTTATCACAATGTTAAGTGGTCTTGTTGGCTAATGCTTGTGTTTTGAAATATCTATTTTATTGTTTCTGTTTTATCCCCTTTTTGTTAAATACCGTTAACTCTCTATTTAAGGCTTCTGGATCAAAGAATGGATACATCCCCGAAACTACGTAATCCAGAGTCAAGGTCCCGTCCCTTCCCTGGACGGGTGAGTTTCCAAGCACCCCCTGCGGAGAGCACAAGTTTGACAAGGTCATCTCAACTAGAGCGACATTCTGGTAAGTCATGTGTGATGATTAAGGTATACTGAAATGAACATGTAAGAAGTTCAGTTTGATGTTATATATTGAAGTAAATATTCTCCTGTTTGTCACTAATTCGGTTAGTTTTCAGAGGTTAAAATATATAATTATTATGGAGAAGAAGGATATAATTTATAATTTAAGTATTCCTCAGTTTCTGTCCAAAACAGCAACCATGTTTACCATATGTACTAGTCTCTGAAATAACATGTTGTTAGTTTTATAAAGTGGTTCCAGCCAGGGTTCCTATCCATCTTAATAATCAGAGAAAATCAGGTAGAAAGGTCAGACAATCTTAGGAAAATAAGAATTATCAGGGCAGAAAATTTGAGTGTCCCAAGAGACACGTTGACACTTTGCGATCACGTGTTTTATATCCAAATACTGTTACCACTTGATGAATGTCTGCGATTGTTTTTAATGTAGACATTGGTTGACAGATTCTCATTGAGTGATGAAAACTCATGAGGAAAAAATCAGGGAATTTTGATTATTTATTTATAACAACATCTTTCAATTAATTTTTGTTGACATCAGGTCCTTGTGGCACATACTAATATTCAAATGAAAGAAAAAATTCTTTAGGTCCTTGTGTTTCAATGTTCTATTAAAAAGCTTGGATTCGTTATGGCTTTGTCAATTTTTTTTCCGAATAAACGGTCACGCATTTGTTAACAATTAGTTGTATTTATAGATTAATTTGTTTATAATTAATTGCATTTATAGATTAATTTGTTAACGATTAATTGCATTTATAGATTAATTTGTTAACAATCATTTGTATTTATAGATTCATTTGTTAACAATTAATTGTATATATAGATTCATTTGTTAACAATAAGTTGTATGTTTAGAGTCCTTAGGTGATTTACCAGAACGGATGCAAATTGAAGACATTAAACAAGGCCTGGAAAATACTCAGACGTCGGTGGCTGATCTGGACCAGAAGGTTGCTGCCCTTACACAGGACGTGGCCAGCTTGGCAGGAGATGTTAAAAAAATGTTACATCTGTTGCAAGTGTCTGGCATACAGAGGCCACCGGCATATTCTGTCCAATCACAAAAAGGCAGCAGTCAAAGTTTGAATCTGAAAGGACCAATAACCTCACAGTATGATTCCTCTCAGCCAATCAGCCGCAACTTAACAGACAGCGTCAGTTCTGCGTCAGAGGTGCTAATTTCAAGGTCATCCAGGACAGATGAACCTCAGACATGGTCAGGGTCAAGGCCATTGCTCGGATCAGAATCTGATCGAGAAACAGATAGTTTTGGGAACATACAACTTGGTGGTTCTGTTGAAACAATGGAAACCTGTGTGACCCCTATTGACATTGAATTTTCTGCCAGGGATAACCTGGGTAGGATAACAGATTCAGACCCTGGGGTCAGGTGGGGATTTAAGGATGGCAGGGATAATGCAAATTTTCAGTTACAGCAAGAAGCAGGGGATGAATTTTACCCGAGCAGATCTCAAACTGGTCAGAGCAGCAGAGTAGATGACACAATACTTGAGATGGATGATAATGATGATGATGATGATAAACCAGGCCTACTCTCCACGGATCTATGAGTCATCAATCAAAATGAATATTATTTCTTATGTCTGTACTACGCCTACAGCCCAGGATGGAATAAACAAATATTGAAGATATTTTACTCAGAGGGGCATTGGATTGTAGCAGTTCCAAGTCTGCTCATACAGAATTTGTATCAGAGCACAGTATCTATTTGTAACACATATTCCTAATGTTGTTTAGTGATCTTTATTAGGGCTGTAACGATGCATTACTGGTCCTGTATTTCATGGTTCAAAGCCGTAGGGGAATCTGGAATTTCCGTCTATCGATGTTTCTATGATATAATGTCAACCAACATGGGTAACAACGTCCACAATGTCATGAAAAAGGCGTCCGATATGGGGACGCAACCCCTGCGCTGTTAAGATGGCGCCTGGGAATGTTAACCTATATATTGCTCATGGAAATTTTTATTTTCAAAGAAAATTTGTCTTTAATAAGTGCTGTATGCTGACTTACTGCTACCATTTATGAAAAGGCACATGCCACGTGACGTAATCCGCTTTATAGACGGGCGTATAATCACGTGATTAAACCCTTGTTTGTAAAAAATGCTGTCAGTCCCTATAAAACGACTATCCCTAGGGTAATTTACTCAGGGATTTATACCCAAAATTTAAACATTTTGAGAATTTTACTATACCGATCTATATGTCAAATTTTATTAAATCTACAGAACCGTTCTTCACAAATATCTTTGCGAAAACAAACAACCACACTGAATCGACTGGAACAATAATCCACGCTTCGCACAGAGTTCATAAAACGTGTGTTATAGGTGGAACGTCATTGGCCAGAAACTAGTTTAGCACCTGGTGACTGGCTGATCACTGCACAAATAAGATAAATAGATAACGCAATTTCGGTTGGTCTGTCAGTAAATCATGTACGCTACGGACGATGGCATGTTGAAAATTTATTTGGGAGAGGGGGATATTATTATCCAGGAAGTTTGGTATGCGTCAAATCATGAGCTGCAGGGGCGGATCCAGGATTTAGGAAACGGAGGGGTCCAACCCAGGTCTATTAATGACAAAACCTAAAAAAAGGTCCCTCAGGTCCGGAAAAGGGGGTCCAGGCGGCAGAATTGGTGTGATACCCCTTTAAAAGTTTGCGGTGTCTGAAAAAAAGGGGTGGGTGGGTGGCGTCATGATCCCCTAGGCCTCCTCCCTGGATGCGCCTGGATGATCATGTACCGTTACAGCTCTAATCTTTGGTGATGTGATCTGTACCACAAAATACCCGGTATGGGTATACACCTTCAGTGTATCGGACGTGTTGTATGTGTATTTCTGAAAGACAGTCAGTTTAAACCAAATGTTGATGTCATATAATAATACACCTTGTGGACAAGGTGAATTTCCGTATGAGAAAACTTAATTAAATATTGGTAAAGGTACTTTAAATGCAATACAGGTGTATATCCCTAGATGACATCATATTTGAACATTCTGCATGCAGTGTGTTATAAGCGTAATATCAAATAACTTATTATATTAAATAACTGTATTATTATAATAATATGTTAAGTATAAAGCAGAGACACTTTAGTGTTAAGGTAAATATTAGTGGCTTCCCCTAAAATATAGGCTTGAACAAAATATAATATGAATGTAAGGACATGTTTACATATCCATACGGTGAAATTTAAATGCTTGTAACTAAAAATGGATGAGATATTTCGATTTAAAGTTCGTTTAAAGGAAATTTAATTTTAGGAAATCCCAACCTTTGAGAATATGGTCACGTTAAATACCGCGTTATAGATCATTTTTGTTCTTAGCTTTCAGAATATGCACCGTTGGTCCCAGAGTTCCGATTTAGTTGATATTAAGGAAACACTGAAACAATGTTTAAACAAGACTTCTCGGGCAGTTCTGAGGACTTATAGGGGCCAGATTCCATATCACTTAGAAAAGCCTTCAAAATGTACTCGTTAAGTCTCACAAACTGAGAGACGGGTTCAAAAGAGCTGCCATTGACGTAACGTGTCACGATATTCTTGTAGTCTGTTCTAACAATAATTGCCCATTTAAATTTGGCAATTTTTCTATCTACATGGAATAATAACACATATTTTAACACTCAAGTTGACAAGGGCTTAAAGAGGTAACAAAAGATGAAAAACCTCAGTATAGACACTAACATTTCTTTTTACGACCTAACCTCTTGCTTCTTCTGGACCTTGTTGCCAAGTGGTATGGCGCCTGCCATCAGCTGCTGATCTCATTTTGATAGATACTTTTTAAAAACATTTATGATAATAACCAACCAATCAGCAGTTTTTACGAACCTCTTAAAGTATGTGACCAGTGCCCTTTATCTTCGTCAATGGAGTTACGAGTTTTTTAGATATTCATTTTAGTGCACCACTAAAATAGTTTGAAAGATACGGTTTTGGTTTCATTCTAGTTTGTTAGACCAATGCCTTTCCTCCATTGCAGTTTTCTTTTTGGAAACGGTCATTTCAGGTTCGTGTTTTAAGCGCATTGCAATTTCGGGATAATAATACCAAGTTTCAATGGACCCCCCATGGGGAACAGACTATGGAAAATATCAAAACGAAAAGTTGTTTCCAAGTCTGAACGAGAGATGGCGTTGGTGGGTATTTGCGGTATCACTGTAAAGATCGTATATGCAAACTTCTCGTCAGAGAAATAGATAAAAGCCAAAAATCAAACCACGAAGGTAACCCGTTGTCATTTAAAGTTGTGGCATATATAGTAACTGCCAAAAAAGGCTCCAATATAGGGACAATACAAATTTGACATGGTGCTACTGCAGCCTATTTCTATAAAAGACCATACAGGACGCGTCTAGTCATGTTTTAATATTATATACAGGGTTTTTGTCAGTGTGATATTTTAAGTACAGGCCAAAGCTCCATCTGTTATACTAATTTTAGTGAAACTCTCTTGAGTATATACGCATTGTGAGATGATAGTCATGATCACCAAAATGTGTGTAGTATGATATTACAAACGGGCATTTTTGGCTTTTAATTTATGGAAATTTCAGAGTAATTGTCCTAGACCTTGTATCAATGATGGTTTAGCCGGGATATATTCTAACGTACGGTTTACCTCAACATGTGCAGTTTTAAATGGAAATTGGGCAGTTTTTTTGTAACGCTCTGTTCTGTTCACATGCATATCATGGCTACACACTAAAATAATAGGAACTGAAAATATTCTGTTATATTTCTGTAATAATTATATAATGTTTCATATTTACTTTCATAATTCATTGATAATATATTTTGTTAAATATATAAATGAAAATATGACAGAACATTGATTTTACCTTAGAAATCAGAAATATGACCTGATATTCATAGATTTTCCGAGTTTCCACACACCGGAAGTAAAGTTTCCTCTTTTAAATTGTGATCATCTGATATGGTTTCAGGAATTTATGATGACGTCACTGGACCATTTCTCGGGTGACCCTGGTCCCTTGGCCATCAACTGTTTTAAGTTATAACAATTTTAGGCTTCATTTTATGTTGACCTAGGAACGCTTGTTTACAAGTTTGTAGTGCTAAACTTTTCTTAAGATATACCCTGGCTGCATTTTATCTTATAAATATATTGTTTTCACTTCAGTATTTTTTACATAATTACAAAAACTGTATGCTATACAATATCGAAAAGTCTTGCCAGGGAATTTCTGTTAGCTATAAAAGGAGAAATCAATGAATGGTCAAGGGGATTATATATGTAGCGTGCAATACAGAGGTATTTGTTTTATGTACTTTACACTAGAAATACGGAAAGGCAGGGGTGTGTTTTATATGCTTTTGTTTTACAACAGTTTGCCACTTTGTTTAATTAATGAGTGGTTCTAGTCATTCAGCCGCTGTGTTTCCCCACATATTTAAATTACCTGCTTTTAATTCCACTTAGTTGTATTCAAGCTAGTCATGTCAATTTGATGTGTTCACTGATTTAACATATTAAACTAACAAATAGTATATATACAGGGTCGAATTTAGTGTACGGGGTCGCACCCCTTTTAATGACAAAAAAAATCTGAAAATAGTAAAATAATCGCTTAATACCCAATAGCGGAGCCGGGTCTCGCAGCATGATGCCTTAAAATTACTCCAGATTATGCCATACCATCTTAAATTTTCAAAAAGAGTTTATACTCCCTGGGGGGAAGGTGCTTACGCCCATAATTGCCTCTGCAACCCCCCGTCTGAAACCCTGTATTCGCCCAAAATGTCATTATTATACAGTAACTTGATACTTTGAATACAAAGACCTGGCTCCCCATTTATTTAATTTACGCAATATTTTGACAGTTAAGCTTTGGTGAATAGATGGATTGTAAGATGAAGATAACAAAAGGTAACCAAACCTAATCGTCATGTGAAATACGTGATCCACTGAAAATATGATGGCCGCCAATGCGGGCATGAGTAGGCAGGGATCACGCGGCCTTATTTCGATTCTACCACCCTCATTTGCATACGAGATCGCGTGAGCTACACAAATTACCCAAAAATCAATTCCCGGCTTTCCTAATGCTGGAAGTGCATTTTAACTTTCCATGTGCAAACATTTTAGACGCGAATTATTTACCATAACATAACTGGTGTTCTGCATCATATAAAAAAGTAATGTCTTACAATATTCATCGTATAAAAAAAAAAAAGAAAAAATATAAAGGACCTTGAGAGGGCAGTTTAAATCGGGCTAAAATGGGTTTAATTGCAAATTCCTGCATTTAAATTGTTTCAAATAAATCAAGTGAAATTACGACTAAATATTATCAAATGCAAATGCACTTACAAATACTTTTGCACTCCATATTAAGATATCTTTATATATTGTAATAAATACCTGAGAATACATAGCTACTGAAACTTATTTTTGAAAAATGATCACACCGTTCGTAATGAAGGTTATCTTCCCTATTACAATTCCGAGATTACACATTAAACCTGCATATAAAAATCAATTGTTTGAGCTCTGCATTTAAATGTAACATTTTCATATGGAAATGCAATTGAGTCCAAGCTTGAATTTATATATATATATATATTTTATAAATTTATTGCATAATAATTAGCATAAGAATCATTTGTATTTAGTCAAACTGGTAAAAAATCAGCCTTTAGTCTGATATTACTATACATTTAGGAAGGGCTTGACAATATATATATATATATATATATATATATATATATATATATATATATATATATATATATACTGTGGTATTCAATGTGGTACGTCTGTTTCATTGTTGGACTTGTGTACAATTCCTGCGGGTTATGTTGGCTCCCTCTACCTGTGAACATATGAACCTCTATTTTTATAAATCGATGTCTTGTCTGTGGCTGGTAAGTGTACATTATTAAACAGCCTTCTTGTACGATGACTATTTTTGTCCATATTTTTTCTCTCGTTTTATCATCTGTGATGTGATGCACTTTATTATTATTATTATTATCATCAACATTATTATTATTATTTATTATGATATATTGACAAATAAATTTGTAACAATTACCATGTTTTCTTTTTCAATTCATATACATCCAGCCACGGTTACTCTGTTACCTGACTGTATACATCTTACTTACCTTGTCCCCTTACATTTTAAGGAATAAGACCAGATTATGAATGCTTTGATTGTGAGAAAATTCTGTCATTAGGGTTCTCTGTAGTTTCCCAATAATCTTTGAATTATGCAACTCATATACAGTCAAGCCCGCTTATTGTCATGACGTCGGTACATGCTTAAATTATTACAATATCCGGGATATGATATTATTATTACGGGAGTTTCTACACCGATGTCGTTTGAGTCGCATAAAAAAGCGTTTTGTCTTGCATGTTATTGAATAAATCGTTGATAAAAAAGAAACATAAACGTTTATGAATATTTTAATAGTATAGCTGCATGTCCCATTAAGTGTATGCGCAACTGCGAGTTTATTTCCTATCATTTTGTCCTCATAGATCGCCTTCTCGGCGTTTGATGTGATATTAACTGCGAACTGGTATTACTGCAAAGGTTCCCAGCATGACAATAAACGGGATTATGACAATATTCCATGGCATCAAACGGTCAGATTTACCATTGTAAATATAGGAAATGGTTTTGGAATTGAGATTTATATGACAATAAACGAGATTTCCTATTAACCGAAATTACACAAAGTGGGCTTGACTGAGAAAATTGTCATAATTGTTAGCCTACATCATACTATGTCGTTGAATACTAGTAAGGAGGATGATATAGACCAAAGTCACTTTGATGACAGAAGTATGCCTAACTTAATATATGTATACATGTATATTCCAGTGGTAGGAGCTGAAAACGTTACGTGGGGGGGGGGG
The DNA here is from genome assembly GCA_026874595.1 of Sipunculus nudus. Taxonomy (NCBI): domain Eukaryota; kingdom Metazoa; phylum Annelida; class Sipuncula; order Golfingiida; family Sipunculidae; genus Sipunculus; species Sipunculus nudus. The sequence continues at coordinate 11,318,235 of CM049321.1, forward strand.
GGGGGGTAGATTTTTTTTTTCATAACCGGGGCTATTGTTTGTACGCCTCAGTACATGGTTATCCCCTTTTTCTGCCCCCCCCCCCCTCCGGAATCTTCAACACATTACCACCGGGGGTTGTCTGAACGTAATTTCAGGTAACCCCCACTCAGTACAGATTACGCCCTCACTGATTTAAATAATTAATTCATATGCTTTTAATAAGCCACGTAAAGGATACGAGATTTAAAAGATTGGAACAATGTATGAAATATAAAGTTTGAGTGTAGAGTATATATATATATATATATATATATATATATATATATATATATATATATATATATATATATATATATATATATATATATATATATATAGTCCTACACTTCACCAAATCGTTTCGCACAATACAAGCAAACATAAGTAATACAGAATTATGTGGAGACATAAGACAGATATTATAAGTAAATGACTTTAAGAAACAAACAAAAAAGTAAAAAGAATGCAGGCCTGCCAAATCACTCTTTTTGGAAGAGTCACTCTTTTTAGCGAACCTGTTAGCTTATGCGTCGTCCGTCCGCCGTCGCGCTTACGTTAACCCATGCTATATCTCAAAGCCGTCAGAGCTAGCAGCGCCAAATTTTACCGAAGAATCAGTCACATGACAAACTTTATCGGATTGAGCTTATTTTGGCATCGTCCGCATTCATCAGCATTATACAGGGGAAAAGCTAGAAAACCATTTAAAAATCTTCTCTGAAACTGTCAAGCCAAAATGTTTAAAGTGTCACAGAAATAATTCTAGGAATGAGCTCTCTTATGTTTGTTCGAATGGTTACAGTTCGGTGATTTATGGCCGAGTAACAGGATGTTGAACTTAGTTATTTGGAAAAATAAGCATACTAAACTTAACGAAACGGAAACGGCTGTAACTATCATCACCAAATTATATGCAAATGTTGGTCACAGACTCGTATTTGAAATTGACGTTTTGTTGGCGCAACCTGCATTGACCTTCTCTGTACGGGGCCATCCTTCATCTATACCTTAACCCATAATATCTCAGGAGCTAGCATCACTAAATTTTATGCACAAATCAGTCATATGTTTCACATTAGTCTCGAATGTGGGATTGAACTTTTTGCGGCACCACCTGCGTTGACTTGCATTGATTTTTTTTATGGAATCGAGACGCAAATTTGCAAAAGAGAGATGAAGCTGATCGTGTATAGGCACACAGGTAAGATCGATTCGCAGTGAATTTTGCTCAAATTTACATTTAAAATGGTCTACAGATAGTATGTTAAAGAAGGTGTAATAGTACAAAGCGGGATGCGTTTTTTGTTAATTTAAATGCTGATAAGTATTTAATTCAGGTTGAAAAATGCATCCTGCGAGGAATAGGTGAAGCGGTAGTCAAAAGAAACAGGGCAAAGGCCTTTCTTAACATAACGATGAATAAACATGCTATGGCTGCATAGGAAAATCGAACTGATAAAGTAACAGAGAAGAAAGGGTTTTTGAGTGACTCCTCAGGTTCGTCACATGAACATTATTAATGGTAATAAACGAATCAATATGAATAAATCAGAACTTGAACCCTCGGATGATTATTCTGTAAGCTAGTCTGGGTAGCCGAAGAAATAATGAAATGACTGTGTGTATTGATAATTCAAGGAAGTTCACAATGTATCTGATCAAGGCGTTAAATTCACAAGGTGTACAAAAGCACTGGCAGATTTTTTGGTGAAAGCTGTTGAAGAAAGGGTTAGAGTTTATGAACAGAGAGTGGATGAACTGTTACGACTGGTGCATGGTTGATCTAGAGAATACAGTTGATGAAATGAAGAATTTGAAACCTGATCAGCAACAGCAATACACAAGACGGACTTCGATACGAATAACTACAAGTGATAACTGGCCCGAGAAAAAAGAGGAAAATACTTAGCAAATGTCTCTGAAAATGGCCATCTGATACTTATACCCTGATGACCTCGCCGATATGAGAATAAATAATTTTTAATGTAATCAATTTTTTTGCGTTGTTTTAAAATTGCACGGAACTTGCCACCGAAAACAACCGAACTGCCTTCGGCAAAGACCGGAATGCCTCCGTGCTCGCTGGATCAACACGGCGCATGCTGCGTGTGACACAATCGCAGGACTGAGGTCTATTGTGCATATGAATAACCCCTGCTGTCAGTGACGGATTTAAGCATGTTTAGCCTGTGATTTGACCAAGTCACTGGCCCACTTGCATGGCCAATAAATGTGAAAAACATGTGACTCGAGATTTAGGAAAAGGAGAGGTCCGATCCAGGCTGATTAATGACAACCTAATAAAGGTCCAAAGGTCTTGTCATACAAGAAGAAACGATATTTCATGATCATGGGATTTTCTCGAATACATCGTTAAATATGGAACGGTTTGTTCTGAAGCTGCTAAACTATCGCTTCTATCTGAAGAGCACCTGAGGTTGCATTACATGGCGCACGGAATGCGGAAAAGCTGTGTTACCATGTGCGCATATATGCACCCTGGAAATCATAACATAGATAATGCCTCTGTAATAGTAATAAAGAATAAAGATAAGACAAAAAAATAAAAGGTATATATGGTTCTTAGGTATCCCCCTGCCTCATCCTTAACCCCCCGCATTAAAACCTTTTATTTTGATTTTCAATAGAAATTTACCAAGTTTAGCTCCAGCCGCTCGGACATTTCTTTCAAGAAGATGAAATTATACAATTCTGATAAGATTTCCTTTGTTATGTAATGCTTTTACCTGTTTAGCAAAACAATTTTTCTATTATCATGTTTTCTCCTGATCATGTGACAATGTTTGTCCGACTGAAAGTGAAGTCGGCGCACGAGCCAGAAACAGGTCACCGAAAAATCCACTTTTCAGCAACGTAGTAAGAGGGGTGGAGGAAGCCATGGAACTCACTCCCATGCCAACACCTGGGATCGAACCCGGGTCGCCAGCGGAGAAGGCCGAGCGTTTACCGCTCAGCTGTCCAAGCCCCATGAAAATTTAAGTCAGAGGGCCCTAAGGTACCAGGAGTTTGTACAAATTTCGATCTTAACAACAGAAACTAAACTCAAGAATGCACAATTAAGTAACTCAATTCGGACAGACACAGCGTTTGGGTTCAGCAGCGGACACCGACGGGGCGGAATGTTTTGAATCGGTCGTCACATGTAGGTCTCGGGCAGGTCTCGGGCCGGTAGAGAAGACCCGAGCGGCTCATGCCAGAACTCTTGGTCTTCTCATTAATATTCATAAAACACACACCCTCGCTGGTGCACTTACCACTTTCAAGATGAGCTACGACGAGATGACACACCCACGCACACACAGAATCGAGCGAAAACAATAACTCTTACTTCGCGCGGATTAAATATGAATAAAATAATACAATTTTTGTAAATTTTATGCATCAATAGAAATGAATAAAATCCATTGTTTTAATAGAGATTTAATTGAAACTTTCCAGCTGGATATTACCATCGCCAGCCCATTGCTGACTGCCTGGACTTGTACTTGGATAGTATGACGTCACGCACAATTACGTTGATGTAGACGTCATGACGTCACGCACACTGCCGTGTACATAGTGCCTTGTCGACGTTGACTTTACACTCGCACCTTTCGAAGCAGTCACAGTCACAGTTGTCGGCCTTGGTACAGGGGACCCTGCCGGCAACCATCATGTTGGCGGGAATCCACTCGTTACCGTGGTAACATCCGGGGGTTTCAGAGGCGCTTCGTATAAACATTTTGCCTCCATCCAGTTGCCCTGGAATAAACATCATATATACTCCGTTCATGTAGATCTAAATCTTTCAAGCAGCGGTTTTAACCTAACTTTGAGATTCTAACGGCATCCCCCCTCTCTATCTCGGGGGAAAAAATGTTTAAGGTGTATTTCCACATAAGACAAAAATAGCTTTATAACTTATCCCTTGCTTAAATTAATCTTTAAAATCTAAATATAATCAGTTTATCCCCAATTTATTTTAGAACATATTTTAAACCCTAAGAATATCTATTCGATTTTTGGTGTTGGTTTAATTGATGATTTCAAAATTAAAAGCAACATTTTCATTTTTACACAAAATGCTTTTTTATCTCGCATTTTACAGAAAGTGTGCATTTAACAATAAAATTATATTAAAATTCATACAAATATCTCTTGACATGTTTATTGCGCATTTATCATCTTCACCTATTCATTCTTTTTTTTAAATTTCAAAAGATTGTTGGATGATTTGGCAAATAAATGTTTATAAAAGAAAGTGGACTACAACTACTTTGTGAAAACAGGTATAAAAAAAGGAAAAATATGCGTTTCCGATTATACTTTACGGTTTATGAACATAATTTTTGTGATTTGTTTAATAATTTATCAGGTACAAAACGTGATTTGTATGCCATATGTCGTCCGTATGAATGTGTGAAACTCATCAGGCAGAACTTGTGAACTCGGGATTTGTCCACTTGTAATAAGGTCACCAGACTGCCTGGGATTGTGTTAATTCATGTCAATAAGCAGGGGCCAGTAATCTTTTTCTCGCCAGGCAAACGGTGAGCACGCGTATATATGTATGTATGTATGTATGTATATACACACACACAATTCGCCAAGCGGGTATGCCAAATAATTCGCAAAACCTTGCCCCCTTGTCTAAACCCAGGCTACACCCCTTGTATAAATACACGTTTCACGCTCTAAGAAGATACCAGGTGATGTAAGCCCGTACAAATAACTAGGAGATTAATACGTAAGTCTGCGTACAGACAAATAAACCAACAAGCAGACACATGCAGTAGTAATAGACCTACTTACTATAATGTATACTTCCACTTGACACGCCGACCAGAGAGATGCACAGCGTCAGTACCGTTAACCCGCTCACAGACATAGCTATATACACTAATGCGTGTATACAGGGATGAGTTTTCTAGAGATGACCGTTCGTGGGAGAAATCGCTGGTCAATTTTTTTTTATAAGAACCAAAAAGGATAAAGTTAGCTGGCGAAATATAAATCCCTGGTATGGTGCGGTCCCTGGTATACGGTCCCTAGTATATAGTGCGGTCAGTAATGTACATGTCACGGTGTCATAAAATGGGTCGATACAATTATTAAATTGTGGGTCATTATTGTCAGATGAATAGCTAAAATGATGTATACGGTACCAGCAGAATTCCTCATCTCTCCGATCGCACAGTTGTACGTGCATGTCCAGGATAATTTCCTCTAATTATCCATCAGATGTTCCAGCATTTCAGATCATATACAGGAAATTAGTACATGAATCTATATTCTCATTAAATTTGCAAGCACCAACGTGAACGCTGACTTTTGTAATTCTACAAAACATATTAATAAAAACACATAATACACATCAACATTATAATTGACGGTGGCAGTTTTCAAGCGTTGTCACGTGACTCCTCTGTGGCATAGCACCAGAAAATTGGTCTTGAAATATCTCGAGTCTATCTATGATTGATTGAATGAAACTAAATTTCTTTTCAGTTGAAAAATTAACGTGTAATATGCTAGTCATTATAATAAACAATATATAACGGAGCACTTTTGCAAAGGAGGGAAACTAAGAAAACCCCTTGCTTTTTTACAAGGGAGCGGCTGTTTGAAATGTTTATGCATTATTTTAGTCTGCTATAAACTCAGCGGGTTCCGTCTTTTGTATATATCTTCACTCCAAAACGCATTGCATTGGTCTTATATATATATATATATATATATATATATATATATATATATATATATATATATATATATATATATATAAGACCATTATATATATATATATAATACATTAAGGTTCAATACATCACAGTGAAAGTGCTCTACCGTTCGAGAAGCATTAATTATATTTCACCATGTATATATAGTTAGCTTGATTTCATTATGTACTACAGTACTGTTTCGTGGGTTCAGCTTGCCAGCAGGCCCTCTCCACAGGCACAAACTGAAATGATAATGTATGAATTTACTCCGTTTAAATTAGCTGGATTAAGCATTGGTTATTGGGTGGGTTGAGGTTTTCGTGGTCCATGTAGCTATTGTGTTTATTTTGTGGAGATTTGTAGGATTACTTGATGTTACACAGCAGGTGCTTGGCCCTGTGTTTACATATGGAGGTCAGTTCGCTTCTGTTATTTAACGTGCTCTGTTCCGGTCTGCAGACCATGAAATCAAGCTTACTATACACATAGTATGATATTATATTGTTACGGAACCAATATCAACAGATCACGTATATGTGATGAACATGAATTTTGTAATGGAGAAAAAAATCATATTCTGTAACACTAGGCAGCGTGAAATGTCTAGGGGAATGAATAAAGAAGTCAGTGGTTTTTTGTTAACAAATAACTATAATTTATTCTTAAAACAACCCTAACACCACAATACTCCAAATCAATACAATTACACAGTACAACAACAGTATAACAGCAAATCAATATAATCACACAGCCTAATAAAGAAAGTGCAAAGTACCTGGATACCACCACTGCCACAGCGACAAGTCCTTTAAAATGTATAAGCCGGATGAATAGTTCATACAAATTCTCTCAGAGAATAACAGTCCAATGTAAGGCTCTTGTAAAAATTCCGAAAGTAAACTGAAGACCAAATAAGATTCATCACAAATCCAGAAGAAAACCTGAAGAAAATCTATAATTGCCGCACTTATCGAAATAGGTCCCACAAACTGGACCTGGACAGCTGAGCGGTAAAACGCTTGGCTTTCCCCGCTGGCGACCCGGGTTCGATCCCCGGTGTGGCTATGAGAGTGTGTTGTAGTTGCCCGTCCAAGGTCGGTGGTTTTCTCCGGGGCCTCCGGTTTCCTCCACCCTTACAGACTACCAAGCGCCAACATCCGACCCATGGAGAGTGCTTCGTATTAGTTTTAATAACTAGTTGTACTATCCATGTAAAATAAATAAAGTTTATATTTAATTGACATACACGCTTCTGTGTCCGCTGGAATATTCTCTAACCTCTCTCCCTGCTTTGAAACACAGCCCCTATTTACAGCTTCTCATCTCAAGCCGAGAACTTCCTATTTCTCGAACAATCTAAAGAATCTAACATAATACACAGTACGCACGCGTTACAGGAACCATCTAGAAAAACAAATCCCGTGTCTCTACATATCAGGGTTCACACGTCAGCCTGCCCGACTCGGCCAGACGAGAAAGCCCCAAGCTAGCATGACAACGAGAGTTTAACCAGTACGGATTAAACTGAGCGTGCAACCACCGGCCAGGCGAGGCCGATACAACACGAGTTCCGCCCGCGCCACACAATAAAAAAGACATCTGTAACATTCCCCTCCTGTAAGAAAAAAGAAAAATTTTCTCAAAACTTTTTTTTGCGATCACAATCACTAAATTATTACAACATTTCAAACCCATCTTATTAACAACATTACATAAAGATCTCGTTTACAATATTTCATAAACATCTCGATAAGCAATCAACAAGTACATTGTCTGTCCCTTTAATGTGTTTGATTTCAAGGTTGTAATCTTGTAAGAACAAACTCCATCTCAACAATCTTTGATTTTTACACTTCAACTTGTTCATGAACGTGAGGGGATTGTGGTCATTGAAGACAATGATAGGCTTGACTGATGAAGTAACATGAACTTCAAAATGTTGCAATGCCAAAATCAAAGTCAAACATTCTTTTTCAATAGTGGAGTAGTTTTTCTTGTTTGCATTAAACTTTATTGAGAAATGACAAATTGGATGATCTATGCCATCATTGCCTTCTTGTAACAACACACAACCAGCAGCAGTTTCACTAGCATCTACAGCTATATATATTGAATGTAGAGTTACCCTCCGTTGTAAAGTGCTCTGTGGCCTACAGACTATGCCAGAGCGGTATAACTCTGAAGAAAAACAACACTAAATTCACAACAGTCTGTTTCACGGGATGCGACCCGATCATCAGGTGAATGTGGTAAGAATGAAGCCAACGGCGTGGTTTGAAAAGCCGAGACTTTACGAGATTATGCTTTGTGGGATCCGGGGGAGGAATTACCTATAGTTCATTAACTTATATACACAGAGTAAGCCGGCAATTACAAACATTCTATATAAAAGATAGGTGAATAGCTGGCCCTAACCGCGCACAAGAAAATAAGTATTTTACTCGAATGGATGGGGTTATATTATTAAGCCAATCATCTTAGGTATAAATACATTTCACATATTGCTGTCCTACCATACATATGAAAAACTGTTCCTGTCTTCAGCAGAACCTGAGCCTATGGTCCAGATAATACGTTACCTTAAGAAATTGCCACACTAAATGTATTTGGTAATTTTTTTAGTCTTGTTAGCATAATAGCGTCTCGAGTGAGCAGTTTGTCCTGTAAATTTAGGTCAGATTCGATCGTCAGAGTCAGAGAACGAAATTCGTCGTTCAACGTGAGGATATGTGGCAGCCTCTACATATAAAGCACAATGCATTTATTTAGACTTATTGAAAACGTAAATTGTAGCTGAATATTCAGTATGTACGAAAATGTTGGCACTTTCTATCAACAAAGTCTGATAATCTACCCGAGTCTCCGTTCCTAGTCTGGCAAAGGATGCTGGGAAGGTTAAAAGTCTATCCTTATGCAACGTCATGATGAGGAAAACAACTAATTAGCAGGTGTTTTGAAGTAATTTTCATAGATCCCCCTCCCAATATTATTATGCATAAGATTCCTGTTTGGGCCAAATCACAGGAATAACTATCCACCAACGGACATTCTGACCCTATTCCCTTACAGCTGCCTGCATTCCAAGGCGGTTGACCATCACACGTTAAGGTTACGAGCGACGGTATTCCACTGTCATTCAGTATTATACGAAAACAAAATCAAAACGATGTATTTAATTATTTTATTGCATTATTTCAAATAAAAACATACAATGCCAGAGCGATCTGAAAATGGCAGGAAGGGGAATCAATTACATTCTTAAAATGTCTCCCAGTGACATCATCAAATGATCTCGCCCCGTTTATCCATCTAACATAGAAATGTCAATATAAATCAGTGACAAATAATCTTATAGCTATATCGCAGAAATGTGTTACTAAGAAAAAAACACGATTTAATTCATTTGTATATATGTTGCATATTTAGTATACTTAAAATACAAACAAGAGACCCATAGGTCACGGCGCTCAGCTGAATGTTTTAAAATCTTAGCATGTGCAAACTATTGCTGATTTTTTAAAAACATTTAAGCAAATGCAAAATATACTTATTTCAATAAATTTTTAATACAAATGAACACTTGAAAAGCTCAGAAGAAAAGGCCGTTTTAATGTGGTGATAATAAAAAAAATCAATATATATTTGCCAAACTAATACTCTGCACTTTAATGGACTATATAAAAGATGCAGGAGCCTCTCATGATCAAATATTTATCGAGTTTCAGGATTTCAGCAATGTGACACTAATATGTGCGTAAAATAACCACTCCACTGGGAATGTATGAACCCCTGTCAATTACAGAATAAGGAAGAAAGTGGAGATTAGCTGAACTATAATAATACACATTTTATTTATAAACTGAAATAAAATGCTGTAAAAATATAAAATTTTAAATCTTTTAAATCTGATGAATACATATTGCACTGTGTAATACATGAAAATTTTGACTTGAAACCATTTAATAATGCAATAAGGAACAAGAGCTCCGCAAACGTGTATAATACGCCCGTCTTGTCTTGTAACCTCTGACCTCATTTAATATACGTGAAATCTGCTAAGGAATTTTTCAGGTGAAAAATCAGGTACCCTGGCAAAGCTGACCTCCAGTGACCAGAGGTGGGCTGCCAGCAGCTTGACAATGCATGTGAATACAACAGTGCCTCCCAAAAAAATTCATATCTAGCCTATTTTTTTAGTTTTAATTTTCAAATTTCAGATTTAAACAGATTAAATAGTTACATTTACCAGTTGTGAAAAAAATTTAAACATTACTAACAGGTAAAAAAACGTGTCATGGTCAAAGTTGGGCAATATTTAAGGTACTGGATTTTATATTTATGCTAATAATTAAAAATTTGCAAAGTTCAGATCTAATTTTGTGTATACAATTGAATCTTGATTCAACAGATTATCATGGCATTATGTTCGGGCGCATTACTTCATAAAGTTAAACAATACTGACCTATTTTCTGGCCTGTACATAGAAAACATGTGAAGGAATAATTATACAAAAGGGGAACAAATCAGCTCTTTTACGTTTTGATATCAAGTAGTCCTGAAGTGTAACAATAGTTTTTTTTTATGGAAAATTTATGTATTTCTTGAAGGAACGAAATCGCAGTGACCAAGTTTTGGGTTTGGTAGGAGAACTTAAGGACATCTAACTGTAAGCTGAACTTTTTATTCGTAGATCAAACGGTTTCAAAACGTGCCCTGTTAAGGGATGGATGACTGGGCGGACGGAAAACGGACAAGAATCCATCGCTATAGCTCAGATGACTTATAGTCAGTTGAGCTGAAAATCCATTACCATCCCAATTAGGGATTTTATTTTCATTTTCTTCTGAAATAGGCGTGCTAACCGCGTACGTTAATTTTTTTACACTTCTTGTCTGTTTACAATCATGCCTTTTGGTAATTATAAGTTGGCGGTTCTAAACGTAGTTAATCGTAAAGCATGACTCGTCAAATCTGGAAAAAGCCGCTTAAGTCTATTAATCTTAGGCGAAACAGGCTAACGCGCTCGCGTCGTGCGTCAGCAATCCCCCCTGAGGCGATTTTCAACGCGTGACGCGCGTTTGCCGGGTTAGAATTACTGATAATGACTTAGGTTTAAAGAGAATTTCCCTCCAGAGCACTCGCAGATAAGATTCAACTGTTGGTAAAAACGTCTGTTATAATTCATTAACTATATAAGTGATTTATATCTGGATAGAAAACGTGCAATGAAGCAACACAAATATATAAATATCATTACGAATAGCGACTGAATTCCGTCATACCTAGAACAAGTTAAGTCACAAACAAATACATATTTGTATACAATTAAACCAATACTGATTATCAAGAAAACTAGTTTTACAAAGATAAACAAAATATACATTAGGTGCTTGGTTAATACCATCCAACCAGTCGCGTGTCTTGCACGTTGAAGCCGCGTTAGTATGTTTTGGATTTGTCGCATGCTTTGAGTTAGGAAGAGACACAAATCACTCCATATAAAAAACAAATCAGGGACAGATTTAGAGCGGACGTAGTGGGAGCACACTCTCTTTATCGACTATAATATCTGGGAAACCGAATTTTAATTAAATAAACTGGAAGACAGCACCGATTTGCGACTCACCTCGTTTTCTTCTCTATATTTTTGCATCTCACACGCTGCACATGCACTTGTTTATTTGTGCCATGGTGTAGAGCCCCCCCCCCCCCCCCCCTTTTTTTTAAATCCTGTATGAGCCCCTATAAATGGCCCTGTGGTTAAGATGCTCAGCCGACGAGCTTGGGCAGAGACCGGGATTCGATGTCACACCATGAAAGCCCATCGTTTTTGTTTGTTAAATTTTGCAACAATTTCAAATCGATGGGTCATGTCTTTCAACAACTTGTGAAGCATAACTGGGACACAGCTCCCCTTTAAGATGATTGCTGAACAAAACAGAACATAAACAAGAAGTTTCGCATGAGCAGGAAAGCTGTGATGTGATCCCTGCTAAGGCCCTCATTCAGGCAAAAAGCCGTAACTTTGTGTTTAGCCGGGAATTCCAGTTAACTCTGTAACCCATAGAAATTTTAAAAAGAGAAAATAATGTACCTTCTGTATATAGAAAATTGGTAATACATTAATTTTTAAAGACACAAATATTACAAAATCCTGAAGAGTGAAAAAACCCTAACATGAGCTTTATGTTGTAATTCTTTCTCTAAAGTAACTATGAATTACCACAATGCTAAACGTCTACATCACCCTTCCTTTAGTAGTATATAATACCTTTAACTTGCAGTTGACAAATGAAAGATTTGAATGTAAGTGTAAATATATTGCAAAACTCACTAGCAGACTGGCCCATTCGATGCAGTTTTTAAGACTTTATAATTCCTCCCGATGACAGAACCATCCAAATTGCTCTTTCTGCGGCGCAACGCTTAGAAAAATTACTGCCACCTCGTGGCGAATCATATAACTAAGTTTACGGCTCTCTGACGCATTTTTGTAGAAAACATAATTACTATTTCAGACTAGTTTCAAACAAAACGGACAGCACCTCCTTCTACCTTGGTGTTTAGGTGACACGCCCTGTACCTATGGCAACCTAGCAGTCGATGGCACAGTAAATGTAGCTTAGGCTAAGCCTTAGCATCAAAATGCCAGCCAAGCATGGTAATCTTATGTAAAATTCTTATTATTAATATAAAGAGCAAGGAACTCCTCCATTAGCACTCGTCACCACTTGCTGATAATAGCACCAAGACAAAGTAAGATACATTAAATGATGTCCACTTGCATATGCTTGTTAAGTACATGCACTACCGTTCGTATATATATATATATATATATATATATTTATATATATATATATATATATATATATTTGCATATATCTGCATACATACAGTGAAGCATAGGTGAAAGACCACCTTTGGTGAGACCAAAAGATGTCTCAATTTACAGTTATTACAATTAAAACCCATGTGTATACAATCTTTTGATTCACTCAAGCGTGGTTGTATTAGATAGGTGGTCTTTCAGACAGGTTCTGTAGTATATGACAGTAATGCATTGCATGTGTGCATGTTCTATAAAGCTATAATTATGTGATATAATTAAGGCAAAATAAAGTATGGTTCTCAGACTCTGTTATTCTGAAATCGTTGAGGGCGGGCGATTTTTTTCCCCTTTTTTTTGTTTCAATAAAATATCATATGATTATGGAAAAGAAAGATAATAACAGAAATTTTTCTGCTTAATGGGTAAAAGCACTTTATAACAAAGGAATTATTATCAAAATTGTGTTATTTTATCTTCTTTAAATCAAAATAAAATTGTTTGATGCAGGGTGTTAAAATTGAAGCAGGCAGTGTCGGAGAACCATACTTTTTTTTGCCTATGCAAACATTTTATATTTTATATCAATGTAAACATATAAGTACATAATAAATACTGTAATTTCAGACAATGGTGAGAAATGTAAAAAATGATACAACTCGAATAAAAGCACCAGATACAACACATATAATCAAATAACCACACCATATATTAACACACCTACACAGCATTCTAAATAAAAATTTCATTTGAGCTTGCTACATAAAATTTAAGTAGATATTAAAAAAAAAACAATGAAAATCTGTGTAGCTATTGGTAGAATATAGTTATAATAATAGGTTGTAATATTTGGAATACTGACACATTAATTAAAGCATCTCTTTGCATATAACCATAAGACACATATACATAAACTTGATATATGGTAATATATATGAATAGTCACCTCAATAATGCATAAAAAAGCATACAATATCCATAATAAGGAATATTGGATGGTATTATGTTCTACCTGTAGAACTTGTAGTGATTTAACAACATTTGAAAAATATACCTTCCCAAGGAAAACTATAACAACTTAACACCACCTCATTCAATAAAGGCCATACACTTAATGCTAAGATGTATCTCTAAGTACACATTTGTATAGATATCAGATGCCCATGAAATTTTATTCTTAACAGCATATATATAACAGTTTATGCACTGTTGACCTGAAATACATTCCATATCGCTTGTTCTTTTCAACGGTAAACTCCTTATAACTGTACTGAGCCTCTAAAAATCTAGTTAAAAGTAGTATGCAGTTTATCTATTAGAATATATAGCATTTTAGATGCAAACTTTCCTTTTTGAGAAGTTTTTATTATTGGAATGTAATTATACGAGATCTTATGTGGACTGTTAACCACATACTGGTATATTTATTTTTATTCCAAATGGATTTTAAAAAGTGACCCATGAGTAAAGGGACTCAGCTGACAAGCAATTTTACTGAAATAATTCACATCCTGTCAATCAGTTACATTTTTGATAATGTTCATTTCTTATCAGAATTGAGAGTATCATTTAGCAATTATGGACATGATGGTTTTCAGGAAATATAATGTAGCTTGGACAGCATATTTTTGAAAACTAATAAAAATTCAGTTACTTGATATTTTATAACCTAAATTTTAATTAACCTGTGTGGATGTCAAATCGATAGCCTACAGTCCAAACATCTTCAATATCCAACCTGTCAATGGCCATTTGAACAATCAAGAAGATGCAGCACAAAGACTTATCATTAAAACTCCTGAATGAAAAAAATTCATGCTGACAATTCTATAAAATTCACATTCATTTACTATTAAAAAATATCTAAAAAAAAAATCATGAAAATTCATCATACTTTATAAAAATTAAGCCTTAGAAATAACACCTTTCTATTAAAATTATTGATCCTTAGAAATATCACATTTCTATATATATTTCATGCACTAACCCCACCTGTATCAACAGATTTACAAAACAAAGTATGCATCCTAAAAGGCACACAACATCAAAATAACATTATAAAAAAATGTGATTTTGTTTAATTTTCCTTCTCTTCAGTTTCCTCTTCATGGTCTTCAGGCAGCACGATCCGCCGGACACTGTCCACCCAATCAGAGGCCGTGATCCTGGTCTGCGGAGCTTCGTGAAGTGACGAAAGCACCAATGGTGTGAAAGGTCCTTCAGTAGTTGACCCTAACGTGGAAACGTGCATCACCTCCCGGAATCTCAGCAGCGTATCTCCCCTTTGAGATTCAAAGGCGAGTTTCTGTTCCCATAATTCCCACGCCATCAAACCTAAGCTGTAAACATCTGCATGTGAACTGTAATACTCTCCGTGCAGAACCTCTGGTGCTATGTAAACATGGCTGCCCGATGTTCCATGCAGTGCAGAAGTGACATCGACAGGGGCCGCCTCCCCAACATTCACCAGTTTTACTTGCTTTGTGTTACTGCAGACCTGAAACAATAACTATGATTATTATACAATCATAACAATCATACAATCATGTTAGTTGTTAGTTCATTATTTACATCTTATACCAGTTTTGTCATGGACCTCACAATTTCATGTGTATTATCTCATGTTATTAGTTCATTTTGGGTGAATACCAAGGTTTCCATGTAAAATTAAATCATCTGAGCACAAAGACTTACTACACCAATGCATCTGTTTAATACTTTGTTATGGTTCTGTGTGTGAATAAACACAGTCCATGTTTGTCTGTAAAGGATAACTTGACTGTTAACACATGTGCAACAACTACCAAAAAATAGTGGTTACAAGCTTGAAAAATCTTCATTTGTGAAGTTTTACATAACAGCTACCAGGTAGCCTGCATGTTATATTTGTTTTGCACCACTGATTATGCCTGGTGCAAGTTTATCTTTACTCATGTAGGCAAACGAATTAAGATTGAAATATTGGTATCTACAATAACATTTTAAGGAGAAAACACTATTTTTCATGTGTATTTAACATACCTATTATGTAAATATGTATTATGTATATTTAATAACGTATTTCTGTCAAAAGCTTACTTATTTGATAGTGATGCTTAAATTACAATAACAACTCAAATATAGTATTTCTGTGCTGAATTCATTTTTTTATAATGAGTCATATATAACAGCAGTGACTGTTACATTTTTCAGCACAAAACATTGTAAAATCTTTGATTTCTATGAATAAACATTAAATATCAAGGGGTACTTTTAACTGAAGAGGCAAGATCTTTAGACATTTTATAGAAGTTATACATGAAACTGTAACTTGCTGAGGCTGGGTCGTGCAATTTGGACAAACTGTATCACATGCACGAAATATCCCATCATGTAACAGTCTATCTGAACTCAGTATGATCAGGGCATTAAAGGGATAAAATCAGGACCATTATTATGCCTATTCTTTCACACTTTCAGTTTAGTTTTGCTTTATTCAAAAGTTTCCTAGCAGGAGCACCCCAACACATGGTCTCGGTACCTTGTTATGGTTCTGTGTGTGAGTAAACAGGGTCCACCTGTGTCTGTTTCCATAACAAAGCCATGTGACCAGAGATCAAACTTTTTTGCATGTGTGACAGATTCCACACATATCATAGTCAAACATGAACATAGATGGTTGTAAAACAACAATTGTAAGCCTGAATAGAAACAGGAAAAGCTGATCAATTTCTTCTGGCTATATTTATTTTGGCACAAATGATTGCACCCAGTTCATGTTATCCACACTTGTGTACAAGGGTAAGCCAACAGTTTCAGTACTACATTTTGGCAGGTGCCATTTTATTAGACTGAGAAAACTCTATTTTCATGTTAATTCAATATGCTTTGGATGTGATAAGGCCCCTTTAAGCAGAGACACAACACCTTACCATTACAGTGTCCAGAGACAGGTCAAGGTGCACCAGGCCTCGTGTATGGAGGTACTCCAGCCCCAGCGCCACCTGCTCCAGGAACTGTTTAAAGCTGCGTACAAGGATATTTCTCCCATCAGTCCCCTCTGGTATCCTGCTACTGCCGAAGTAGTCTTCCCTGGCTGGTCGTAGCAGCCCTCGATAAAGCAGCGCTGTCTTGTTGACCTGGGATGTCACTGTCAACTTGGTGCAGCCCAAAACTTCAGCGATGTGGGGGTGGTTCACCTTGCTAAAAACGCAGTAAGATTAAAAGACCTGTTACAGAGAGATTAATCACACCAATTTTTTAACTTTTTTAATGCAGACTTATCTAATTCTTAACATAAGTATATAGATCTGCAGAGATCCATTTCTTTTTGGTACTACATGATAGGGTGGTAGCACTCGCTTCTTATAATTTTATTTATATCCCTGTGTAACCTAGGCCCTGTGTCTACCACACCTGCAGGTCCTGGGTGTGTAATCATCCTCATTGCTGGATCATAATACTGTGGAACCTCCTACTAAGGATGTACTCACTTGTGAGTGATACACGGCTGGTGGGTTCTGCCTTCCCATTTGGCCTGCACAGTGATCACCCTGGGTGGAGGCCTGACCATAATAATCTCAAGGCTAATCAGCTGAGATTTGAACTCATGACCTGGCTTTGAGTCCTGTACTATACTGCGGATGACGAAAAACCTTGCTTGCATAACTCGGAAACTGGTTATATGGTCAAATGGCTGAAACCGCAAGTATAAAGGCACTGCATCTTGAAACACTGTCGATCACAAGATCAGGTTCGGCTTTCAAATGGCATGGCTGGGTCTCCGCTGTTGGGATCGGTAGAGGGAATGTAGGTTGCTTCTGGCTTTGCGGCTGTGGATGCTGTAGCTTTCCTGAAAAGATCACCTACTCCGGATGGATGGTGGCTGCCTTTGTGGCATTGCGTCTGTTGGCTCAGAGAACGTGCTTAAGGAGCGCGCAGGGCTGAAGTCTTGACCACAACAACCTGTAGCTGCTCGAAGAGCATAAACTTTCTTTGGCTTGGCTATATCCTGAGCACAGAAGCCTGTTGAATTATGCTAATCATATCATAATATCCTACATGTTATTTAGCAGGCCTTCAAACCTTTCTCAGCTTATAATAATTTTTACAAAATGTTTTTACATCAGCACAAAGAGACCACAACAGTTAAAGGGGGCCAATCACCTATCTGACCTTTATAAACTAAAGATAATCTTTCAGAGCTTTTATAAGAATAGGCCTTGAAACATGGAAATAACTGTACACAGGCTGCTTGTTTTGTTTATATCAACATGTTTATAATAAATAATATGTTATGCCTGCCAAAATAAAACAAGGGACCCATGGGTCACGGCACTCAGCTGATCGTGATTGGACTATAAATGTTTCTCCACTGTGATACTATATCGAGTCGATAAAGCTTATGAATATAATGGACATGTTGGGCTATTATAAAGGAATGTAATGTAATATGTGAGTAAATGATAAATGAAATTACCTGACTGATGGATTAATAGAGTCAAATATAGTGGTTTATTTTTTATTTATTTAGGAGAGGTTGAAAATTGTGATATATTTGAGCAAATATGAATGCAATGACAGCAGTAATAAGCAGTAGTAGAATGATGATAAGGCTATTTGTTGAAGGATCTAAAGTGTATGGTAGTCTGCAAGCTTTCAATTTGACAGATATGATGTTATGATTAACTATGCTGATGAAGTGATTTATGAATTTGTGACTTTATGACACAATATCTCTTTGTCTTCACAAGGTACATTATTGTGATGCCCACTATGTCTACATATTACACAATATTGACATAATTTCTGGCATGTACATAGGTACCTATGGACAAATAGTTATACAAAATATTAAAGTATGAATATATCTGATTCATCTTGTTCTTGCTTACCGAGGCTGACTTTGGGATGGGGTTCGGAGAAGGGAAAAGTGAGGACAGCACGAAGGTGGATGTAGAAATATTCTATTGTAATGTTTTTCATTTATATAAGAATATGAAAAGCTAAGAGGAAAGGGACCCTCCTACTTGGTTATAGTAAAGTTCTAAATATATGATTGCAAACTAATACTCTGACAAGACTGTCATGAAGAAAAACAGTAAAAGTTTTGAGATACTGTGATGCATATGAAAATTAACAGATGGACAGGCAAGTGGACAGAATGGACTAATACCTTTATTTCACTTTCAAGTGGTGGAATAATGTATTAGTTTTAGATATCATTGTAAAAAAAGTACCAAAGTCTGTTTTAAATGAGAGGGCAGCAATGAGGCATTAAAATTTCACCTGAAGATATCATTAACATATGGTGCATCATCTAGTGGCAGCAGTGGACCAACTATCAATGAGGTTGATTTAACAGACTAACATCTTTACTAAATTCTCTAATACAGTAAATACTCAAATATCCGAACACTTTGGGGGACATAAAATTGGTTCAGATATTCGAATTTACAGATATGAAAGGAAAACAATATGACCACAGATACATATATATATCTAGCTTATCATGGTTCTAATATATACAAGCTTATCTTGATCCTGACAGTAATCTCATCAAAAATTTTTTTCTAAATCTTATTTTCATATAAAAACAGCTTGCAATCACTTGCAATCATTGTAATGTATTTTTATATGGGTAATTTGGGAAAAAAGATTTTTTCTAAATGTCCCATTTCTACTTTTCCATTAATGTAGGTAAATTTTGGTTCCTCAATTTAGATTTTGAAAAAAAAAACGATTTTTTTTTAAAAAAAAAGAGTTACGGAAATTTGAGGTTCCACTGTACAATGTTATCAGCAGAAGTGTCATAGTAAACATCACCTGAAGGTCATTTCATCCCTCCAACATTTGGCCGTCGCTGAAGTATGGTAAATTTTGGCAAGGACTGGCCCCTTCTTCCCGTCATATTCCACTGTACATCGATGGTAGTCAGCATACATCCCCTGTGAGATCGGCAAAGTCTGCACTTTCTGAATGGTAAAGTCTTCCAGTGACAGAGCACCTTCAGCAAACACTGACAACTTATTAATAAACTGTTGTAGTTGAGATTCATTCAGAAGCCTGGCTTTCTCTAACCATGTGTGGGTCCTTTGACCTTGACCCTTGACTAGAAAATCTTGTTGTTGCGTTAAGACGTTATATATGACATCCCGCCCACAGTCCAATATGGCTGCTGCAGGCTGGAACTGTTTCTCGAGGAACATGCTGACTTCATTTTCACCAATTTGTTCCAGAGTGCTTGAGGACAGGTTATCCATGAAGACCACAGGGTTGGTAGAATACTCAGTGATGCCTTTGATTGACGAATATAAATTTGACATTGGTTCACTGATTTTTGAAAAATCAATTCTGATTGGTTCATCAGGTCCCCAGAAAGCAGTCTGTAACATCGGTAAAAACGTCGGAACCACCATGTTTTCCACAAAATCTGCCAATTTTCCGAGTGTGGGTGGCATGACAGCGAGTCCTTCTACAGGAAATACATCAGTTTTGCGAGCAAGAAATAATCTCTTTGGTGACCCAGGAGATGCCAAGGTTGGGTTCCCAAGAATGTTCTCAGCACCCGAATACTGCTGATCAATATCTATGAGTTCATCAAGTAAAGTTCGCTGGATATCCAACATTGCTCTCTGTATTATACCAGTCTCTGACACAAACTCTGAGAGCATGGCTTGAATGCGGAATGCTATCATGTGGTGTAACTTTTCCTTGAACCCTTCCCAGGATTCCAAGAGGCCTCGTCTTGGAAGTTCCTGATTTTCCCAGTGTTTCAGTTCCTTTTTCATATCTGGGCTATGCAGGTGCTCCAGACACTGACCAGAGAGTTGTTCTTTTGCTCGAGAAATCTGCTCTTCCAGTTTTATCAACATGTCTCCGGCTTCCCTCTGTTTCCTTTCAAGTTTTACTGTCATATCTTTCCATTTTTTCTCCAGGAGTTTCTGGTCTTCAGTGGCTTGCTCCATAGCAACATGTAATGTCTTCTGTAAATTATGGGATGTCTTCTGCAGCCAACTGAAGTTAGAATAAAATGAAAGGGTAAGGATTGCCAAAAATAACTTAAAAAATAAATTAAGTAACCTAACTGTCATGATCTTTACAAATGAATCAATAAGGCAATAAAATCACATTTTACATTGAATTTACATCCATTCTCTGATAAGATTCATCTGTGATGACAATTTGAACTCATAACTCACTGCATGCAATACAAAATACATTTACTCTCAAGTTTTTCCACAACACATGGAAGCTATAAAGAAACATTTTCCAGACACCTTGTAGCTATTTTAATTTGTTATGAATTTAGGAACAATTTTAAAATATGAGAAAGTGCCAATCTACTCTAGATGAATGATGCCTCGTTCTGGCTTGGGGATGAGTGAGAGATGGCAGACAGACATGAAATATTGGTTAGGAACCTTAGAATAAAATGTTGTGCTGAGTAAGCTGTGGTGGTTGCTGGCAGACTTTAAAGTGAAGTATTGTTTTGTTGCTATTAAACTGCTGTTTCCATATGTTTCATGTTGTCACTGCCTCTAATCCCTAGTATTCCCCCCCTCCCCTTGGGAATTATTGCTCAGTCAAAGAACATTCGAGACATGTATCCCCCAGAATTTTAGTTAGCAGAATGTGTAAAGTCAGAATAAATGGTACAGAATTATTAAACAAACCTGAATGTTTCAATGATTTTGTTCTTTAGTATAAACGTAACGGCGGTGTCGAGGTGGGAGAGGAAGAGCTGCCACTCCTGAGAATCCCTAGAACAGCCATGTGGGAGAAACAGCACGGGCAAGATGTCACCATCAACATCATCAACATCACCATGGTAACTGCCTCCCAGTGGCTCCGGTTCCACAAACAGGCGAAGAACATTGTCTGTGCGATGTTCAATCAATGCAAGGTCCCTCTTAGTCAGTGACCTGGTCTGAAACAATTGTAACATGTTATGTACACTGTGGTTGCCTTCATGTTCACAAGGTTTTCAAATCTGCAATATTCACAAAGAGAAATATAACCTACCTATAAAGAGTTCCATCAACTAGGGCAGTGTAAAGGCAAAAGACTGATGCTATGAATATATAGTAAAACAGTCTAATAGTTTAACCTCCACCAAGGCAGCTCTTAAACCCATATTTCATTGTTAGAAATGCAGCATTTTACTTTAAAAAAAATTCCTGGATCCACATGGTGATCTGGATTACCCCCAAAATCTAATCAATTTGATCCTTGTATCATTCACAAGCTATCCTAAAAATTTTATCAAAATCCATTCATAATTTTTTTTTAGTTATGTTGCTTACAGACAAACAAAAAGACAACCAAACCAATAACATCAAAAACATAACCTCCTTTGTGCATGTAATAATAGATCTATAAAATCAATCATTGCTGTTTCTTAATGTCCTCCAGCTAAAATAATTAACTGATTCATGACATTGCACTGGATTTATGTTAGCCCTTCTATTTATTGCATACAGATGGTTAGCTCTCAAGAATTCAGGTGTTTTTTAGATGTTCTTCACAGCTCTACAAACCCCATTACTATTTCATAATAAACTGTAACAAATTTCTGAAGAAAAGTACATTTTTTAAATACTTTTTGTTTGTTTGAGGTAACCACCTCCATACTTTTTAATGCTAGCTTAACTCTAAGTATATTTGTACATCTGCAGAATTCCAAACTGGTTTTGGACTATGTGACAGGGCAGTATCACACGCTTTCTCTCATTTTATATCCTGGTGTTAACCAGGCCCATATGACCACTGAACCAAGTGGTCCTGGGTGGGTAATTTTCCCAATTGCTGGGTCATACCGCCAAAGTGCCCAAGAAAGGTGCACTCGTTTGTGATTGCCATTGGGCATGGCCTTTAGATTGTATCCAGCTTTATATGGGAGCCCAATGCAACCCTAAGACTGAAACAGCGCTCACCCCGGGTGGGGGCCAAGCAGGAAAAATCACACTGCCTGGGCTGAGATTCGAGTTCACAGCCTCCCAGCTTTGAGTCCTGTGCTTTCCCCTGAGCCACAGAAGCCAGTCTTGAAGAAAAGTACATGAGAGACAGAGAACATACCTGCCATGACATATTTCCTCCAGTCATGCTGCGCACCATGATCAACACATTTTTACTCAGCAGTTCTGATGTTATGGGTGCCCTCCGCAGTTTTGGTCTCACCACCAAACAAACTCCACTCTACAACAAAATTAAAATGTGTTGAAAAAATGAAAGGTATCCCATGATATATATAATGGTAGCTGAATGGTTGTGACATGCCAAACAAGTCTGGAACTTGGGGGTCAAAACTCACTATAAATTTTATCTGACAATGGAACCTTGACTTTAAATAATGATGTGGATGTTATTTCCTATATAGGGGCATTGTGTTTATATGTTTAATTTATGTTTTAAATGGTTTATCTAGTTAATAAACAATGTTAGTACTACAGTGGCGTTGGTTATGGTGTTGCACCGCACAGAGCTATGACACTTCAATTTCCATAGGTGCCACATTGCTGGGATGCCTTTTGAAGTCTGGGTGTGACTTATATTATTGACTTTTCCTGAACAAAAAAAAAATTTTGACAGCTACTCCAAAGGCAGAACCTTAAAGACAGGGTGCAACCTATAATAAGAATGCGACTTCTGTACGGAATTTTATGGTAGAACTGATACATTGGATCGTCTTGGGGAACAGCACACACAGCGGAAACAATTACAATGTGGCAACTATAAAACCAGGGACCTATATTATTGAATTAATTAAGACCATCTTGAATAAATTGAAATGACCCTCAACTTTTCTTCAACTATGAATCATAAGATAAGATAACTGATTTCATAGCATCAAATTGCTTAGCTCTGATACACAAAAAACAGATGAGTCAATGCATTGATCCAGACTGACTCCACAGTTCGTTCAGTCGATGATCCAAACAACTTATCTGAAATCCTTCTATACACTTTCAACTTATCTTCCACAGCAATTCATACAAACTGTAATACAGAAGGACAGATGAATGTGATATCATCACCTCCATTCCAAAAACAGATTGAGGCAATTTTTTTTATAAACTAAATAGCAGTGTATAAAACCCCAACATGGTTTATAATCATTACATTTCAGATAATATACTGTTCAAATGGGTATTCCAAAAATGCCTCTGACCCTCCCTGCACCCACACACACACACACTAGTAACACTTAGGTGTATCTAATTTCTGGCACAATAAAATCTAAAATGTAGTTCTATGCTCGAAAAGGTTATCTAGCTTCAACAATTATCAAGATAAGTGAGCAAATATATTTCCCGTTTTTTGACATAGTGCACTTTGTTTGGGCCAATAACTTCTTCAATTTAGACAATATTGACCTAATTTCTAGCATGGACATTGGAAACATATGTAGAAATAGTTGAAAATTGTGATATATTTGAGCAAATATGAATGCAATGACAGCAGTAATAAGCAGTAATAGAATGATGATAAGGCTATTTGTTGAAGGATCTAAAGTGTATGGTAGTCTGCAAGCTTTCAATTTGACACATATGATGTTATGATTAACTATGCTGATGAAGTGATTGATGAATTTGTGACTGTATGACACATCTCTTTAGTCTTGACAAGGTACATTATTGTGATGCCCACTATGTCTACATATTACACAATATTGACAAAATTTCTGGCATGTACATAGGTACCTATGGATGAATAGTTATACAAAATATTAAAATATGAATATATCTGATTCATCTTGTTTCTGCTTACTGAGGCTGACTTTGGGATGGGGTTCGGAGAAGGGAAAAGTGAGGGCAGCACGAAGGTGGATGTAGAAATATTCTTTTGTAATGTTTTTCATTTATATAAGAATATGAAAAGCTAACAGGAAAGGGGCCCTCCCACTTAGTTATAGTAAAGTTCTAAATATATGTTTGCAAACTAATACTCTGACAAGACTGTCATGAAGAAAAACAGTAAAGTTTTGAGATACTGTGATGCATATGAAAATTTACAGATGGACAGGCAAGTGGACAGAATGGACTAATACCTTTATTTCACTTTCAAGGGAATAATGCATTTAAGTTTATATATAAGCCTATTTTTTTAAGCATATCCACTTTTTCCATCAAGAAGTTTTTATCTGAATCATTTTTTTTATTTACAGGTTTTATAAATTTTTAATAAAAAAACTGAAAATATAAGTTAAAATATTAGAATTGTTGCAAAAGTTGCAATCATTATATATACAGAGTAAAAAACTGAAACTATAAGTTTAAATATTAGAATTGTTGCAAAAGTTGCAATCATCATATATCCAGAGTGTAGCTCATATTGGATCATATTATGCATACACGTATATTTTATTATTTTTAAATCATAAAACTGAATTTAAAAGAAAATAATGCCACAACATGGCATCTTCAAGAATATTCCTTGAATCACTATTAAAAAGTTTTGTACACTGGAGTTTTCAGTACATGCTTAATTTTATTCACCAAAATAAAATAAAAGATTCAGTAAATTTGATAAAATAAAATCTTTTCAAATAAAGTATACACACTGTTGGTTGAATGAGGGACAAACAATATCATTGTGCTAATTACTATCCCAGTTTTAATTTATTACTGGAATTAATAGTCAATGTCACACCTGGTGAAGTTTTTACTCTTCTGAAGTAAGGAATTACTTATCTGATCCACATCCACACTTTCATAGCAATACACCACTTTGTGGACACAATTAAATGTACACTTTAATCATTGTAACCCTGGTGGTACAATACAAAATCTAAAATGTAGCATAGCCTAGAATAAGAATGAATCAAATACAGAAAATAATAACATTCATCTAGTTTATGCACCATCTGGGGGGGGGTGCAGGGCAGAGGGGAAGCCTGCTGGTAGTGGCCAAGCTTAGCCAAAGCAAGCTGCCTGGGGTGTGTTACATAATGCAAGTGAAGGCTGTACTACTAGGTGGGGTAGATGTAAACAACACTTCACATGGTGTATGAAAACGTGAATAAAAGCTATTCTTTCCAATCAATTTCTTTGAAATTTCAGATTTTAAAAGATTAAATCCTTATGTATATATGCTGTGAAAATTAAATCAACAGTGCCAAAGTTGGACAAATTTTAAGGTATTGATTTTTTTTTATGCAAATAACTTGAAAAATTTGCAAAATTCATATCTAATTTTGGGTAAACGATTGAATCTTGATTAAATAAAGTTATATTCCGGAAAAAAAGTCTCTATGTTCAGCAATTCTCATGTTAGGTGAGTAAATAAATTTCCTGATTTTTTTAAAAATTGCATTATATTTTAGCCCATAACTTCAAAATAAGACCCAATACTGACCTAATTTTTGGTATGTTCATAGAAAATGTATGTGTGAATACTAAATATGATCAAAAACAGATCAGTGGTTTTGATATAAGGCAGCCTTGAAGTGTAACAATGGCTTTTTTTATGGAAAACAGAGGTTTTTCCTTAATATATCGAAGGAACAAAGTCCTATGATCTAATTTTCGGAGATTTTGGGGACATCTAAAATTATGCCAACAGCCTGGGGAGCATAGAGATCTGCACTGAATGACCTACAGTCATCAAAGTGGACTGCTTGACAATGTAAGGGTATGCAACAAGAGCCTCTAAAAAAATTCAATAACTAGCCTAATTTTGCAGCTTTTCTTTTCAAATTTCAGTTTTTAACAGATCAAATCCTTATATGTACATGCTGTGAAAATTAAATCCACAGTACTTACAGGAAAAAAACGTGCCGTGGCCAAAGTTGGGCAAAATTTAAGGTACCAATTTTATAGTTTTGCCAATATTTAAAAAAATTTAACAGATTTTGATCTAAGTTTTGGTATACAATTAAATTTTGATTAATTAAAGTTGTATTACTGAAAAAAAGTCCCTACCTTTAACACTTTTGGTCTTAAGTGACCAAATATCTTCCTGATTTTTTTACAAACTCCATTATGTTTGGGCCCATAACTTTTTTAAATTAAACAATACTGACTTAATTTCTGGCATGTTCATAGGAACTATATAGAGGAATATTTATGGTAAATATGAAGAAAACCAGATGAGTGGTTTTGATATTAGGCAGTCCTGAAGAGTAAAAATAGATTTCTAATAAAAAATTGAGGTTTTTCTTTAATATTTCGAAGGAACGTAGTCCTATTGACCCAATTTTCGGCATGGTAGGAGATTTTGGGGACATCTAACTGTATGCCGAAATTCAGATTCTAAGTCCAATGGTGTCGAACTTGCCAGTCTTACGGACGGACATCCAGACGGACGGACGGACGGACGGACAGACAGACGGACAGACGACGGACAATTGACCAGGACTATAGCTCAGATGACTTATAGCCAGCTGAGCTCACAAAAAAAACAACAGATGGTTTTCATGGTTTGCAGTCTTGATGTGTAACAATAGGTTTTTAATAGAAAATGAAGGCTTTAACTAAATATTTCATAAAAAAAAAGTCCCAGTGATCCAGTTTTTGGTTTGATAGGAGAACTTGGAAACATCTAACTGTATCTAAGAATTCAGATTTGTAGGTCCAACGGTTTCAAAACTGTCTTATTAATGGATGGCCAGACAAACAGACTACTGGATGGATGATGGACAAAGGACCATCACTATAGCTCAGATGATTTTCAGCTAAGCTAAAAAACTTTGCTGGCAGCTTGACATCTATGCCGCATATATCTCTTTCTGTATAGCTCTGTATGGTACTGAGACTCATGTCAGCCACCCCCCAAACACACACCCACTCCACACAATGGTGACCATTACCTGTAAAAACTTTGCTGGTAACTTAACATCTATACTACATATATCTCTTTCTGTATAACTCTGTAGGGCACTGAGGCTCATGGCATCCACTTCCCCCTCTTTAAGCCAGACTTGAGCATCACCGTGGCCATGCCGGAATGTTACGGTCTCCTGAAGGTTGGCCCACACCTGAGCTGGGAGGTCAGCACTGCTAATCAGGCGCTGGATCAGCTCATCACAGGCTGCAGGGCTATCACCTGTATGTAGGTATACATAAATACCTGAATATTACGATTCTTTACTCAAGATACAATACTTCATGAAAAACACGAGGTATATTATAGTGTGAATAGACTCCAATCCGAAATTGTTCATTTCCCATAGAAAACTAACTTCCTGCATTCCTATATTTATTTACATACTCATGTACTCTAACCCAGATTTTAAACTGACACTATGGGTAACAAATTTTTTTTTTAACTACTGTAGGTCCATGCCATTTTAGTGGGATAGTTTACTGAAAGAGGAAGCAGGTATCATCAAGATGTTACTATATATAATATTACATGTTATAATTAAGCCTTACGGATTTTAGGTTTTATACACAAGAGGCCAAGAATGATACAGTAATCCTTAACAGTGTAGTTGGGACATAAGAGTGAATCTTTGAGATTCTATCCAGATTTCATTATTTTTCTAACCTTTCAGACAATAACCAGGGACCTATATGTAATATATATATATTAGTTTATATATAATATATACTTATATGTGGTCCAGTGCCTTACATTACAGGCTATACCCTATCCCATTATGACCGACATACCCTAGAGTCATTTACCTAATACATAAATCCTGACTTCTTCATCTTGGAGCAGTGACCTGTTCTGTAAACATCGTTCCTTGACTCTCTCCCAAGCGGACTCTGAATTCTCGACGTGAGTGAGGACGTCCTGCCCCATCTCAACCAGCAGCTTATGGAAGTCATCATGTAACTGTGAAAGTTGTATGTAACGGTCAGCATAATGCTGCCTCCTGGTGACAATTTTCCTTGTCAACTGAAACAAAGAATGATATGGCAATATAAATATAAATATATATATGTCAGTGGCAGATCCAGGAAGGGTCCAACCCAAGAGAATTAATAACTAATTGGAGTCATGTCACTTTTTAAATTTTCCTTTTTCAAAGAATATCCAGCCATTAATTTCTTTTTATATAATTTGAGCTAAGGAACATATGGCTGTAGTTTTCTGGTATCAAAATACAGGGCATAATGCATAATACATGAAAACATTACACATTGCATGACGAATAACCATACCAAGTGTCAGGAATGCATGAATGAATGTCTGATAAAATGACATGATTGATGAAACTTAACACTCAATAATACAAGAATAACTAGATGTCTGGAATCATGGAGCAATTGTAAGGGAGGCCTCCCCACAGTACCCACTTGCAACCCTCCACCCATCCCCAGTAACCTGCAATGAGCAGTAATAGGGAAAGCACAGATAGGGTATGCATCTTTAAAATTAGGTTCTCCAATTAGTAGATGAGCCATATGTGAAAGATTGAAGGTTTGAGATAAAGGTTTGCTTTAAAATGCATCCTCAAGCTTTTCAAAGAAGTGGGTCCTGTGACCTTGACCTCTGACCTTGACCTCAAAATAATTATGGTTTTTCCCCTGTTGGCAGGTGGGCTGCATGTGACAGATGGAAGGTTTTGGATGAAAGGTATAGCTCAAAGTTCGTCCAAAATGGTTTTCTAAGAAGTGGGTCCTGTGACTTTCACATCTAACCTTGAGACCGAACAATAAATAATGTTCTTCCCCTGTTGGTTGATGATCCATACTTGGAAGATGGAAGGTTTGGGATGAAAAGTCTGACTTGAAATGCATCCACAACTTTTTTCAAGAAGCTGGTCCTGTGACATTGGCCTTTGTTCCTAAGACCTAAATATCAAAAGGTTTGTTCCTCTATTGACATGTAAGGTTTGGGATGATTATTTTGGCTATAAGAATTAATTCTGGTCGGTGCAAACACACCCCGTAACTCAGAGAATATAGGTCACAGTGACCTAATTTCAGATCTGCAAGGAGATCTTTTTAGAACCTCTAAGACTGCATAGGTTTAATGTATCTAGCCCTTACAGTTAAAATTTGTGCCCTGCTAACGGCCGGACGGCTGGCCGGACGGATAGACAGAAGGATGATAGACAAAGACCTATCGCTATAGCACAGCATGACTAAAAGTCAGCTGAGCTAAAAATCACTGAAACTGCACTGACAAAAAGATTTCTAAGGTGGCTAACTGGCATACATAATGGATTTCTGACAAGTCTGACATCTGATATCACACATCCTCCAATAAGAGACCTAACTTGTAGCAAATTCTCCAAAGGATGTTACAGTAATGAATGTCCAAAACAATTCAAAAGGCATTTTCAGGCCCTCATATGAGATTTATAGATATGCAAATGTAAAAAGTGTAAGTCCAATATTTTTTATTATCACTCTGCTTTTCAATGGGATCAGCAGGGTAGGTTAACTGCAAAACATGAAAGAAAAGAAATGCAGAAAGCATGACTAAAAGGCTTGTAATAAAAAACAAGGGACCCATGGGTCACGGCGCTCAGCTGATCGTGATTGGACTATAAATGTTTCTCCACTGTGATACTATATCGAGTCGATAAAGCTTATGAATATCATGTACATGTTGGGCTATTATAAAGGAATGTAATGTAATATGTGAGTAAATGATAAATGAAATTACCTGACTGATGGATTAATAGAGTCAAATAAAGTGGTTTATTTTTTATTTATTTAGGAGGGGTTGAAAATTGTGATATATTTGAGCAAATATGAATGCAATGACAGCAGTAATAAGCAGTAGTAGAATGATGATAAGGCTATTTGTTGAAGGATCTAAAGTGTATGGTAGTCTGCAAGCATTCAATTTGACAGATATGATGTTATGATTAACTATGCTGAAGAAAGTGATTTATGAATATGTGACTGTATGACACAATATCTCTTTAGTCTTGACAAGGTACATTATTGTGATGCCCACTATGTCTACATATTACACAATATTGACATAATTTCTGGCATGTACATAGGTACCTATGGACGAATAGTTATACAAAATATTAAAGTATGAATATATCTGATTCATCTTGTTCTTGCTTACTATGGCTAACTTTGGGATGGGGTTCGGAGAAGGGAAAAGTGAGGGCAGCACGAAGGTGGATGTAGAAATATTCTATTGTAATGTTTTTCATTTATATAAGAATATGAAAAGCTAAGAGGAAAGGGGCCCTCCTACTTGGTTATAGTAAAGTTCTAAATATATGATTGCAAACTAATACTCTGAAAAGACTGTCATGAAGAAAAACAGTAAAAGTTTTGAGATACTGTGTTGCATACGAAAATTTACAGATGGATAGGCAAGTGGACAGAATGGACTAATACCTTTATTTCACTTTCAAGAGAATAATGCATTTAAGTTTATATATAATCCTATTTTTTTAAGCAGATCCACTTTTTCCATTAAGAAGTTTTTATCTGAATCATTTTTTTATTTACAGGTTTATAAATTTTTAATTAAAAAACCTGAAAATATAAGTTAAAATATTAAATTTGTTGCAAAAGTTGCAATTATTATATATACAGAGTAAAAAACATTGGGTCATATTATGCATACACATATATTTTATTATTTTTAAATCATAAATGTTTAAACTGATTTTAAACGAAAATAATGCCACAACATGGCATCTACAAGAATATTCCTTGAATCACTATTAAAAAGTTTTGCACATTGGAGTTTTCAGGACATGCTTAATTTTATTCATTAAAATAAAATAAAAGTAAATTTGATAAAATAAAACATCTTTTCAAATAAAGTATACACACTGTTGGTTGAATGAGGGACAAACAATATCATTGTGCTTATTACTATCCCATTTTTAATTAATTACTGGAATTAATAGTCAATTTCACACCTGGTGAAGTTTTTACTCTTCTGAAGTAAGGAATTACTTATCTCATGAACATCCACACTTTCACAGCAATACAACCCTTTATGGACACAATTAAATGTACACTTTAATCATTGTAACCCTGGTGGTTCAATACAAAATCTAAAATGAAGCATGTCCAAGAATAAAATAAAATACAGAAAAATTATAACATTCATCTAATTTATGCACCAGCTGGGGGGATGAATGCAGGGCAGAGGGGAAGCCTGCTAGTAGTGGCCAAGCTGGGCCAAGGTAAGCTGCCTGGGGTGGGTTACATAATGCAAGTGAAGGCTGTACTACTAGGTGGGCTAGATGTAAACAACACTTGACATGGTGTATGAAAACATGAATAAAAGCTATTCATTCCAATCAATTTCTTTTGAAAGTTCAGATTTTAAAAGATTTAATCCTTATGCATATAAGCTGGGAAAATTAAATCAACAGTGCCAAAGTTGGACAAAATTTTAGGTATTGATTTTTTATTTATGCTAATAACTTGAAAAATTTGCAAAATTCAGATCTAATTTTGGGTAAACAATTGAATCTTGATTAAATAAAGTTATATTCCTGAAAAAAAGTCTCTAGGTTCAGCAATTCTCATGTTAGGTAAGTAAATATATTTCCTGATTTTAAAAAAAATTGCATTATGTTTTGGCTCATAACTTCAAAACAATACCCAATACTGACCTAATTTTTGGTATGTTCATAGAAAATGTATAAAAGAATGTGAATACTAAATACGATCAAAAACAGATCAGTGGTTTTGATATTAGGCAGCCTTGAAGTGTAACAATGGCTTTTTTTTATGGAAAACAGAGTTTTTTTTCCTTAATATCTCGAAGGAACAAAGTCCTAATGACCCAGTTTTCGGTATGGTAGGAGATTTTGGGGACATCTAAAATTATGTCAACAGCCTGGGGAGCATAGAGATGTGCACTGAATGACCTACAGTCATCAAAGTGGACTGCTTGACAATGTATGGGAATACAACAAGAGCCTCCAAAAATATTCAATAACTAACCTAATTTTGCAGCTTTTATTTTCAAATTTCAGATTTTAACAGATTAAATCCTTATGTATACATGGTGTGGAAATCTAATCCACAGTACTTACAGGAAAAAAACGTGCCATGGCCAAAGTTGGGCAAAATTTAAGGTACCAATTTTATATTTTTGCCAATATTTAAAAAAATTTAACAGATTTTGATCTAATTTTTGGTATACAATTAAATTTTGATTAATTAAAGTTGTATTACTGGAAAAAAAGTCCCTACCTTTAACACTTTTGGTCTTAAGTGACCAAATATCTTCCTGATTTTTTTACAAAGTCCATAATGTTTGGGCCCATAACTTTTTTAAATTATATAATACTGACTTAATATCTGGCATGTACATAGGAACTATATAGAGGAATATTTATGGTAAATATGAAGAAAACCAGATGAGTGGTTTTGATATTAGGCAGTCCTGAAGTGTGAAAATAGATTTCTAATAAAAAATTGAGGTTTTTCCTTAAAATCCCAAAGGAACAAAGTCCTATTGACCCAATTTTGGCATGGTAGGAGATTATGGGGACATCTAACATTATGCCAAAATTAAGATTCGTAGGTCCAACGGTGTCGAAACGTGCCAGTCTTACGGACAGACATCCAGACGGACAGACGGACGGACAGACAGACGGACGGACGACGGACAATGGACCATGACTATAGCTCAGATGACTTATAGTCAGCTGAGCTAAAAAGCCATCCTAAATCCAGGTACACATCCACATATTATGAGAACAAACATTTGCTTTTATATCTTGTGACTTATATAAAAATATTCAGATATCTAGGAAACTAAGTTTATTGCTATGATTCCATAAAATAAACTGCAAAATGTTCCCATCATCTTATAAATCTGTAGCTAAACCTTAATACTATACTCTCACAGTCTTAATGCCTGGCTGATGCATTCCGGCAACAGTGTTTTTGTTATGCAGTAACAAGGTATTTATCACTCAGCCTTATCACTTAACAGGCTGATACAAAAGAGAGTCATATGTCACCAGCATCACTCACAATTACAGCCACACAGTGAGATGTACCAGTTGGAGTGCAATGGTTATATGTACAAGAAAAATAGAGATGGTCTACAAAATAAGTTATTTTGAACATCCCTGACCTATGACCTTGGCCTTTTGCCCACATATCAAGTGGATTCTTTCTGAATGATGGGTAACTACTAACCACTTACATCTGGCCGGGTGTAATTACTTGGCAACCAATGAGTGAATAACCTAGACCTGCAACCTTTAACCTCCTGACCAGCTGACCTCAAAATCAATTAGTTATTTCTTCATGCAAAAAGACCCATAAATATGAAGTTTGAATCACATTCAGTGATGCATAGGTGTGTCATATGTGAAAGACTGAAGGTTTGGGTTGAACAGTTTCACTTGAAATATGTTCACAAGCATTTAGAACAATATTGTGACCTTGACCTTTGACCTTTTGAACTCAACATCAATAGGCTTCTTCCCCTATTGGTAGGTAAGCCATATATGACAGATGGAAAGTATAGATTGAAAAGTTTGCCTGAAAATGACTCCACACAAGAAGAGGGTGCTGTGAACTTGACCTTTGACCTAAAAATCAACAGGTCTTTTCCCCTGTTGGCAGATAAGCGATATCACTGCTGAAAGGTTTGGAATGAAAGGTCTAGCTTGAAATGTGTCCACAACCTTTTCAAAGAAGTGGATCCTGTGACCCTGACCTTTGACCTTGTGACCTCAACATCTATAGGATTCTTCTCCCACTTAGTAGGTGAGCTATATGTGAAAGATCAAAGAATTGGGATGAAAGGTTTGGCTTAAAATGCATCCACAGGCTTTTCAAAGAAGTTGGTTCTGTGACCTTGACCTTTGACCTTGTGACCTAAAAATAATTATGGTTCTTCCCCTGTTGGTAGGTGAGCTGTATGTGAAAATTTTGGCTAAAAGAATTATTTCTGGGGGGTGCAAACACACCCCATAACTTTGAGAATATAGGTCGCAGTGACCTAATTTCAGGTTTGCAAGGAGATCCTTTTAGAACCTCTAAGACTGCATAGGGTTCATGGCCCTAGCCCCTATGGTTATGATTTGTGCCCTGCTAATGGACTGACGGCTGGCCGGACGGACAGATGGAAGGACGACGGACAAAGAACCATCGCTATAGCCCAGCATGACTGAAAGTCAGCTGAGCTTAAAAGGTTGTCACAGCTGGAAAAAGGGGGGGGGGATACCGGACCCCCTGGCCCATCCATTCCTGGATCTGCTTCTGCATATATATATAATATAATTTATATAAAAAGACATATCGTATATCATAAACCTTACTTTTACTTACGTCAGTGGACAAGATATGAAAAATATAGGTCGTAGTGAGCTCATTTCAGGTTTCCAAGGAGATTTTTTATTGACCTCTGGATTTCTCTTCAAAAGTTTCTTTAGGTCAGCTGTTACAATGTGTGGCCTGCTAACCAACAGTCGGACAGTTGGATACCATTCCTATAGCTCAGACTCAGTTGATTTTCAGTCAGCTGAGCAAAAATGAAACCTTTGGTGATGTTTTTTATTCCATGAACACCATTAGTGATCAGAATCATAAAATTGATTTTTAAGTGAACAGGTAGAAACCTCAGAAGGAAAAGCTCCATAAAAGCTTTGTGATGTTCTTTCTTTTATAAGACAAATTCTATTGGTATTTGTATTCTGTAAAATCTAGTATGATATATTTGCTCAAATGTTGTGTACATATAACTAATAAAGGTAGAGACTGAACAGTCACTGGGGATGAAGAGAAAAGACTAATGGGTAATCTAAAATCATTGTGGATGGTAGATTCTGAATTATAAGTATGATGTGTAAGACTTGTGGTGCCACCTGTAAATTCTTAATTTAAGAATTTGTTTGGTCAAAGGTTTCACTATTTTTTCATTAGACTTTAGTGATGACTTTGATTGAATCATAATATTAGAAAAAAATATGCCCATCAGTAAAACATGAACGTTTCACTATGTCACAGATAGCTGCAGCTCATTATATTGTTTCCAGCTGAGACTATACTGAGCTGAGCTTCATGACCCATGGGTCACTTGTTCATGATATAAATGACTGAAATTAAATTCTCCTACATCACTTGCTTTTACACATATTCCCACATGAAACCTCAAACTAAAATACCAGAACAATGTTACAAACATCTGTGTACCAGATGTGGCTCAACTGGAGGCGCGGGCTTGATTTATTGTGAACCTGGTCGCTCTGGCAAGTCTCTGTGAAACATGGCTAAGAATGACAAATGGATCAAGTAACCAGGACTAACTGTACCAGCATGACTTGTTTGTATTTACTGAGCTTCAATCTGGTGACTCATATTTACGGAAGGGTTGTCATAACCACAATGTTTAATCTATTATTTCAGTCATATAATTTACATGATTTAACCACAGTATAGACTTGGCCCTGCTCCCAAAGGGGGATCAATGAGGCATTGAAGAAACCCTCATGGGCGTAATTTTAAGCAGGGAACTCGTCTATAAACAGAGGAGCAGACATGGATGGCAAAATATTGCGCCGTTCAACTATGCTCTGTCAGAATCACTGTCCGCAGCGAGCACTCACCTGAAAGTCAATGGACCTTGAATTTATGCACTCATCCCGAATCCCACTTCTTTTAATACAAAATATAAGTCAGATGGATATGATTTAATATTTGAATACAAAATTTTCTCGCTGCTTGGGCGATACAGCCGATAACCTTGATGAAATTATGAGTTCGTTTGTATCATGGTGGCATCACAACTTGGCCTTGTCAGCGACTGATGCATGGATGATGTCATGTTTCAGCATACGACGATCGTATTTCTGTCACTGTCTTTTGTTGATAATGTTTTGACTTATCACCGACAGAAGCACAATAATAAAGCTTAAATATACTCACGTATGCAAGAGCTTCGTCCGATTTCGCTGCCTTTGATTCCATGTTGCCATCCTAGCCGAAGCTGAATCTGTTTACATCGACGTATTAGTTTTCAGACCTGCCGGTAGATGGCAATTCAATATGTTAGTTAACGGCGTGTCTGTGTGCATAAATTTACCCCCATAAAAACCATAGTTGAAAATTGATTTTTCGCCACTGGTCAAGTGTCAGTCGTGAAACAGAGCAATATCTGTTACTAATAGTGTCTATATTTAACTGCATATACAACTTCAGTTTAAAAACAGACTTGCCAATTTCTATTTTTAATGTTAAATATGTTTAAAAATCAAATTTATTCCGATAGGCTATCATCTTGGGTTAATTGAAGACTGATAGACCCTAGTCATGGGACTTGGCGTTGATGTCACTTCATTCTTGGTCAGAACAAGATAGACCCATGCTGGTTTGCGGGATGAAATCCTGTTATCTCAAAACCATTTTTTTCATGTTTCCTGTATCGTGTTAATTTCAAACTTTAATCTATGTCAAATTTTAAAATAATGATTTAATAAAAAAAAATTTTAAATCTCATTTTTTAACATGAAAGGGACATAATAGGGGAAAAATGCTTTTGAGATAATATTATGTAGTCATATTAGCCATGACAACATGACCCTCAGCTAGGCCTTGTAAAATAAAGTTCTAGGGGCCTGTAGGTCATGATGCAAGTAATAAAATAACACCCATTCTAAGGATCGGATCAAAACATTTGCTGGGTGGTATTATTTGACATCAGAGCCTTATATGGTCGTGTTATATTTGCTTAATAATGAAGACAAAAATGTTGTTACACAAAATTAATTACATCAGTTACCTCCTTTCTTCCGTATGGCACCTATTCACACAGAGCTGTCAAGCTAATATGACGCAGAGACAAACTTTCCGAGTTAAACCAGCCTCGTTATTAACAACTGCTGCATGAAAATACGTAAGTAAACTATGTAATATCTATTATTTCCCCCAACGGAATAACGTCACTTTGTGTCTTAGGAAAAATGACAGTTCAACAAGCAGATGGAAATGAAAAAAAAAAATTGTTAGAAATGACGTGCATATCTGCATGTTCTAGAATTGATTCGAACCCAATAGCTTGTAGGGGCACCCCAACGTCTTCAGTTAATTAAAATTCAACGTTTTGGTCGCAGGCTGTCCCTAGTTTGCATGATATTAACCCAATGAAATGTGGTTAGCTCTCATTGGTTGCTTAAAACGTACTATTTAAAAATTTAGAGTTTTCGAAAGTTCATATGAAAACTAGAAAACGGGCAGTCGACAAATGGCTACATGAATCCGCCAAATCACACAGGAATGAGTAAAGTAAGGCATTGAATGTTCCTGACATAACATGACTCCAAATTTATGTCATCAGAGATGCCAATCAAACCCCTTATATATATATATATATATATATATATATATATATATATATATATA
The DNA here is from genome assembly GCA_026874595.1 of Sipunculus nudus. Classification (NCBI taxonomy): domain Eukaryota; kingdom Metazoa; phylum Annelida; class Sipuncula; order Golfingiida; family Sipunculidae; genus Sipunculus; species Sipunculus nudus. The sequence goes on from CM049321.1 coordinate 11,356,038, forward strand.
TATATATATATGGGGGCAAATTTCACCAAAAACAGATCTACAGATGGATACAAGATGAAATTGATTGTATATGGCATAAGCAATCTTGTATAAAAGACAAACCATTCCAAGATCTATGGACATGCAAATTTTCAGGTGAATACATCAAACCACTCCTGGGAAAAAGCCAATATATTCGATGAAAAACGAAAAGGGTTGTACAAGACGGAGGTATAAAAAATATGAGGACGTGAAATTTCAGGTTGATACGTATACATTAAACTAGTCCTGAGATAAATGCATGAAAAATATTACAAATACTTGATTGCAGGTGATGCGATTAGTCTCTTGAAATAAGGGAAATCTACCAAAGACGGATGAACATGCAAAATTTCAGGCGAGACACCAATCCACTACTGAGAAAAAGTAAATCAATGTATTCTAAAACAAGGGACCCATGGGTCACTGTGCTCAGCTGAAGTTGACCTTGAAGTAAAAAATCTAAAATAATATCAAATGGAGATAACGTCTGAGAAGAACAGGTAATATAGGCCATGGATGGTTGATATGATTGAAGATATTGTTGCAAATAATACTTTGTGATCTGACCATATGTTTCCTAATGTTGAAACTGAAGCATGTAGACAGTTTGTGAATATAAGATCTATACTATTACCATGTTCATTTGTTGGCTTTTTGATATGCTGTTCACAAGCAGTTTACACATTTGTTCAGTAAGATCCTATTTTTTTATTATACCAATTGTTTTTCAATTTTTGTATTAAAATGTGAACAGTTGGAATAAAGTTCCCAGTCCACAGGTGGAAGGACTTGATAGTGGGTGTGATGGGGAGTTGATACAGATTAGAGTTACAGCACCTCTGTTCCTGTGTATATATTTTCTTTATTAAATAAATTTTATGCAGTTGCAATTAAACTATTGTCCCCATTGCTCAGGTGGAAGGACTCGGGGGGGGGGGGGGGGGGGGGGGTGATGGGTGTTAAAAAAGTATTCATAATTATTTACTATATTGAGACTATTGGAGTTACAACACCTTTGCATATACATAAAAGATATGAAATTTAATTAAACAATGCTTACAGGAAAAAAAAAAACCAGGCAGATAGATGGAAAAACAAAGAAAGTGCCAGTGCCACATTAGATCCTAATTTTTTATTACATCATTATTTTAAGTTTATAAATTTTACTATACATTTATAGTATGACATATATATTTAAATATTTAAGTTGATTCACAATTCTAAATTGCATCAGAATCTATAGCTAATTTGGTCAGGTGACATCACATTATGCACACGGACGTATTAATTTTTTTTTATGAAATATATTTTTTTTTAATTTGCAAAACAATACATATCTGAAAACAACACTTGATTCAGAATTCACAATTCTAAATTGCACCTTTATTTATCCAAGATATGGCTCTACATTATCAAATTATGCCTATTGATGCGTTATTTATATTTTGATTAAATGATTTAGATGGAAATTAATTTCTTTAAAAATGCTACATTATCACAACATGGCATCTTCTAGATTACTCAAGGAAGGTTTTGTACATTGGAGTGGAAACAGCTTAACAATTAAAGAGTTACACTTCGATAATAAAAAAATTACTGCAATACACTGGGGGGGGGGGGGGGGGGGTGACATAAGAATAACTGTACACCTGTGACAGTAGCTATAACAAGCCTATTTTTTTTAGATTTTATTTTCTCATTTCAGATTTAAACAAATTAATTACTTATGTGTATCTGCTGTACAAATTAAATCAAATATACTTACAGGAAAAATACGTGCCATGGTCAAATTTCGACAAATTTAAGTTACTGATTTTTTACAAAGTGCCTTATATTTGGGCCCATAACTTTCATAACTTAATTTAATTTCTGACATGTACATGGAAACTATATAGAGGAATATTTATGGGAAATATGAAGAAAGTCAGATGAGTGGTTTCGATATTAGGCAGTCAGATAATAGGTTTTTAATGGAAAATTGAGGTTTTTCCTTAATTTTTTAAAGGAACGAAGTCGCATTGACCCAGTTTCGGCTAAGTGACATCTTACAGTATGCCAAAGTTTGGGCTTACGGTTTCCAACAGTCTAACGGCCGGACGGACGGACGGACGGCCAGCCGGACGACGGACAATGGACCACGACTAAAGCTCAGATGATTATTTTTTGTTGGAGGTAATTGTTGGAGGTAATCGCCTCCATTTTTTTTAATGTTACCTTAACTAAGTATATGTACATCTGCAGAATTCCATTCCGGTTTCGGACTTCTTGACAGGGCAGTATCACACGCTTTCTCTCATTTTATATCCTGGCGTTAACCAGGCCCGGTGACTACTGCACCTGCGGGCTCTGGGTTGGTAATCATACCACCGAGTACCCGCGAAAGGCGCACTTGTTTGTGAGTGAAACACGGCCGTTGGGCACGACCTTCCCATTAAGCCTGCAGAGCGCTCACCCTGGGTGGGGGCCGACCGTGAAAAACCTCACTACCTCGGCTGAGATTCGAACTCATAACCTCCCGGCTTTGAGTCCTGCGCTCTACCCCTGAGCCACAGAAGCCGGTTACTTACAGTCAGCTGAGATAAACACGGAACGGCTTGTGGCGCCACCTGTCTGCTCTACAGCAAAGCTATCGAAGACGGATCAACATGCAATTTTTCAGGCTGTTACATCCAACCAGTCTTAGGAAATAAGCAATTTTCAACCAAAGCAATCGGACGGATTGACGCCACGCGAAAACAATTGCAGATGGCGCCAGCAGTCTTGAGTACAAGATTGAGGTGTCCAAGATCTATGGACATGCACAATTTCAGGGCAATATAGGAAACCACTTCTGAGGATAGGGCATCAATGTATTCTACGAAAACGGGAAGGTAGGTGGCGCAGTCTGTCTAATCTACAAGAAACCTGTCCAAGATGGATGGACATGCCAAATTTCAGAACAAAACATTGAACCACTCCAGAGATGTGAGTGATTTTTCACCCAAAGCAAACGCAAAGATGGATGCCATGCAAATACGATTGCAGATGGCGACACCAGTCTTGAGTACGAAATGGAGGTATGCAAATTCTATAAAACATGAACAATTTCAGCCCAATACCTATCACTAACAGACTAACAGATGGCAAACACGTGGATGGAGGCCACGCAAAAAGGATTGTAGGTGGCGCCACCCAGATCCGATTCAAGATCTACAGACATGCACAATTTCAGCCAATTACAGTGAACCACTCCGGAGATATGGGCTATTATCACTAAGACACCAGATTCACACTGCACAAAAAGCATTGCAGGTGGCGTCACCAATCATTGGTACGCACCAGATCACATGTGAGCGAATAATTATGCTGGGTTATGGAAAGATCGGTCCAAGGTTCTCTGAGGAGTTGTCCGGAAACGATCGCGGCGATGACGGTGGCGTCGGAATCCGCGTGAAAACAGAATATGCGCAAACTCTGTTTTGGCGGAGACAATGATGGTAAAATTCAGAAATACACTTACCGTCAGAAAGAACACAACACCGGGTTTCAAATGATATATACATCATGAATCTCATATTCATTTTAATTAATTTTGGGCTGATTATTATTCAAGGCGATTTTGCTAGCGATGCTACCTTAAGCCCCCTATATAGCTGTCTTCAAAACCTCGTACTTCATTTTGCCGTAATTCTGCAGATTTTGATAGCTGTTTTTTTTTTTTAATTTCGAAAAGCGATGTTGCTTAAAGCTGGTTTTCCATACATCAGTTGTCCGCATTCGTAGTCCATGTCCGCATCCGGCACGTATATACGAGTACTTCGCACTCTTTGCTGAAAGGTGCTTGATCCCTTGAGACCTTCTTTTCCCCACGCCAATCTATCGTATAATAATAACCATAATAACCGAATTTTCTTGATCAGACGCCGGGCCTTAGCTTAAAAAGTCACTTGTCTTAACTAGTGGCCGGATCAAATACAATGTCTTAGAAAAAAAAAACACCTGCCTTTACTGACGCCGGTCTCTTTCAGAATCCGGGTAAACTTTTTATGCTTTAGTTACAAAAAAAGAGTTAGTCGATGATAATAATAATATTAACAATTGGAAAATGATTTTATTACAAACTGTTTAGGATTATGATGTTTACGCTTCCGGTATTGAGAAAATACTTCCCGTGTAGGCCTGAAAAAGTTACACAATACAACCAAATTAAAATATGTTTGGTATAAACTTGATATCAGGAATACTATGCATACCAATCAGAAACAGATCATGTCAATATGTCAGAGCCTGAATATGAATGACAATCCCATGTTTAAACCTGAAACTTACAAGGTGACTGGCAGGGGCGGATCCAGGATTTAGGAAAAGGAGTGATCCAACCCAGGAGGACTAATAACAAACCTAGAAAAAGCTCCCAGGGTCCGGTAAAGGTCTGAAACCCTCTAAAAAGATTGCGTTGGCTGAATTAAAGGGGGGGGGGGGGGGATCCGAACCCCTTGGACCCCTCCCCTGGATCCGCTTCTGACTGGTATGCGTAACGGGAAAATCGCTCGCGGGGACCGCGGATACGTATACACATAGGGACTACGCATGCGTATATGAATGAAATCAATCGATTAACATCTATACAAAGCGATTTTTGCGGACTACGCATGCGGCTAAAGCGCCTATATATATATATATATATATATATATATATATATATATATATATATATATATATATATATATATATTTATTTATTTATGTAGTGATACAGATGGATATGTGACAACAATACACACCCAAAATAATTAAATCAGTTCTCGTGGAATAGTTAGCAGCTCCATCTAGCGGTGGAAATTTACGTTACACAATTCTGGGCTCTCTTGTTTATATTACTGTTTATAATATTTCTTCGGGATTAAATGCTAGAGCTTTTTATTTGGATTATTTACAATACTTGCTGTATATGCTGTATTAGGGCCCCGGTCTCTCGCTCCCTCTCTCTGTATATTATCATTACTTTATTTCTGCTATTTTTGTAATTAATTTAGAATTATTGTTATATATGCACACTGTAAAATGGGTATACATGTATAAGGCTGGAATATGATTTTCCTACACTTCAAAAAACATATACACTTGGCCATGATTGGCTTAATAAGCGAACATATAAATGAATGCAGTAAACAAATATATATATATATATATATATATATATATATATATATATAAATAAATAATGCATGTATTTGAATATATATCTGTATATGCGTGTGTTACTACATTATCAAAGCCCTGTATAAAATTTAATATACTTTCCCTCCCTTCTTTCTTTTTTTCTCTCTATCATTTTCTCTTTCGTTCTATCTTTCTTTCTTTCTTTACGCATAAAATACACGAGTTCATTACATATCAGGTTTTATTATCAAGTCAAAAACAATATATATCCACTAAGCCCGTGCCTGGTTCCCCCGTGTATGTACGACACTGTGGGCAGCGTGACATATCAAGCACGTTATACACATTTATATTGAAATACCTTTTATTCGCACAGTTATTACATACATATTAGATGACTAATTTTACTTCAATTAAACAAAACACAAAACTAGACTAAATGTTTCCGTATCATTAGTTACAACACTCTGTATATATGAAAATAATTCTGATGTCTGTTCTAACGGTTAATCCAGTTTTTGGTGCCAATTGAAATTTGAGCCCATTCTCTTAAGCTTTATATATGATCAAATTGTAAAGTTTGACGCTAAAGCAGTAGGGAAATGAAGGCCTAAAATGAGATGAAAAGCATGACCAAATAATCAATCGTTACAGTCGTCGAGTAATTAACTGATATCAGCCTCACTTTGACAGTTACATATTTTAGAATATTTTATGACACAAAGCAACCAATCGGCGGCTTTTATATGCCGGTCTTTGTGCCGAAGAACTGTTTTCTCACATATCACGATTTAAAGTCAAACTGATATTAAATTCTTCTAAATTAAATTCTTTATTTGTCAACATCATTAAGGCCTATTCGATAACACAGTAAAATATAAGAGTCCACAGGTACCTGATACGAACGTATGACAGATTAGTAATACCTACAACAGTAATTATTGAGAACGGGTGTTATTTGTAAACACATGCAGCGTGTGATGTGCGTTACGCTGCAGCGTAACTCTCGTTTCATACACAAGATGGCGCTACCTATTAATCGTCACCAGTATCCATGAATGGTATCCTTTAGTTATCTTTCAGGTACCAAATTTTATTTGTGGAGTTCTCGAATAAGATGTCTGCGTCCTTTGTTTTGCTTATTCCGTTAAAGATGGAACCTGCAGTGGTCTCACTTAGATGCACACAATGTTGGTTCGCCTCATGATATGGCTATAACCACAACTATGTATAACAGGATTTAATATTCTCCGTGCATGTTTTACATACCTGGTATGTGATAAGGTCTCTTTCATTAATAACATATAATCTCCGACTACTGACATCTCCCTGCCTGCCAATGAAAATATGACTTTTGGAAAAAGCAGAAATATAATTATGAGATCATAATTAAAATAAACTGAACAGCATGCGAAAACCACTCTATGACACAGGAAATTCCTCAAAGAAGACTTGTCGTGAGTCGTAGTTTTTATATACGGTTTTGCATATTATTTATCATCGCATTACGAGAACATTATGTGAGACCAGTTATAAACCCTGCTGCTTCTGAATAAATATTTTCACCATGCACTTATTTGTATCTGTTAAATACGTGAAAATACTTTCGTGATGGAGAGCATGTTATTTAAGTGTATGAGTACTTGGGAACACTTTTTCAGTGTCCTTTTGCTGCTTCAAGTGATTCATAAATCCGCTGTAAAAAGTAACCATGCCAACGGAGATCTTTGGTCAGTTCAGGATGGAAGGCTGTGGCCATCAGGTTCCCCTCCTCCACGCCCACTGCACTGTAAGAAAAGGAACACCACACAGGTCATATATAAAGATCATCATATATAGCAAAAAATTAAAGAAATCCATGCAAGAATTTTGAGAAACGGGTGCTTTTGTCTGAATTTGTTTTTAATACAAACCAACAGTACTGAACTTTTGTAAATGATGGTCATATTTTTAAGGAAATCTTTGACCCATTCCTTTGTTAGATTACATTAATATACGTCCCACTGCATTCACTTCAACAGTTCTTGAGATAATATGTTAAAAAGGAATTTTACGATGGCTACCTTGTGGCCGTATTGGATTTCTGAAATCCGACAACAAACATCCTTTAAAAGGTACCAAACATTAAAAAATCATAGAAACTGCACTGACAAAAGGATTTCCAAGGTGGCTACTTGGCAGACAAAATAGATTTCTGACAAATCTAACATTTGATATCACACTTCCTCAAATAAGAGACCATATTTGTGGCAATTGCTCCAAAGAATGTTACAGTAATGAATGTCCAGAACAATTCAAAAGGCATGATCAGGTTGGAGAGCTCTCATATCAGATATATGGACATGTAAATGTAAAAAAGTTTAAGTCCAAATTTTTTAATTATCACCTTGCTTTTTATTTTGGTAAGCAGGGAAGGTAAATGCAAAACCGAAAGAGAGGAAATGCAGATAGCATCACTAAGTGTCTTGTAAAACAAATAAAGCCATCCTAAATCCCGCATATTATCAAAACAAACACTTGTTGGTATATATGATGATTTGTATAAAAATATTTAGATATTTAGGAAACTAAATTTAATGCTATGATTCCATAAAACAAATTGCAATATTATCAGAACAAACACTTGCTGGAATATCTGATGATTTGTAAAAAAATATTTAGATGTCTAGGAAACTAAATGTATTGCTATGATTCCATAAAACAAACTACAATATAATCAGAACAACCGCTTGCTGGTATATCTGATGATTTTGTAAAAAAAAATCTGATATCTAGGAAACTAAATGTGTTGCTATGATTCCATAAAACAAATTGCAATATTATCAGAAAAAACACTTGCTAGAATATCTGATGATTTGTAAAAAATATTTAGATGTCTAGGAAACTAAATGTATTGATATGATTCCATAAAACAAACTACAATATAATCAGAACAACCGCTTGCTGGTATATCTGATGATTTTGTAAAAAAAAAATTAGATATCTAGGAAACTAAATGTATTGCTTTGATTCCATAAAACAAAGTGCAAAATGTTCCTATCATCTTATGAATCAGTAGCTAAGCCTTAATACAATACTCACATAGTGTTAATGCCTGGCCGAAGCTTTAAGTAATACCTCCAGCAACAGAGTTTTTGTAATGCACTAATGATGTACTTATCATTCAAAAGGCTGATACAAAAGTGAGTCTTATATCACAAGTGTCACTCACAATTACGGCCACACAGTGAAATGTACCAGTTGGAGTGCAATGGTTATATATACAAGAAAAAAAAAAAGGTGGTCTACATAGAAAGTTTTTAATGTGAACATCCCTGACCTAAGACCCTGGCCTTGGCCACATATCAATTGGATTCTTTCTAGAGAGATGGGTAACTACTAACCACTTAAAACTGGAGTTATAACCTGGCAAGCAATGTGTGAATAACTTTGACCTGCAACCTTTAACCTCCTGACCAGCTGACCCCAAAATCAGTAAGTGATTTCTTCAAGCAAAAAGATATATTATGAAGTTTGAATCAAATTGAGTAAAGCATAGATGAGGCATATGTGAAAGGTTTGGGGTTAAAAGTTAAGCTTGAAATATATTCACATGCATTTGGAACAATTTAGTATTGTGTCCTTGACCTCTGACCTTTTGAACTCAGCATCAATAGGGTTTTCCCCACTCCACGCAAGAAGTGGGTGCTTTGAATTTGACCTTTGACCTCAAAATCAACAAGTCTTTTTCCCTGTTGGCAGAGAAGCGATATGTCAGTGCTTGAGGGTTTGGAATGAAAATTCTAGCTTAAAATATGTCCACAGCCTTCTTAAAGAACTGGATCCTGTGACCTTGACCTTTGACCTTGTGACTTCAAAATATTAAGGATTCTTTTCCCACTTGGTAGGTGAAAGGTCATAGGTTTAGAATGACAGGTTTGGCTTAAAATGCATCCACAAGCTTTTCAAAGCAGTGGGTCCTGTGACCTTGACCTATGACCTAATGACCTCAAAATAATTATGGTTGTTTCCCTATTGGTAGTGGAGCCGTATGTGAAAGATGGAAGGTTTGGGATGAAAATTTTGGTTACAAGAATTAATTCTGGGGGGTGCAAACACACCCCGTAACTCAGACAGACAGAAGGACGACGGACAAAGACCCATCGCTTTAGCACAGCATGGCTGAAAGTCAGCTGAGCTAAATTAAACAGATAAAATATAGACATAAAGTAACTTAGTTGGCGTACCCATGACTTAAAAATCACGGGGAGATACAGAGGGTTCCAACATGCGGTAAAGGTAAGACGTGACGCTAAGATGTAGGTAGGTAAACAAGAACGTTGTATAAGTAATAAACATCGTTAAAATATAGACACTGAGGAATACAAAATGCACCATACGACGTAAAAGTGAGAAAAAATGGTAAAATACAAGCATAGAAGAACGTAGATTGTACTATGACCCCGTGAAACTACGCTATTAAACAGGCATATAGGAATATAGAGGGCGCCACTTGCTGCTGAAGCAAGAACACCAGTAAGAATATAGGTACAGACTAATGTGCAGGACACAGGGTAACAATGCGCAGTGAGCAATGGGGAGGGTGTCACCACGCTGTAAAAGTGAACATGAACAACAGTACATGCAGGACCATAGATGGCGCCATCGTACATTCATCAATAGTTTAAGCAATATAGAAACCGCATGTTTTATTTTTTTCATATCACCATATACTCATATTTTACCCATGAATCTTCGTTCTACACGCCAAGTATGCTGACTTATGTCCAAACATACCACATTGTAAATTGTAAATTGTTTTTTTTTACACCAAAATATGGCAGTTTTGCCTCTACTTATTTTCAACCCCCGTCCCCCCCCCCCCCTCTCTCTGTCTCTCTCCCTCTCTCTCTCTCACCTTTGCGTGTCGTCCTTCAAACTCGCGAGAATTTTAACTGTCTTTCTGTCAATGGAGTGGATACCCGGGGCTCTGATGAATACCCCAATGAAACCATCAGCTGCTAAAATTAAAAACAAAACATGACAATAAGGGGGCAGTTTATAACCTCTAACCGTTAGTTTTTACACTAACCCGTGTTCCTAGACTCGCTGCACCCTGCGGATACCTCATCACTATGTATATCTGTAATATTTGGCAAGGTTATGTATATATTCTATATTTGTGGAGAGTACACATCATATGTGTCTTACCGCCAGATTTACCGAAAATTATTCCTTTACCATTTATTGTAAATAAAAGTTTCTTTAACAAGATATATACTGGTCATGTTTCGTCAGGGGAAGCAATGAGTTATGTGAACTATACAATTTCCACACTTTAAGTCATATTCTTGTGGTGATGAACTTCTATCGTATATCAGGAATGAATTCACAATCATAAACACTTTATATCTTTTACCTCAGCATATATATATATATAAATATATATATATATATATATATATATATATATATATATATATATATATAGTATATGTTATTATGCACTTAATCCACGTGTTTCATTGCTACTGTGTACTCCAAGTTTATTTTCCATATTCAGGCTTCATATTAAAAAATTTATGAACTCTTCATTTATGGAGGTAAAAAAATTACCTACATCATTGTGTGTATACGTATTAGAGTGTATGCAAAACAACGTAAAGAGATCAATATTGGATGTGGGCCGACCATTTTACCTTTTTGACGGTCCATCAGTCCTTCCTGCAGTTTATCTTCGTGGAGCTCTAGCGGTGACTCAAAGCTGTCAGTCTGCCGGCCATACCTGTTCCGAGTGGACGTTATGCCCATTCCTCCGATCTGGAAGGAGAATGGGCGAAATGTATTCACGTTATGTTAAAGTAAAGTAAAGGTAAAGATTTATAGTCTGATATCACCGACGTTGTCAGTCTCAACTGACACGACTGCTCGTGCGGGCCTGTTCATTCTGTAGCTTTTCTTTGCCCCTTGGGAGCATACGACCCAAGAAGTCATAACAGGTGCTAGAAGGCACCTGCTGCCCATGACCAGTACCCATTCACCCTGGGTCGAAAGGGCGCACCCTTGTGGTAATGACTTTGGCCTAGGGTCTTAGCGCAGACGGCGGTCACAACGGGACGTGAACCCACAACAAAGTTGCCTATTCTGATACCCGACGTCTTTAAAGTAAATATAATCCCAGGAACTTTTTATAAAAATAGGCAAGAAAATATCAATCCCACCATACACATGCAGACTGTTCATTTTGTTTATATTTACGTGTTTATAACAATGGGGGGGGGGGGGGGTTCCAAAACATTCATCAAGGACATCAAGTAATACGAAGTCCAGTTGTGCAAAGGGATTTTCGCAACCAGTAAATTTGAACATTTGCACATATGCAACCTTCCACCTATGGTTACATGTTTTTTTTTTGTTTGTTTGTCAACTATGGCGCAGGTACCATTAATAACAGTTTGCAGAGGAACAAGCTGACACATCCGTCACCACATAAATTATATAGAAAAGGTACATGAATAGCTTGCGTTAACGTTGTAATTAAATTTGGGTTTGTCACGTGACGGGTGCACTGAATCCTGAACAGGGACTGGGCCCTGATGTAATTGGATGGTGTAAGAGCTAAGCCATAGACAGTATTAAGAAATTATTTAAATCTAACTATACATGTTGCTTTTATTCTTTCCTGAAAAATTGGTGCTAACAATATCAGAAAGAGAAACGAGGTTTGCTGAGAACTCTTTTTTGCCTCGGATGTGGGCGGCGTCCTATGGCTAATGTCGCTGCAGGGTTGCCTACTTTTCACACAACCTCATTTTTGTGCGGAAAATATATACAGAAAGAAAATTCCTTTCTGGATAGGTTAAGCTTATGCAAAATCTATATTATTATTTTATAGGGAAATATTTTCAAAGTCTTACATGTGTATAGGTAGGTTTTATTAAAACATTATAACATGTAGTTGCAAACTGTTATGAAAAATCATTGGATATGGTTCTATATGAAGAACTTATTCTGCCCGAGGAGCTAAGAAATAGTTGTACACTGAAATGTTTTAGCCCTGCCTGGGCTTTAAGGTTTACGTTTGCTTCTAAAATGAGTAAAATAAACCGTATTTCTATGTACCGATAGACGTAACTCAGTGCCAGCTATTATGGTCAAGGAGAGGTATCCAAAATCTCATTATATTATCATATAACACAATTGTCTATGAAAAAATATTATTATAGATTTTACATAAACTGTATCCGATTCCTTGCGATATAAATTTTTTTACACAAAAAATTAAGGTTGCGTGATTTTTCCAAAAACTATTGGCACATCTATGAGCACTTTCAACTCGGCAGTGACGTCACCCCCGAGGAAATCTCCTGTGACTAAAAAATCTAGACCTCATCAAAAGCTTTGTATTTCTGACGCTGTCAGCCTAAAATTGTGGACATATGGCTCCTTGACCTTTGAACTTGTGACCCCAAGATCGATAGAAACCTTTCCATATTGACAGGGGTCCTATATGTGCAAAATGGAAGGTCTGGCACAAAAAGTTTGGCTTTAAATGCATTCACAAACTTTTTTAAAATGTGGGTCCTGTGATCTTGACTTTTGACCTCATGACCCCTAAATCAACAACTCCGTGACATGTGGCTCAACAAATCGAGCGGCCACTTCTGACATCAATATCATTAAACAAGTGTCCGCTCTCACATATTCCTGTCTGTTAATGAGTGCCTGGATAAAGGTAACCGCGCAACCGTGACTGAGTTGTTTGACACGTAGCCAGCGTCGTACTACCCCATTCTTGTTTCATGAAGCCGCAACAAAAGGAAACGGCCATTTTGATATATCCAGTGACGCGTGTGCATGAATTACATATAATCAATTATGCACTTGCATCACACCTTCGTCTGCACAGATAAATTATTCGTGTGTAAAGATTGATAATCTTCCTAATTATCGCTTTCGTCTCATTTTCCTCATTCACTGTTTCAAAGTCCCCCGTTCATGGATATTTCATGTTTTATAAATGTACAGATTTTGTATATGCAGACTTGTCAGCACTTCCGTTGGCATTTGCAACTCGTCAGCCCAAGCCCCCTTTAAAAGTCGAGATCTCAGTAAATACCAATTTTCTGACACTACTAGGTTCTTGTAATTTTTAATTCAGTCCGTGATGTCACAAATGCACCAGCCAATAATAACAATAAAGCCAAATTCCCTCAGTGTTTAATTTATGTATTAAGCGTGTCGAAGGTTGTGCTATTTAGCGCAAATGCTTAAATGCTCCGAAAAACGCCCCTGCACCTAACTGTGTATTTACCTGTTTCATTACAGTTTCAATACAATATATCAATACTTCGGTATTGTCAATATATATATATATATATATATATATTATCAATATATATATATATAATATATATATATATATATATATTATCAATATATATATATATATATATATATATATATATATATATATATATATATATATATACAATGAACTCCCGCATGACGACCACCCCGTTAACACGACCACCCCGCTAACACGACCTCTTTTCTTGGTCCTAGAATTGTCTTATAGAAATTATCATATAAAAAAAACTTCGGTAACACGACCACCCCGCTATTACGACCAACGACCACCTTTTTTGGTCCCGATCTACAGATGAGCCCCCGTATCACGACCACTTGCCCGCGGCGACCGCGGCCCGTTAAGCAGATGACACGCTCATCGCCCAGCTTGGACTTAGATAATAGCCCGTAATTAATTAGTCTTATCGCGACCACTCGCCCGTGGCGACCGTTGTCCGTTGAACAGGTTATACGCTCATCGCCCAGCTTGGACTTGGATAATAGCCCGCGAATAATTAGCCAGGCGAGTGGGAAAGCCTACTTTCATCTGCTAAGCCATAGTTAACCCCATCTGTTCGCCAAAATTTACGCATCAATAGATATTAGACTTCATGGTCCGTTACATTGTTTGTTTTGTACGGCTGTTAGATAAGTATTTCACATACCGATAAACAGAGTTTGGCAAACATAACTGACACCACACGCATACATTCAGGTGAGTAAAGTAAAAATGTGACAAATCACATTTCAATGATCAAGCAGGAACCGTATAAATAACAATTAGAATTTGATGTGTTCTTTCTGTTTTCTCTACGTGTTTGACATCAGACCATCTTTACCCATATTATCGCCTGCGTTAATATTGGCAGACAAATACTACAAGACAAATAATACAAGCATCCCGCTTACACGACCACCCCGCTAACACGACCACTTTGCATGGTCCCACAGGTGGTCGTGTTAGCGGGGTTTTACTGTATATATATATATATATATATATATATCCGAGAGTCACAGAATGTATAAATGCAATGAACTAAGAGTACATAAAGCAGGAGGAGTTGACTTCTAGTCTGTTTAGTTAATATGATATGTGATACAATCACGTGATTTCACCAGAAACACGCGTAACAGAAAATTACGCGGCAAGATCTCACCATTTTGCGCAAATGTGGGTGCGCTTGCCCATAGCATTCAGGTGCTACAGCCTCGTTTTAGGACACTGTTTTTCCGCACGTGTTCCACCACATTAAATTACCAGCATTGCCATAAAAGATAGTAACTACAAGGAACAGAGTTATTTTTACTGAATATATTGCGCTGTGATTTCAATGAATTTAATGGACCTTGATGGGACACCATCGTGCGTCATTAAGTACCCTGGTAAAGAGATGTTTACGTAATACTTGTATATTGCATTGTGATTTCAAAAAATAATTTTATGCACACTGATGCGACACGGGTGTGCGTCATTAAGTAACCTGACAGACAACACAACTTATTCATTGTTGATATATATACAGTAATTATTGTAATCTCATCATAAATTCATCCGCGGGGAATATATAGTTACTGTGCATAGATGAATCATCTTTCTTATAATTTTTCTTTAAATCTTATTTCCGTTTTCATTGATTCTCCCATTTATGCGTCATTAAGCAGCCTGGTAAAGAGATGCTTACATAATATATTGCTTTGACTGACGGGTGCACTGAATCCTGAACAGGGACTGGGCCCTGATGTAATTGGGTGGTGTAAGAGCTACGCCATAGACAGTATTAAGAAATTATTTAAATCTAACTATACATGTTGCTTTTTTTTCTTTCCTGAAAAATTGGGGCTAACAATATCAGAAACAGAAACGAGGTTTGCTGAGAACTCTTTTTTGCCTCGGATGTGGGCGGCGTCGTATGGCTAATGTCGCTGCAGGGTTGCCTACTTTTCACACAACCTCATTTTTTGTGCGGAAAATATATACAGAAAGAAAATTCCTTTGTGGATAGGTTAAGCTTATGCAAAATCTATATTATTATTTTATAGGGAAATATTTTCAAAGTCTTACCTGCGTATAGGTAGGTTTTATTAAAACATTATAACATGTAGTTGCAAACTGTTCTGAAAAATCATTGGATATGGTTCTATATGTAGAAATTATTCTGCCCGAGGAGCTAAGAAATAGTTGTACACTGAAATGTTTTAGCCCTGCCTGGGCTTTAAGGTTTACGTTTGCTTCTAAAATGAGTAAAATAAACCGTATTTCTATGTACCGATAGACGTAACTCAGTGCCAGCTATTATGGTCAAGGAAAGGTATCCAAAATCTCATTATATTATCATATAACACAATTGTCTATGAAAACATATTATTATAGATTTTACATAAACTGTATCCGATTCCTTGCGATATAAAATTTGTTACACAAAAAATTGAGGTTGCGTGATTTTTCCAAAAACTATTGGCACATTTATGAGCACTGTCAACTCGGCAGTGACGTCACCCACGAGGAAATCTCCTGTGACTAAAAAATCTAGACCTCATCAAAAGCTTTGTATTTCTGACGCTGTCAGCCCAAAATTGTGGACATATGGCTCCTTGACCTTTGAACTTGTGACCCCAAGATCGATAGAAACCTTTCCATATTGACAGGGGTCCTATATGTGCAAAATGGAAGGTCTGGCACAAAAAGTTTGGCTTTAAATGCATTCACATTTTTTTTTTACAATGTGGGTCCTGTGATCTTGACTTTTGACCTCATGACCCCTAAATCAACAACTCCGTGACATGTGGCTCAACAAATCGAGCGGCCACTTCTGACATCAATATCATTAAACAAGTGTCCGCTCTCACATATTCCTGTCTGTTAATGAGTGCCTGGATAAAGGTAACCGCGCAACCGTGACTGAGTTGTTTGACACGTAGCATTACCCCAATCTTGTTTCATGAAGCCGCAACAAAAGGAAACGGCCATTTTGATATATCCAGTGACGCGTGTGCATGAATTACATATAATCAATTATGCACTTGCATCACAACTTCGTCTGCACTGAGTCTGCACTGAGTTGTTTGACACGTAGCACTACCCCAATCTTGTTTCATGAAGCCGCAACAAAAGGAAACGGCCATTTTGATATATCCAGTGACGCGTGTGCATGAATTACATATAATCAATTATGCACTTGCATCACAACTTCGTCTGCACAGATAAATTATTCATGTGTAAAGATTGATAATCTTCCTAATTATCGCTTTCGTCTCATTTTCCTTATTCACTGTTTCAAAGTCCCCCGTTCATGGATATTTCATGTTTTATAAATGTACAGATTTTGTATATACAGACTTGTCAGCACTACCGTTGGCATTTGCAACTCGTCAGCCCAAGCCCCCCTTTAAAAGTCGAGATCTCAGTAATAACCAATTTTCTGACACTACTAGGTTCTTGTAATTTTTAATTCAGTCCGTGATGTCACAAATGCACCAGCCAATAGTAACAATAAAGCCAAATTCCCTCAGTGTTTAATTTATGTATAAAGCGTGTCTAAGGTTGTGCTATTTAGCGCAAATGCTTAAATGCTCCGAAAAACGCCCCTGCACCTAACTGTGTATTTACCCGTTTCATTACAGTTTCAATACAATATATCAATACTTAGGTATTGTCAATATATATATATATCTGAGAGTCACAGAATGTATAAATGCAATGAGCTAAGAGCACATAAAGCAGGAGGAGTTAACTTCTAGTCTGTTTAGTTAATATGATCTGTGATACAATCAGGTGATTTCACCAGAAACACGCGTAACAGAAAATTACGCGGCAAGATCTCACCATTTTGCGCAAATGTGGGTGCGCTTGCCCAAAGCATTCAGGTGCTACAACCTCGTTTTAAGACACTGTTTTCCCACATGTGTTCCACCACATTAAATTATCAGCATTGCCATAAAAGATAGTAACTACAAGGAACAGAGTTATTTTTACTGAATATATTGCGCTGTGATTTCAATGAATTTAATGGGCCTTGATGAGACACCATCGTGCGTCATTAAGTACCCTGGTAAAGAGATGTTTACGTAATACTTGTATATTGCGTTGTGATTTCAAAAACTAATTTTATGCACACTGATGCGACACGGGTGTGCGTCATTAAATAACCTGACAGACAACAACTTATTCATTGTTGATATACATGCAGTAATTATTGTACTCTCATTATAAATTCATCCGCGGGGAATATATAGTTACTGTGCATAGATAAATTATCTTTCTTATCATTTTTCTTTAAATCTTATTTCCGTTTTCATTGATTCTCCCATTTATGCGTCATTAAGCAGCCTGGTAAAGAGATGCTTCCATAATATATTGCTTTGAGATTTCAAAAATATAATATAATGGACCTTAAAGAGACACCATTATGCGTCATTAAGGTGGCACGACTGGTCAAAATCCTAAAAATTGGTGTTTTTTCAATAAAAGGTATACGTAATATTGAATACTGGGCGGATCTAATGCAGCTGAACACATTTTGGGTCGCCTGGTGCATTTTGTGGAAAAGGGTGATTTCTATTCAGTAAACACCAAGATGTTATGACAGGGTGTTTGTAAACAAACTACAGCCCTGCCACAGGCCTGTCAATCACTGCCCCCCAGCCATCACCTGGGTCATTCAGCCAATCGCGAGGTGCAAGTGTTTAATTAATGCATGGCCAAGTACCTCCGTGGCAAGAACTGACGGTCGACGTTTGATAGCCCAATCTAATTAGCTGAGCATACAACTGATAAGCGTTGGAGAGCAACCCTAACTCTATCTAATTAGTGTGCAAACAAACCCGTCCTTGTGAATGATCTGTTTGTGTCATTGGCCTTTCTGTCTTTTTTCGGGTATGTTACGTCGAAACACAAATTTTCACTTGACATCATGTTATTTCTGCTATATCGTAAGCCTATCGACAGAAACGTAAAATTACTTTATAAAAAGCTGCTTCATATCTTAACCATAACGTCTATGATATTCATACTGTCAACACCGCAACGAATAAATATTACGCCACTACCAAACGAAACTACGTTGGGCCGACGACGCAAATCCCGAATGCCACTTGAAAAACTGCAGCAGTAGCCTGGGAAACAATACTGCCCATTCATTGCTGATACATATGCAGTAATGCGTGTGCATAAATAGATATTGTAATTAGTGAACTTTCATCACCTATCATGTCGGTCATGCTTAAAAACATAGAACTATATACCAAGATTGTACAAATATGCTAAGGACTTCCAGAAATTTTGTTATCGAAGGTTGCATGGCATGATTGCGGCAAACCACCGATATAGGGCTAGGTGTTGTTTTCTTTAGCTGCAAGGCAGAACTACCGGCTGTGCAACTTGAGACTGCCATTTTTTAATGGCCCAAAGTATACTACAAAGGAAAATAAGCCTAAGATTATTGATGAAATTTTGCAATTGAATCGATGTATCCAGGGGACTATGCGGAGAGACTTGGTGACAAGGGGATATGTATCGGCAAAGTTTAAAGCGGGATAACGTTTCCTGGGCCACGCCCATATCCTCAAATTATAGTTGGATATACCGTATAACCACAATACAAACTAGAGAGAGAGAGAGAGAGAGAGAGAGAGAGAGAGAGAGAGTTGTGGATAATCGGGAGTATCAACTTAGTAAATGGTTGACTGTTGTTGAAACATAACATGTTCTATCGTGTCATTGGTAAGATATATAGATCTCTTTTTTTGCCATGTGTCGTGGCCTGTGACATGAGGTAGGCTTTTTATATTATGCCGCGCGATATATGGCGGGAGACGGAGAGTTAATGTAGCGAATCGTCCTAATAACAAAAGATTAAGCAAAACATAATAAGTACGTTACATGAGTCAAGGTGAATTTGGAAAATTAATACATGGCAAATGAACGAAATAATAATATACTGAAGCCTACCTTCATTATACTTGTATTAAATATTAAACAAGGGCACCGCAAAGCAGAGAATCCCCTCGCACGGGGCATAATTAGAATGGGTGTACATGTATTGTCAAGTGTGAAAATGAGGAGGGCAGCTCTCTAGCCTTGACCGTTGGTCCTGTGACCTCAACCTCGATAGGGTTCTTCACCCATGGGTTGGTAAGCCATATGAGCAAGATGACTGGTGTTGGTCAAACGGTTTGGCTTTAAATAGGTCCACAAGCTTTTTCAAGTAGTTGGCCTTGTGGTCGTGTCCTTTGACCCCTTGACCTCAAAATCCAAAGGTTCTTCATCCATAGATAGATGAGCCATATTTGCATGATGAAAGGTTTTGCTCAATCGGTTTGGCTTTAAATGCGTTCACAACCTTTTTCATAAAGTCGATCCTGTGGCCGTAACCTTTGACCCCGTGACCTCAAAATCGAAAGGGTTCTTCGTCTACGGGTGGGTGAGCCATATGTGAAAGAGAAGTTTGGCTTTAAATGGGTCCAAAACCCTTTTCAAGAAGTGGGCCCTGTGGCCGTGACCTTTAACCCCGTGACCTCAAAATCGATAGGGTTCCTCATCCATGGGTTGATGAGCTATATTTGCAAGATGAAAGGTTTTAGTGAAAGGCTTTGGCTTAAAGTGGGTCCACAAGCTTTTTGAAGAAGTGTGTCCTGTGGCCGTGACTTTTGACCCCGTGACCACAAAATCGATAGGGTTCTTCATCTATGTTGAGGTGAGCTATACGTGCAAGATGATAGGTTTGGTCAAATGGTTTGCCTTGAAGTCGATCCACGAGCCAATTACGGACCGACGGACAGACGGACGGCCCGACAGACGGACAGACGAACGGACGGAGGCGTTACTATAGTCCTTTCGAAACTTTGTTGCGAGGGGATAATAAACTGACAGATTCCATATCTAACAATTAAATGTATTTGATTTAATACAATTGATATCTTAATTTTACCTGTTTCACCTGTTACCAATATACTAAATCAACTCTACCATATTTGGTATAAAATTTATTCCAGAGTAACTGGTATTTTCATCTGAACAAACATTTAGCCATTTTATAAATATTGGCAAAACTACAGAAAATAACAAGGGACCAACGGGTCACGTCGCTCAGCTGAATTTTGGAAAATTAGCAACTGCAAAATATTTTTATTTCTTTTGGTTTTTCAAGTATATAAGCATTTGAAAATCAAAGAGAAAATGGCCCTGCTAAATTGAAACGCTGTAAATTATAGAATAATGGACATAAGCTAAAGCATATGCATTGTGTAATATATGAAACATGTGGCCTGAAACCATTTAATGATGCACCAAGGGAAAAGATAGGCCTACGGTAAGTGCTATATAAAAGTTACATTTCATAAACAACGGTTATCAAAATTTAAATATATGGCTATATGAGTTAAAAATTAATCACACCAAGTTTGACCAATATTCCTGATTTTAAAAATAAGTTTAACAGTGTTATTCACATCTAGGCCCGGCCAACTTGGAGAGATATGAATGAAATGCTATAAAGTATTTACATCTTCTTAAATCTTGTCAGTTAGCACTTACATTAGATCCTAATATTTAACACATTTGAATATTTGGATTAAATTCCTGAACATTTTTTTCTTTAAAAATCAAAATTGTCCAAGTCTCAACAAAAAGAATTAATTTAACATTAAAATTCTAAGATTACTTTTGTTTATTACCAATGCGTATTAAAGGGGTGGGTGGGGGAGGGGTCTCTGTTGTTGCTGCACGTTGTTGAAAAAAATGTGAAATTATAAGATTTATTCAGGTCTGTAAAAAGAATGGGGGGGGGGGGGGGGGGAGGCTCCCTGTGGTATTAACTCCAGGCAGCCTGATCAAACTCAATAGCATAACAATAGCCTTGGGAGCATAGAGAGCTACACTGAATGATCTACAGCGACCATAGTGGACTGCTTGACAATGTAAGGGAATACAACAAGAGCCTCCAAAAATTTCAATATCTTGCATCTTTTATTTTCAAATTTAATATTTTAACAGATTATATCCTTATGTGTACATGTTATGAAAATTAAATCCACAGTACTTACAGGAAAAAAACTTGCCGTGGCCAAAGTTGGGCAAAATTTTAGGTACTGATTTAATTTTTATGCTTATAACTTAAAAATATTGCAAAATTCAGATATAATTTTCGGTATACAATTGAATCTTGATTAAATGAATTTATATCCCCGAAAAAAGTCTCTGGCATATAGCAGTTCTTATGTGAAATGAGTAAATATATTTCCTGATTTTTCACAGTGGCATTATGTTTTGGCCCATAACTTCAACAAATTACGCAATACTGACCTAATTTTTTGGTATGTACATAGGAAATCAGCGGTTTTGATATGAGGCAGTCTTGACTGTATCAATGGGTTTTTAATAGAAAACGAAGGCTTTTCCTTAATATCTCAAAGGAACGAAGACTAATGACGTATGGCCGGACGACGGACAAAGGACCACGACTATAGCTCAGACTTATAGTCAGCTCAGCTATTAATATATATTGCCACTTCATATTTTAAAAATTTGGAAATCATTAACAAAATTAACATTCACCTTTTTATAATCTTTTTATGTTTTCCAAACATATAAATGAAATGCCAAATTAATGTGAAAACTGCAAGTCTCTTAACCTCATGTTCAATATTCATCATAATGAAGCACCTATTATTTGTGTGATATTGTTCCTGTTAGTCATAATTAGAGAACTCGAATGTCTAATTTATCATATAAATTAAAACATTTAGATAGTGGAGTGTTAAACTGCTGATAACCACCAATGGCCATCTTACCAGATGATAGTAGAAATGTTTTCAAATAAAATGTCACATTTATCTTTGACAACAGCTGTAACTATACGAAAATTTTTAATACACTGTTTTAATAATTTTAGGAAAGTTATTGCTGATTTTTGGGTTGATGTGAAAGTTCTTAGCTGTTGTGACTATAATACAAGGTGCAGCCTCCATCTTGTAAACTGTGATCTTAGTAGGGTCTACTACGGAAATAAGTCTTTTATTGAGAAGACTTCTTAGTGCTCTATTTTCATTTTATTGTTTACAGGTACAATGTTGCATGGTGCTCAATTGATGTACTGTAATTATTATATATATATATATATATATATATATATATATATATTTGAGATATTCTTTGATTTTTACGGAGTTATATTAATATTTTTAATTCCTCATGGACTGTGATATATATATATATATTTTAGAATATGTACTGTGATATGCAATATATATTATATAAATGTACCGTAAATAATGTAACTGAATAAAATAAATTCATTCAGTCATTCGGCTAGTCAGTCTGCAGATACCAATTTTGCCGAACTCCAGAACGCCGTGTCCACTTTCCCGAATGTTAACTTTTTCTATGTAATCACTCTTTAATCTGGCTATTATTCATGTATTTATGGCAACGGAATGTTCAGGTGCAAAAAAGATCAAAACAATTTAATATAGTATTACGGAATGCTAATATCAGTGTGTAGAAACAAAAAGCCCTCGTCCTAATTTCGCGTCTTTCCAGCTGGCACCGTGCCAGTATAGTCAACAGATAATTAAAACAGTCGGCAACCTGGTGTGCCATAAGTCACGCATGACTTGTCAAAGCCGACACTTTGTGGTATCTGGAAAAAATATAGGGATCGCACATGATACGACCAGTGGTGCTCCTGACGCAAGCTCGTTGCTTTTTATAGTAATGATCGTTATTTTTTTGCCGAAAGGTTTTTAACGAAGGTACTAGCTGAACGTGTCAAGAAGAAACAACTTCGTTTGCGGGCATTGTAAATAAGATGATTAGTGATATCAAGGACGAAATCCATGCCCTTTGATAATTCTGATGTATAATGTCAGTCCTGATGAGTAAATATACAATTTCAACCTCCGCCAAGCTCTCCGAAATCTCCCTCCACAAACTTGTCTTTTTCTTCCTTTCTTTCATTCGCTCTCTCTCTCTCTCTCTCTAACACACACACACACACACACACACACTCTCTCTCTCTCTCTCTCTCTCTCTCTCTCTCTCTCTCACTGTACGATTATTGATCATAACACAATGTTTATTTATTAGAGATCTGCTCAATCACCAAGCGGGAAAGGAGGTGATCGTTGAATCAAGTTATTGCTTTTACAGAATTAATTACATCAACAGATTTACAAAAGGCCTTTGATCGTCAACTAAGGGAGAAGTACATTCTCTAAACATTTCATATTACTACATGTGATGACAGTCCTTATTATTAATTATTTTGTAATGTTTACATCTATACATTATATCATATAAAGATAACCATCACATAGGGAAATTGGTATAATATTGGCCATATGCATGCGTTCAATGTGGATAGGTTTCAGTAATTTCCTACAACTTGAAGGTTGATGGAAAAGTTCATAGTTCCATAAATAACAAGGACCAGAGCTTTGTAATGTGAAAATGAGAAATATAAGTCCATTTAATGATGGACTTTTATTGTGAACAAAACACTATAGAATAGGTAATAAGGGGTGTCCCCCTAGTCTATGCCGTCCAGAAACGCCGTCCCTTTCTACCTGTCTTATGTGTCATGCAGACATATGCTGCAATGCATCATTCGGTGATTATAAACACGCAAAGGCATACGAGCCCTATACAGAAAACCACCATGCACTCAATTGTAAAATAATTTTTATGAGCACAAATTAATAGGTTTTAATATTACTATCAAGCATCTCGTCCCAACGAAACGAACACAAACAAGGCGGTCGGTCGTACGGCCGATTGATTTTACCTGAGTATTAACAGGGTTCCGCTACTGTCGTGTGTTAACGGCAAACGGCACTCAGTTGCAAAGGAAGGTGTTAACGGCAAACGGCACTCAGTTGCAAAGGAAGAAAAAAGCAACGAGCTTACGGCTGTATCAACATCGGCAGATCGTGTACTATCACTATTTTTTAGTGAGTGGGGTTAGTTATGGGGTAAGTCGGCCAGTGCGGGACAAGGCATAAAGACTGCCGGCCATGACGGCCATGAGGGCATTGGCAAGTCATGCGTGACATGTGGCATGCTGGGTTGCCGGCTGGTTATCTGTACACAGTGAAATTTGTATTCCGTCAACGTTATATTACACTGTTTAGATTCCAACAAAAATGAATAGTTGCTAAATTAACGGAAGATTTTATTTTTAATTGTTTACATCCGGGATACAGGGATTCGGCAAACTACACTCGGCATTCTGGGATTCCGCAAAACGGATATTGGCCGTTTGAGCTAGCTATTCAATACGGCTGATTATGAAAACCTTAATTAGGGTTAAAATTATATTGACAGGTAATAGATTTGCAATTTTGTACATTTTGGACCTTATAACCTAATTTAAGCTAAATAGCCAACCGAGCTATCCATATATATTCATGATCATAGGCGTTGGAACAGCATTTGATTTGGGCAGGGTTGCAAAATATTTATCATGGTTGGAGGATGTGTTGTATATATATATATATATATATATATATATATATATATATATATATATTACACCTTTTAAAACTACCCCTGTTTGTCCTGTTTAAATACTTTGTCATCCAATTAAAACACGGATTCAACAAAGGATAAACATGACACATGGCCACATGTCGCTCATGTTAGCTTGGTGACCGACATTTTTGTTTATTTAAACAGAAAGTCATTATGTAAATCCAGTGCCTTTTCATACTTGTATGTTCACTTACACATTCATTCAACGAGAAATCAATATTTTAATGGTCTTGGTTAATGTGCATGAACTTCGAATAATTATATAATTGGTCATTTTACCCACTTGCGATTTTATTAGAATATGGGCCGTTTAACCCACTTACCATTTTATTACAACATGGACAGGGCATGGTTATTACAATATGGGCCATTTATTTATTACAATATGGGCTGTTATTACAATATGGATCGTTTTTATTACAATATGGGCCATTATTACAATACCGGTTATCGCAATATAGGGCGCAACAGCTTCATAAACGTCATTTAAAGCGTTAAAAGTCGAAAGACAAATTTTCAGGGACTGATATTTAAATATTATCAGACTTTTCATGTTATTGTCAATGATGAACAATAATCAAGAGCTTTCCATGTACAGTTTAATTCTCGTCATATGGCCATGTTATGCATGCAAATTGTATCGTTAATACAATAATGGGCATAACTCTGATGATATCGCGAAAATGGAACAGTCACGAAACACTTCAAAAGCGAAAACGAGAGGATTAAACCCCTCTAATATAAAGCAAATCACAGTATATTCCCGTACATTGGTTTTAAGATTGACACAATGAATATATTGATTACAGGTTTATCAGAGTTTGATAAGTCGTTATCAGATCACTCACCGTGGCCTGCCCTCCCTGTTTTGTCTCCAGGACGCGATCAGACAGAAGAATCAAACCGGCACACGTGCCCCACACAACCGGACGATACCCGTTCACCCCTGATAGTCATAAGATAAGATAGAATATCAATCAAACATAAGATAAAATATCAACCAAGCATAGGATAAACCAAGCACGATTCAACATTGATTCAAAAGGCAATGTTAAATGAGTTTAAACTATATATGAAGTATATAAGACAACAATTCTGAAATATTCGTGATATCACAGTATTAAGGTAAGCACAGAAACAGACACAGAAACGATTTAATTTCTAACGAGTCAAAACAATTACACTTAATCGCCCGAATAAAAACAACACATAATATGAATAAAATAAGTAATTTGCAGGATTAATGGGCAAAAAATGTAATCTTTTAGATAATTGCAGATAAAGAATACATGATTTTGGGTTTTAAAATATATTTTGACTACTTATTGCATTAAGCATGGACAAAACACTTCTTCTTTTAGAAAATCTCAGGTAAATGATTCTCACAAACATTTTGCTCACCTTTCATCCAGGATCTCAGATCGTCCATGAAATTATTTCTTTGAAGGAATTTAGACATCGTGGTACTCTCACCACCCGGGAGAATCAATCCGTGAAGGTCACATAGGTCACACGGCCGTTTTACCTCCATCACTTCAAGAGGAAGGCCGCCCAAATGTCCTTGCTTCTTAAGCAAATGTCCCGCCTTCTCCAGGCATTCCCGATGTTCAATAAACGCTCCCTGAAAAGCCAAAACCCCAACCCGAAGCGTCGCCGGCATTGTCAGCTGAAAATGTCTTCCAATTCGATTAAATTTCTCTTAGTGCTGCAGTCATCAACATTTAAGGATATACATGCTGGGAGATTTGTAGCTTTGCTGCCACTTCACGCAATGAATGTTACAAGAGGGTTGACTTCTTTTAAAAATGTTGCCGGCTTTCTGATGTTTCTATTGCCTCACGCACGTGACGTTTCTAGGAACAAACTTATTAATTCATAACGCATCATACAGCAAACTTGCAATAAATTAATTAAAAAATAACTCGCTCTCATTCACAAATTCGATTGTAACATGATATGTTTTCCCGTAAATTGGCAGGATCTGTCCACCAAGAAGAACATCACGGTTGTACCTTTACATTCTATAGATTAATGGATACTCCATCAGAAGATTCGAAGGTACCTAAAGACCATATAAATAACAGTAAACAATTAGGCTAGTTCCAATGACAGGCACAACCTTTAGACTATCAAATGTACTCTCAGATACTCAAATATACATAAACAATACCAGATTTTCTGTCTCCGTCTTCGTGCCTTAATTTTGCACCGTCAATCGGTAGCTGACCATATGCTTTAGCTGGAGTTCTGCGTCTGATTCTCAAGGTCACTTGGCGTCAAATCTAAACAGAAGGTTGAATGTTTGTATATGCTCACGATAGAGTCCTTTCGTAACACTGATATATAACACAACCCCGGGTCAATGCGTACTCCTGTTAAACCAAAAGGAGAAGTACATGGCCCTATTCTTAAATAATCTCAGCCCTGATCATTCAAACGTGACGCCGTCCGTAGAGTCACAATGCAATGAGAGAATATTTGAATGAGCCGCAGTGAATGCCACATGACCACGTAATAGGTTACATAAGGCCCGCTTGTGATATAAGCCCGCCTGATATCGGTCACGAGTACGTAAAACAAGCAGCGGCCGAGGTGATAGTCAACACAGACATACCTTGGGACTGCAGAGATCTATATCTGACACAAAGTAGTGCGGAAGTTGTATCCACACCAAGCGACGTATTGAATCAACACACCGCCATCAGAAACCATTGAAAGTACACGCCCACCGACCGAAGTAGTTCAGTTTCCTGCCAGACGCAGCCCTGATCGCATCTAACCGCAATTTCCGTAGTGGCATTATCTGAGAGTCGAGACACAGTACGCATTGGTCTGATATATATTATAACAGATTCCCAGCCAATTTTTTCCGAAGGTTCGACGCGGCTGAAGCAGTTATTGAATCACCATGTCTCTACTTCCAGGCGTTCAAAATGGTACGTACGTGAACAGCTTGTCTAGATAAGGTTCATCATACTCTTATTAAATAATAGATCGAAGGGATCGAAATTCGAACTATATATATATATATATATATATATATATATATATATATATATATATATATATATATATAATCGAAGTAATACACATGGAAATTCAATATATCATAGTGAAAGTGCTCGACCATGCAGGGGAGCATTAATAATGTATCATATACAGTTAGTTTTACTTCATGCGCTACAGGACTGTTTCTTGATACAGCTAACTAGCCAGTTCACTCTTCAGGTACTAACTGAACTGATCAGATATGCGGGTAAAGTTCGCCATGCATGCATAATAGGTAGATTTTACCTACACCATGGGCATGATCAAACGTCGGCGTGTGTTACGTAGGCATTGGAATATAAGGATGCAAGAATAGAAAAAAATGTGTTTCGGTGTTTACTTGATGGTTGCATCACAGTTGAGCTTTGTCCCCCAGGGTAAAGGCAACCATTAGTGCCAGCGAATGACTCGTTGTCAGCCGAAATAAACAAACTTGTAAATATTTCAATCTCAGTATTGTTCAAACAAAATAATTTTAGTGATCCAGGTAACCCTTACAATTTTAAGGTTTGTTCCGTGTGTGTTCACATAAGTTTATATATATATATATATTAATAATATCCGTTTTTGACATTGTCAGTCAAATTGCTAATAGACAAACCAACCAGGCAATCGACAAACCAAGACAAAAGCACAATACCTCCTTAGGGGGGAATAATGACCATATCCTAGATTAACACGCTTTAATAAACTAGGGACATAGTGGCATGCAGGACAGGGTTATCGTCCATCATTACTCGGTCTGATGTTTTCCTTGAAGCAGCTGTCGGTAAGTAGAGTTGGACCTTTGATGGATTCTTCCAATATTAGATAATTACCAAGTCCAGACGATCCGCGATCAATGAAGATACAGCCGAGGACAGGGTCTCGTAAAATGCACGGTCAATATCAGCCGAGCAAGGACTCCGCTCTGATAAAATACCAAACGTCGAGCGGATGTTATAATGCAATATTATTAACAGGAATATTAACTTTAGTATAAATATTACATGAAAACACTCCTAACAATTTACAAAAAATACTTTTGTAATACTCAACTCAAACCTAACACCCAAATAGCTAGCTTATTAGTGTTACCAGATCCTTTCCAAGGCTTGTTTATGTAGAAATGTAGTGGTTTATACGTTATTTAATATGCCAATGCATGACGGACCTATTAAGATTAGTGTTTGTCAAGATATGGTTCCCATCATGGCTCCAGGCTGGCTCTTATTTATAATACTTCATTTAATGTATACTGAGCTTGCGATATCATATTCAAACATCAGCAATTGAACATCGTATGACTTTTAAAAAAAATAAAATTGGTTAATATATCAGTAGTTGTGCTTATATGAGTAGTACATGCCAGGTATGCGTGAAACACGTTGCAATATTCATGACCTGAGTATGACGTGACTATTTTCAATTTTCTGGACCATTAAATACGTCTGTCGCTTGACTGTTAAGTGACATACAATTTTCTCCTGCAGTATAAAAACAACATCATTAGTCTTATTCTGTGCAGTCTGGATCAACTGAGAAACTTTTAACATGAGGGCTCCGTGGTGTTTTAACCAAATGCGTCGACGCACCAATAAACAAAAACCGTAGGCGTGTTAGTATAGATATCTAAAGTCGGGGGGGGGGGGGGCTCTGAAATCATTTCTTGAATCATACATTTACGTAATAATAATAATTTAAATAAAGTAACCCTTAAAACGAATTATATCAGGTGCGGATCCAGGGGGCGGGGGAAGACCCCCCCCCCCCTGCTCTTAGACATTTTTTATGCATGACACCCGTTGACACCTCCCTGAAAAAAATCCTGGATCCGCGCCTGTAATAAGACCAACATCTGGAAAAATTAAGGACAATATACTGCACAAGTCTAAGACAGTTTTAACACTGCACCGGGCCAATGTTTAAATATTGTTATCGGAGTAACCCTGACTTCTTATACAGGACACATTAATTTTGAGACTGGTTAACATAATTCACTGTATGTTATATTATCTGCGTGTTGTTCCCTTTCCCCTTTCTGCCGCTTGTCAATAATGTACTTTCTTTTGAGGTAACCGCCTCCATGTCTTAATGCTAGCTTAACTAAATATTTGCATCTTCAAAATTCCATTCAGGGATTCATACCACGTGACAGGGCAGTGGCACTCACTTCCTCTCACTTTATTATCAGGTGTTAACCAGGCCCGGTGACTGCTACACCTGCGGGCCCTTGGTGGGTAATCTTCCGCATTGCTGGGTCATACAACCGAGGAACCCCCGAAAGGCTCACTCGTTTGTGAGTGAAACACGACTGTGGGGTACGGCCGTTAGATTGTATCCGCCTTTGAGATCCTAGGAGATCAATGTATGGGGGACGCTGAGACTGAACCACATCGTTTGTCTTTTTAGTTATATTGTTTATGGTTATGGAATTTTGAGATCATTCGTGGCTACTCTAGAAGTTAACATACTTTATATTCTGACTCAAATTTTCAGCATATTTATATACACGATGAGAATCGCACACACGATTTGCATTTGGAGGAACAGAGGGATTTCTGGTACAGTTTACATTTATAAGCCATTTCAATTCCTAAAATGTGTCGATGCAGGTTATCGTAATTGTCTAAGATCCTTACATTTACTTTATTTATAATACCAAGCATATATCCTAGGAAAATAGCCCGTCGCCTCATTTTTTTTAGTCAGGCTATTTTTCTATCCCGATCATCCAAATTTCGGACAATTGAAACCGGGATGTCCATGAAAATGTTATTATGAAGCTAAAATCAAAGTTTCAGACATATCGGACTTTGCTCGCATTTATGAAGGCCCGATGATCTTGCACTTGTCAGGTGTATGAGACAGCTATACAAAACTATTAGGTGGACCCCCCCCCCCAAAAAAAAAAAAAAAAAAAAAAGACGAATATCAAATCTCGACCAGCTGATTTTCCGGAAATACTACAGATTATCATTATATCGGCCAATAGGATTAGAGTACAATTTATTATTAACTGGTCATTTAGACACCATGGCAGAGCAGACCTGTATACACGACTATTTTGGCGTACAAGCTCATCACGTAGACAATTGTTCCGAAAATCGTCCTGCAGTGCACACGCTTGATAATTGACGGTAGCGGCACTAATCGCTGGCAGGCAACTCCGTGGCCATCCGTTTTAAATGCTCGTATTTTATTCTTGAGGAGTTGGGAATGATGTTAAGTGTCTCCTATTTGAAGGGACCATTCCCAAATTTACCCCCATTGATCCTGAGGAATTAGACATTGTTTCTCGAAGTGTCACAGCGCTTCTTTAATGTAAAACTCAGCCCATGGAAAACCCGGCCGCGGCGAAGTCACGCAGACCTCTGCAAAGCAAGAATGCAGTGGAAATTTGCTATTATATGTTTCCATATACATATCCAGCAATCTTGATATTACGCTTGCAATTATAACACAAATGAAAACAGGTAAATAAACAAACAGATTTGTGAATCCCATTTCTATGGCGACAGCCAGCGTTTACTGTTGATTGCTATAGTTAAGCTGTGAATCACGAAAGCCGAGGGAGACTTTTTTTGCCGTGTGCCAGAAATTCAACAAAGATACAATGAAATGGTTAACGTTTATCCAGTCATATTTATATACTTGTTTTCGTTCTATTAACGTATAGGTTGTTTATGCAGGGTATACTTAACGTGCAGTTGACTCCTATTGGAGGATTGTAAATGGAAAATGTGAAGTTGTAATTCTTAATCCGTACAGTTCTAAAATTAAGAAGTTTGTTCTCGTCACAGAAAGTTTATATACCAAAGAATTGGCTATGTTATGACTTTATAAACACGCTGTAATATTTCTGTAATAATAACACACACACATATATATATAAGGTGTAGTTGACTCCTATTCGAAGATTGTATATACATGTATATACTGTCATTTCCCCCATAATATTCATATTATATAAATACGATATATACCAACTCGAAATCAGCTGGTAGTGGTTCAACCTTTAACCTAAAAGGCCTCCATCCCTGATGACCCCTATCCCTTGGACTTCGTCTGCTTTACAGGTGGGCAATGCATGTAGGCTTCATCTTATGCTGATAAGGAAATTACCCTGAAATATACCCTGGTTTTATGTCATTTTATTTATTATGTGATATGCGTACGCATAACATACGTTCAATTATACTTGATTACACTACGTGGCGCAACATTGATGTAAATATATAAACTAGCCCCCCCCCCCCCCGGCCTTCCTTTATAATTCTTTCGGAAAGCACCTAAAGCTGCCACTGTTCACATAGGGGTAGGCGAGCAAGTAAGCATAAATGTCTCGTTAGCTATTAAATATGACAGGGTCTGTTCGACTTTTAATTCGAAGTGGCACCCAGCCATGTCCTATTTTCATGCTTTCAGTGACCAGAGATTATATGATTTAATGAAGTTAGGTAACAAATTCTCGAGAGGATAAGTCGTTAAAAAAATAGCCGTTTGGTAAACCCTGCTCTGTAAGGAAGGGCACCCCGAACGACCTTTGTATAACGATATTGTGTACATAAGCCAGGATATATAATTAACACGGGGAACAACACGGCACCGGCCTATAGAGTTTTGCCCGATGCCAGTTTCGTAAAATTACATGATTTCCAAACATTCCAAATGTACCAACTGCATGCATGTTTTTCTGTGTAAGAGTTAATTATGTAAAGAAATATGCCTCGAGAAGGGTTTAACCTTGAGGCTTTAATCCATCAAATCTTATGTTACGTATAATTACAATATCATGCACCAGACCTTTGAAAATCAAACGGAGTTGCATGTGCAGCCGTATACAGTTTGCAAATATAACAATGTGCACCTAGACAGTAATCCTAACAATACATAATCAATACCTAGTCCAGGCTATGTCCGGTTAAATAATAGATACTTCGCATTAGCTCCTGTGTACACTTGGTGTAAACAGTAGTTTATTGAATCATCAATAAGGATCGGAAAACAGGGCATAGCCCTATTTTAATTCCTCTCCTAAGATACAAGATATATTTTAACATGTTTCAAAAGATAATGGTACAATGCAATCAAATACAATTCAGTGACAAAGAAATCCCTACTATTAATGTTTTTAAGGTCCTTGTATTCTCAGTATTCATTGATAATTAAATAACAATTATAAATAGGTGCTATAATAATATAACAAGAAATTACAATTTGTGTGGAACACAAAAGAAAATGTACCGCAATAAGCTTATGGGCTATGTTTACAATTGGCCTTGCAATAAAATCATGATCAGGCTCCATACACTAATATTTTTAAAATAGTTCTCTTAGAATCGACCACTCTCTTCTATAAAACAAAAAATTTTCTCAAATAGTTGAAAGTTATCTATTTTTGGTTTGTTTTTGTAACCAAACAGGAAAATTTCAATTTTTTTTCATCTCACACGGCGTGCCTCCTAGTAATTCCGTTCGTTTGTTGGTATACATAGGACATTAGAAAAAATAGTGACTGGCGTCTCATCAGAAGAACCACACGCACAAACAGCATCTTCTACACAATTATTAAGAAATAAATGCCATTTCAAAGCACTACATCCTATATGCATCTGAGTGTGTACGATCTGAACGCTGCGGTTTCCTGTAAAAGTATAATAGTATGGTGGTGGTACTTCATCATTTTTACACAGGTGCTTTTTAAAAATTGAAAAAATTTCTGAATTTCTAACGATTTCACTGAGGGTGTTCCATTCTTCACAAGTGGAGCACAGGAAAGACCGTTGCCTTACTTCTGGACGGCACAAAGGTGAAACGAGATTTTTAGCATTTCTTAAATTGTAACTGCTTGTTTGTTCTACCTGTCTTGGTACTAAGTCACAAAGATACACTGGAGCTATACCATTAAACATCTTATAGAATAGCATAAGTTTATGTCTCTTTCTCCGAGTATATAGTGGTTGCCACCCTATTTCTTTGTACAATAAGCCGTGGCTTGTACCTCTGCGTGCTCCTGTTACTATGCGCGCTGCACTTAACTGCACTGATTCTAATTTAACTGCCTCTGCCTTAGTGCAACCATCCCAAACCACATCTGCATATTCAAGAACTGGTCTGATAAAAGTTAAATGCAGTTTCTCTAAGGCTCTCCTGTCAAATTTATACATGTAGCTTCTCAAAACATCTAACCTTTTATTTGCCTTATAACATATATAATCTATGTGATCTTTCCAACTACATTTACCATTTAAAATCAAACCTAGATGTTTGTGTATCTCAACTTCTGGCATTTCATGGTCACCAATGTGAAAAGTGTGTACAGTTGAATAATTATGTCTGAGTTGGCACATATATACAGTGTATGGGGTGAATGCCGATTCTACTTAGCGAAACCGTTAAGGCTGACTGACTCTTATTATAAAACAAACATGGCTGACTTTGGGTACTATGATTATATATATATATATATATATATATATATATATATATATATATATATTTATATATATATTTATATATATATAATATATGGTACATAGTCACGCATTAATACCCACACCCATATTATATCACATATATATGCTCCTATGTATTTCAGTCACGTAAATATAACACACACACGTATATTATATATATGTATGTATGAATGGCCATGCTGGTTCAATGTTTATAGATGGAAATGGTATACACATGACTGTATTAGTGAACTGACTTTACTGTGTGTATAAAATTTCCACACACACACACACACATACCACAGATACGGAGATGGTTAAATGAAAACAAGAACAAAAGATCCTTGCTTTTGCAAGGGATATAAAAGTAGTAAATACTAATAACACATAGATATATAATAAACCGACTGGCCTCCGCTCACCGGCTTATGAAACTAGCCCGGTATCATCAGGGGGACTCACGTGTGGTAACACAAGTTATCAATAGTTAAGAAGCCAAGGAGGTCCACATGGAGGTCATGGATTCATTTCATAATCAGATGTTGCGTAATAAACGTTGAAGACCGTCACGTGTGCAGTTATTACACGTTGAATATTTTAATATATGGAAACCTTCATACTTTTATTGAAATCATGTACATACAAGATCACATACTTTTTGTGTTTATAAAATGATGATGATAACAATTATAATATTTTATGTATCATTTATTTATGATATTTATATATGTATACATAATGATAACAATAATAATAATAAAACTGTTATGCATTATAATATTATATAATAAAATAGTAGTATCACTGCTTGTTAGTTTCATTCTTGGTCGTGTATTAAAGGCTATACTTAAATCTTAAATATGAATTATTTTATTACGCCACTGTATGGTGCTTTATTATTAACCATATATCCACTCAGTCCTACCAGGACCCCTTTGGCAAGAAATGAATATGTAATGGTGAGGAAACATAATAGTATATGAAATAAATAACCCGTGGTTGCAAGGAAATCAGTTTGGTCGTTTTTACCGGATCCTCCTGACTGTCAAACAGCAAGGTTTGGAAGGATTGGGATATCGGGTAAATTTAACAGGTTTTTTTCTTTTTCCTCAGGTTCCGTGCAGACTGACGAGGTCCTATGTGGAAAATCAGATGAACAAGTTAAAGGTGAGCAACTTGTGTGATGCTGGCAAAATCAAATAAATTTTAAATGAACTCAGAATGAGTTTCAAATGCGCGTCAATATCGCAACTGCTTTTTGTTTTTCCTCTATTAGATTATTAAATTGATGAAACCTAAATAAAAACTATTTTGGTATACTCTGAAATCAAATTGTTTGAAATGACCAATATTTTGGTTATTTTTAACCAATCTTAGTTATATGTCAAACCAATCTCTTGGTCACAGCAACCAATCTTTTTTGATTGAACTTTTAACTAGATTGGTTACATTCTAACCAACTATTTTTAGTCTGTTTTACAAATAACTTTGTTAATCTGTCATTAACAAATCGGTTAATTCAGGTAAGAAATTGGTCATATCAACAAATTCCATTTGGTTAGACCAGTGTGCACTGCTACTTTAACTCCCCTATTCAGGTGTTTTATTTTTCGGATTGGGATTGAAGTCTTCATTTGTTAAAAGCCATTCTTTAGATTCGGGTTGCTTTGGTTTGGGTTTCAAGGGGGAAACACAAAATCTGGCCGATCGTGGAATCGAACCTGTGACCACTCGCCTACAAGTCAGACGTTTTGTCCCTTAGCCAGTGAAGCTTGCTTCAATTGCAACTGATCAGGAGCACTTTTACGTCTGATGTTAAACTGACCAATCTGTTTGGTCAGTGCTTGACCAAACCATTGGTAAAAGTATTCAATATGTTGGTAAAATCAACCAATTTTTATCTCAGCCAATTAAATTGGTTAAATATATGCAACAAAATGGTCGACCAATAATAATTGGTCCAAATGACCAATCGTTTTGGTAAGTACATGACGAAAAGAATATGGTTGATATAACCAATGTGTTACTTAACTCTACCAATATCATCTCAACCAACCAAATTGGTCAAATATTTGACCACTCTGTTTTAAGAGGGTTATCATGGTGAATACTGCAAAATCGTTTATCCGAACGATAAAATGGGTATTACCACCCATAATAATCTTCCCAGTGTCCATAGTTGCACAATAAAT
This sequence comes from Sipunculus nudus, assembly GCA_026874595.1. Lineage (NCBI taxonomy): Eukaryota > Metazoa > Annelida > Sipuncula > Golfingiida > Sipunculidae > Sipunculus > Sipunculus nudus. The sequence continues at coordinate 11,392,730 of CM049321.1, forward strand.
AGTTAACATCTGTTACGAAGACTAATTGCTCAGGGGAAATTCCTGGGCCGGGATTTGAACCCATGTTGGTGGCGCACAAGTCCGGCGTTCCAACCGCTTCGCTAGAAAAGTATGCTTTACAAACGAGACAGTTCGGTCCGCTTTTATGTCATCTCGTAACACAACCCCTCTTAAGAGGGTTCTGCTATCAGAACAAGACTAATTATCCCAGGAGTCACACTTGGGTGAGCTTATTCCCTGACCGACAAAGTTTACCGTCATCCCGGACGAGCCTCCATTTTGTTACGAAGACAAATTATTCAGGGGAAAATACTGGGCTGATCCGGGAGTCGAACCCATGTCGGTGGCGCACAAGTCCGGCGTACCAACCGCTTCACTAGAAAAGCAAGCTTCACTGGCGTGACAGTTCGGTCCGCTTTTATGTCACTCCGTGACACATCAGATCATGATATTGAAATATGCCACATATAAATCTGTCAGAATGTAAAATACGAACAAAATCTGTCCTAACAGTTCTATTTAAATGGAAATTTAAATGAAAAGATGAAAATCGATGAAGGTGTTTGAAGGACATATTGCGTCACCGGTACGATATTAATTGAATCGGAGGGAATTCCTAACAAAGGCCAAAAATCTTGCTCTGATATGGGAAATACCCACGCGATTTATCATTATTTTATTATTATTATTATTATTATTATTATTAATATTAAACTTCTTAATATAATTCTTATTATTTATTGTAATTTATAAAGCAGTGCAGTAATGCACACTCCGACACACACACCCTTACAATCACACACACACGTTAAGCTGTAATGGGCAAATTGTGCTGTTTACGTTAACGTTAAGAATTGAGATTTGTTCTTTCTCTGTCCAGGCACGTTCACGCTCAAGTCGGGTTTCGCGCAGATGGCAAAGGGAGGACTAATCATGGACGTCGTGAATGCTGATCAGGCCAGGCTGGCTGAGGAGGCAGGGGTAAGTCATCATCTTCACCATAATCATCATTATCATCAGGGTCTTTAGCGTCATCATCGTCACCATTTCATCATCATCATCATCATCATCGTTGTCCTCCACTATTATTATCATCATCATCAAAATCATCATCGTCGTCTTCATCTACTATCATCATCATCATCACCCACTATCACAATCTTGATAAATTGTACGATTTTCATTTAATAGCAAGTAGCCGAGTGAAGCATGTACTCGGAATTTGGTTGGCATATATATATATACTAGTATATAGGCACTCATGATGCAGGTGACCAAATAGTGTTCAGTCACCTGATGAATGACATTAATGCAATTTATGAACTTTATACAAATATATATATATATATATATATATATATATATATATATATATATATATATATATATATATATATATAAACTGTATTTTATTACGGTAACGAGAGCAAATGTGGATATTTATCATGTATAACAGACAATGTATAATATACTGCGTTAAATGATCTGTTACAATACAGGCATTTGCCGTAATGGCGTAATGGGGGTTCAGGTAGCTAATGAGTGACACGCAGTGCGCACAAAACCTGCAGGTAGTGACTTCATATATATATATATATATATATACAGTGAAACCTCGTTGTGTCGAAATCGCTTAAGTCGAATTTCCGCATGTGTTGAAGTCCAAGCAATCTGCAAAAACTGTTAAAACTTTACTAATTTAACTCCTTTTGTGTCGAACTCGGATGTGTCGAAAAACCTGATGTGTCGAGGTGTTTTGATGGTCCCCAGCGAGTACTTCTATCGCATAACTTAAAGTTATGTCGCTGGAGTGTATAGATAACAGTTTTACACGGCCCGTCAATCGGGATTTAATGTTATTATGTTTAACAGTTGTGCAAGGTCCATCAGTTATACCCACGGGCGTGATGACCAGTTACACAACTAGTACCGGCAAGGATCTTACTCACCAAGCGCGATGGTTTACACACCTGGTCCATGGTTTACCTGTTTGGCCAATCAGTCACTCATGATCATGCCTTTCTTCTCTTACCGACAAATACCTAATCCTATTTTTTTTGTGGTACACATGTGCTTTTTTCATTAATTATAAATGAATACAAAATTTGTGTTGTTCTTTCACGCAAACATTTGTGAGAACTATATAAGATAGGCCCTATACATGTGCAGTATTTATCGATAATATTCAAGGCTGGAGAAGGTTGAATATAATGGATATCGATTGTCTCGTTGTGTCGAAGTAAATTCACCATTCCCTTCAACTTCGACTCAACGAGGTTTTACTGCATATACTGGCTGTATTTTGTTACGGTAACGAGAGCAAATGTGGATATTTATTAATGTATAACATTAGACTTTGTATAAAAAACTGCATTTAATGATCATTTACATTTCAGGCATGTGCCGTAATGGCACTGGAGCGAGTTCCCGCTGATATCAGACGGGAAGGGGGCGTGGTCAGAATGGCCGACCCACAGGTCAGAACTCATTCCTGACAATCGTAACTTATAAAAGCAATTAACATTAGTCGGAGGAAACTCACGAAATGTATTCAGTGAGGTCCAAAATATATTAGGGAATGAACTTTAATATAAGGAGATATATACATATAGTGTTATTTAACTTTTATTTAACTGAGATTAACCAGGGAGAAAAAAAAGGGAACCGGTTAGTTATCCTAACTCTATAACGGCTTTGAGAAAAAAAAATAGTATACATTATATGCTAATGACCATAAATGCCAAGAAATAGAGGCTCATTTAGACGTACATGAACTACAACATTGATATCTTTATACTAATACCTCATCTGACTTTTTTTCTGGTGGTAGTACCTTTTATCGCCAGTCATCATCTTACATATCATAGTTACATGTTTGTTTCAGGGCTGGACGAGGCTTGTAAATACGTTCTATCAATATTTAAAAAATATGTGTTTTTTAAATTTCTGAAGATTTTTTTCGGTATCCCGCAATGTATGATAATCTCGAATTACATTTAGAGAGACATTACAGATACAAAAACATAAACACATGCATGCATACAGACATACAAGGATACAGGCACACATACATACGCACGCACACTTTCCTACGTACATGCGAGATCCTAACCTAGCTTTCATTTATTCTGTTGACAGAAAATCAAAGAGATTAAGGGGGCAGTGACGATCCCGGTAATGGCCAAGTGCAGGATCGGTCACTTCGTGGAGGCTCAGATCTTGCAGGCCCTCGGCGTGGACATGATAGACGAATCGGAAGGTGAGTGTATCGTAGCCTTTCACAGGCTCCATACAACACAGCCTGTTACTTGCGAATAATCATAAAAAAAAACTTTCAACATTATGCACATATTGCTCTTGTGGTCTGAATTATTCTCTGCATCTATTTTCATACAATGGTATAAACATGGTTAACAACCTGAATGGGTCACCGTAGGAATTTTTTAAATAATATTCTTCAGAAGAAATTTATAATAGTCATACTAGTACAGGAACTAACCATTAACGATATATTTAGCTACATTTGTCTACACATATATGTTTACTTACGTATTATATAATACTCTCATGCTAATTGTTTATATATATTACAAAAATTTAAGTTACTATCACTTAAGGCCTTATGGAAGATCAGTATATTCTGAACAAGCCGCCCTGAATAAAGATAAATAAATAAATAAATGAATGAGTCCATGGCTCTGACCGTCCAAACATTTTGATTTTATCTTATTGACCAAAGATGTGGCGCAATAGTATAATGACCTGCACATGACCAAACGTCACATGGATATTCCTGACCGAAATTTCCAGCACATGCCGTCTGTTGGAGTCACCTTGCTGAAGGATTCCTTGCGCATGTCAAACGGGACTTCCGTTTTATTTTCAAGTGTCTTATAAAATGGCGCCAAATAATAAATCGACTAGGGTTTGCGGAGCCCCATCGTGTGTCGGTGAAAGAGGCTGAATGACTCTGAGCCACGACCAGCGGACCTAGTCTGAAATCGATGGAAAATGGCAGGGGCGGATCCACGGTCGGGGGAGGGGGAATTTTATTCTTCCCTAATGAAAATAATGACCTCGTCCTTTTGACATCTTTTTCTGGTTATTTCCCTCCACCTTGTAGACCTTTAGGGTATTACCGTATAACGTGTATGAAAAACCACCTGTCTAATAAGACCACCCTTTAGTGAACCGAAAACATGCACATGCGCTGATTATAACTGACCTCTCTTGTAAGACCACTTGTGGATTAAGACAACAATGCCGGTCCCATTTGTGGTCCTTTTACACAGGATTCACTATAGCACTTCCCCTACTCATATCCGCCTTCGATTTGTATGCCTTCAGTGTGTAGTCTGTCATCAAAAGCAATATCTTAACCAGATGTTGGTTTAAGTGTCATAAACTATAATAATAATAGGTTGCGATATGTTTAAATAATTATCATGGTACAACACGTGATTCAAATGATAATTGTATCCCCAGACAAAGTGGGAGGATACTATGGTTTTATGATGACCGCGCCGCCACCGCAGATAAATCGATAAGTATATAACAAATCTTTACCAAACCTGACATGTGCATAGATATTGGTGACAGGACAAAGCCTATTTAAAATGGGATCATGATCATTACTAAGAGAGTGATCTTGACCTTGAATAGTGTCCATTTTCGGGAAAAATCACACGAATTCTTGAATATCTCATGAAATCTTGCAGGGATTGATCCAAAAATCAAGTTGACCGAAGATATTGGATATCGTTGTTGGCGACACCTATTATCATTTTCTTGTTTTCGCGTCTTTTACTACCCCCATCATCATCATTCCCACTTGACAGTACTATGAACATTATAAGTAAAGATTTATTACATATTATGCATACACAAAGATATGGATTATCGAATGAGGTACAATCAAATCGGGGTCATGACCTTTACAGTGAGAGTGGCCTTGACCTTGAATATTTCCATATTTGGTGTTAGGTGAAAAACATACAAAAATATTGTTTCTGAAGAGGACAGATATATCTATCTGATAATCATTTTTTCTTCAAATGTGACACAAAGATTGTTTCCGCCAAGATCTCAGACATGTTAGAAGACTGGTGACCTTGAACCTGCTTTTGAAAGGTCAAATCTGCGGAAACATGGGATTTTTCTTAACCCAATACCTTTTTTAAGTAGAGTATTCCTTTTTTCAAATTTTATATACCTAAAGAAACCTATTCTTAAATTTTACTTATATTGCACACAGTACTGTCAAGTGACAATGATGTTTACCAAGCCGAAAACCAATTGAGATTACAAACTTAGAGTACTCGTCATGTGTGAATGATACCCGATCTGCATGCCAATAATCAAGCTTGCAATGAATGGCCGACCTTTTTTTATCTTTTTTTTTGAACTTCCGAACATAACCTAAAAATAGTGAAATAAAAGAGTTTATCTGATTCGACCATAAGGTCATATAAAACATGGACAAAAATCTAAAAAGCATACATAAAGTTGTCTCGGGATGGCTTTATATGAATGGTTAGTCAATCTGTAAACAGTTTCTGAAGTGACAGAGTGGTCCTACTCCGGTAAGCATTAATCTAAAAATACAACAGGACGCTTATAATAGAAAGCGTTCAGTGGTAAGATCAACATCAAATGATCCGGCACACCTTTAAGATTATATTTCCCAAAGAAATATGAAAATCCTCGATGTTTAATATCATTTATACGAAACAAGAGAATGCGAAATTATGCACGACGATGTTTATTTCAGTTTTAACAATGGCTGACTCCGAAAACCACGTGGACAAGAAGGGATTCAAAGTTCCGTTTGTTTGCGGCGCGCGAAACCTTGGAGAGGCACTGAGGCGGATTTCTGAGGGAGCGGCCATGATAAGAACGAAAGGAGAGGCAGGCACAGGTAAGGGGTCACCAGGTGCAATGTCACCAACACGGTTTTTAGTTCGTAAATTCAACGTCAAATGGCGCCAGCATGTATGCATTATTAACAAAACTTTGTCTTATCATTCCCGTTACGAAAAAATCATACTTTTTCCCATATCATATATAATTAGTATGAATATACTGGATAAGTTATGTATATCCTATTGTTAACACATACATTTTTTTTATTAAGAATTCAAATATTTCACTTTACATTGTAGTGGCCAGTAAAAAAAAGTTATGGTCCGTAATTATTTTATATCATCTACGGAAATAAATGGATGGTAATAAAATTTGTTTTTTTCTGGCATGAAAATATGACCAGCATCAAGTCTAATCATATTTAATCATTAATTTTTTTATATGTTATACCACATGTGTTAATTTATATGGGTATATTGACCCGGCGTACACTCACTATAAAACACTATCTATGTGTCTTGGAAATTTATAAATTTCAACATTAATTCCTGCAGGAAACGTGATCGAGGCCGTCAGGCATGCGCGGTGCATGAAACGTGAAATCAACATGGCGCGCAGCATGGACGACTCAGAACTGTACTCATACGCCAAGCAGCTCCAAGTTCCGGTCGACCTTCTCCGTCAGACTGCCAAAATGGGCCGACTTCCGGTCGTAAACTTTGCCGCCGGAGGCGTCGGTGAGTATCAAGAGGAGGCGCAATTAAGCAGAACTCTCTGCGGTTATACATTTCTTACATAGAAAAATGTTTTGTTGTCTGATAACACGGTCATTGTAAATCTCATCTCTGGATTTATTCCATCCTTCCATATACCCCTTTCACACACATAACGTTCTCAAAACGATTTGGGCAAAACGGTTTGACCAAATCGGTTTGAATCCGTGTCCTGCGTTCACACAGGCATCTAGCTTAAATGCATGAGGTGCACATTTAACATGTGGAACAGTATAAAACATGCTACCACAAGCATTCGCTGTTGCTGCTTGAAAACTTGATCTAACTGTAGTGAATGCGATTTGAGTGTTGCCATGTGAACGCACAGTTCGCATTCGAAAATGGTTGAAACCGGTTTGTATTTGCTGTGTGTAAGGGTATTAACAAAAGGCAGAAATTAATGTAATGATGTAACCTTTGTATGCTAACCAATAGGTCAGGTTGCTGTTTGAATATTTATTTGGTGCAGTTAGCCTGTTGATTTACTGAACCTTGACCTCCATCTTCTTCAAGCGTGTCTTATGTGTTCTGCTGGAATAATCTTAACACGCGCAAGAGTTTATAGTTTACCTGTATATAAACAGTGGTCACGGGGTACTTTCTGAGATAGCGTTTGAAATATTTGCCTACCTAATGGTTATCCGGACGTCTTATATTATTTCACACTGAATTTAATGTGCCTATCATTGGTCAGGATTCCCTATTTATTGGTTTAAACAACATTCTTGACAATAATTTCCCCAACGCATTACAGAATCATATACTGTAACATTAGAACATGAATACACAGGAAAGTCTGTTCGCTCCGTGTTGGATCGAACCCATGACCTTCCGATTGCTGGTCGTTTGCTGTACCTTTAGGCTAACGGAAATCCCCAACGACTTAGTTTATTTGAACACTTTTACAGGATTCAGCAAAGTGACGTCACAGTAATGACGTCAGAGTGCAAACGTCATGGGGCTGCGGTTTAATTCCCAAACGATGTGAACCGACTTTTCTGTGTTCTATCTCTATACAATAGATCAGCATAACATCTCTGTACTGTAACACTACAAACATGAAATTCAAATCACGGACTGAGAATCAAACAAAAATGGCTGACGACAAAATGTCCCCGATTCATACTAACGAAAACTCCAAAGAAATGAAATAAAAAAGTATAGCAGGCGGCGCTGTTATTAATAGCAGCTCCTTCACATCAATGCGTGTTTGAAGTTGGTGTTGTCTTTTTAAGAAATGGAATAAGTAATCTCACGAATTTGCTTATTTCTTTTAAGATATCTTTTCTTCTTTTCTTTTCTTTTCTTTCCTTCTCTTTTTTTTCTCTTCTCTGTTTTGTCTTCAACTCCTTTTAATTTTCAAAAATCCTCTCGGTCTCTCTTCTCTTCTTTCTCCTATTCTCCGCGCTTCCGTTTTCTTCTCAGCATATGTTTTATATTATATTCTACTTTATTCTGCTTTGTTTCTTTTGGTTTCAGCTACTCCTGCTGACGTAGCTCTCATGATGCAACTAGGGTTGGACGGGGTTTTTGTTGGATCTGGAATCTTCAAAAGCGGAAACCCGAAGAAGAGAGCGGACGCGTGTGTTCAGGCTGTGACGCATTACGATGACGGGGAGTTCCTGGCAAAGATTAGTGAAAACCTGGGAGAACCAATGGTGAGAGCTCACACACACACACAAACACATAAACGCTCGCACACACTGAATGTTTGCTTTGATATAAATGTCGCGACACGAAGTTCCTTTTTACACTCGAAAGGAATCGCTTATTACCTCCTTCAAGGGGACGGGGGTAATGTTTATGCCGGTTATTAACGGATTTTGAACCGCCTTGGTGGAGGTCTGTGCTCGCTGAGTGCTTTTCTAGTTTTTCTAGTTGTTTAAATATTTTTGTCTGGTTTAAGGAATGTAATATAATAACCTGAAGTTTATATCCAGGGTTGTATCAGGCAATAAAAAGAAGGTGAGAGCATTGCAGACGAGGTTGTCTGTCTGTATGTGTGGAGGTCTGATTTTCAGTCTTTGTGTGTGTAGCGACTTACAATTAGAAAAAAAAACTGGGCACATTTCAATTTAAAAAAACAAGTTCAAATCTACAATATATCGGCCATCCTGGAAGACGCTTCTGATCAATTATCAGGATACAAGAATCCACAAGGTAATTCTCCCTTCACTCCCAAGATGGCCGTATGTATACATGTTTTCTGTTACCAGTTAGGCCACACAAAAAGTAAATATTGTTCTGCAGACACTTGGAGCTAAAAAAAAATTATGCGTGCGAGCAATTTTTTTCTTTCTTTCACTGTTCAGGACACAGTAAGTGGAATTTTTTCAGCTTGCCAAGAAAATAAACATTTTGCATCAATTTTGAAATTGCGTAGGTGATCAACAGAAAATTTGATCATTTTTTCTTTTCTTCGAGAACTCTTACCATAAATCAGATTAGCAACATTACCGAGGACCTGTTCTTCGTTTGCAAAAAAAAAAAAAAAAATTATCGACAGGAGTAGCGAATCCGTAGAACTTTTTTTTTGTACGGCATTACTTGCAGATCGAGAACCGCTTAAATAAAAGAGTATAATTTAATTTCAGGTGGGGATCAGTTGTGATGACATCGCACAGAAGTGGGCTGGCCGTGAAGGCAAAATGGACTGAGGGATTTACATGGACTGTATTATAATGTAAATAGAGTATGTGTGTCCGAAGTTAAGTACCGCAATGTACAATGTCAACGACACGCCCGGATAAGTGATTTGGTGTAGGGACGACTCTGTATCAGGTTGGCATTGTTAAAAGCTCAAGAAATACTTGTACTAAACTGAACTGTTAAAGATATTATCTTGTAGATCATATCTCGAAGAATTATATGTGTTTGCTTATATTTCATCAGTAAATGTACTTCAGTGAAGAATATCGAAACAATTGTCGGTGAGTCATCACAGATTATTACCATGTGATAAAATGTAATGTATTGTATAAGAAACGCGAGGAGACACTGCCTTGGACAGATGTTACCATGATATATCCTTTTTGTATGTTTACGATTAACATTAAACATGGTGCAGCTTCTTAAATGTTGTTTTTATCCTTATTATTTAGGTTAACACATGAAGTATATTCGTGAATGTTGTTGCGTTTGTTGGTTAGCTTACCTTCTGTCGCGCAAGTACTGGGGTGTTCAGTGATCCGAAACTGAAAATCACAGGTATTTTTGGAATCACGGGTTTAATTTATAAAATGATTTGGCATTGAAATCTGCAGTTTTATAAACTTATATCCTGGGATTTATCATATATATATATATATATATATATATATATATACATATATATATATGTATGTATGGTTTCCGCTATACGTTACCTGAATATAGAAAGCACCTGAAAATTCCCCCATCATCTAATTTTTCTAACCCGCGTTCATAAATGATAGATTTGTTGATTAGCATGCTGAGATCGTGGCATCCTCTCTCAATGGTTTCTATAAGTTCATAAGCGTTAATATTATAAGTTAATTTCAATGTTTCCGTCAGCTCTTTATAGCGTGGGACACTGTCACATTAATTATAGGAAAATTACGCCCTAGTTCCTGCCCTTTCGTTGCTTTTTAATGCAACATCAAATTAAGCGTTTGTATGACGTTAATTGCTAAAATTCCTTAGTTAACAATTTAACTTCAGTACCGAACCAGCACCTTGCAGACTATAGAATTTTTTGACACGTGAATGTCGTAATATCTGCTCAGCATATAGCAGGTGACTGCATAATTGCTAAGATATGTCAGTATATAAAGTTATCATCTATTGGTCCTTTGTTTTGACCTTTTCAACCAAGAATGCACATAAGGATACATGGGGATACATTTTGTCTGGAGCCTCGGTCGCAGGTTTTAAATTATGGGGTTGATCCGGTCACCATCTGGATCGAGGAGTTTTTTAAAGGAAAAATGCTGCATTTCTGACAGTGCCATTTATACGGGTAATCAGCTGCCTTGGCTCTCTGCGCTCTCTAATTGCTCTTCTATAGTTATATAAGATTATGATGAATCCTTGCTCGCATGAGTGTTGTTGTGATCGCTGACTAGAGTTGCCTATGGAGGACGCTGTAACTAGAGTAGGGACAGGTACATTCACGTCCAGGAAAAAAACTCTTGATTTGACGAATAAATGCTTAATTCATGAAAGGTTTAAATGGTCTACAGCGAGGTAAGCACGTGTGTAATGTCTATAGGTAATGAGGCATGTGTGGATTAGTACCAGAAAAAATACGCACGTATAATATTCTATAGTTATGGTCACTTAAAGCATTAGACTGTTGCTGAGATTTCAGTTTGTATCAGGCTCGTATAATTCTGTATTAACACCCACTCTATTAAAGACGACTGAATACATAACCTGTGCTGATCGAGTTGTCGAAGATTTCAGAAACCTTAAGTCTTATATAGGCACACCTTGGACGTGCCCCCTCCCCCCTGTCAAGTCACACAGAGCGGACATATATTTCCCTGGAACTTTCCGCAAAAGTCCAAAAAATCTCAAGTCTTGGGGTTGCAACAAAATGAGTTTATTTCCAAATACGTCACAAATGGCTTCCGCCCACCGTTGACTGGTTCCGGTCTCACAAACAGTACTTTCAGATATAATTCACACAGTTCGCTGGCTTTTGCCGGCCGCTGAATGGACCTAACTTTACAAATACACAGTCCAAAACACTTCCGACGCACTCCTCGGCTAAATATTAATCTCATAGGACCAATCCTCATCCTAAGTCACACAACACTTTTGGCTACAAAGACCTCTCGACTGGGTCTCTCTGACCAACTCTAACTCACTTACCGAGTGCCCCCACTTATATATCGGCACTACCACGATGTTTCCAACAAATAAGCTACAAGAAGATTCTCATTTATTCTACTTCTATATACTTCTCTGGGAATTACAAGCTAAACCGCCAAGAAGCCTCCAGAATCTTCAGTCAGATCATCCTAACAATCGATAGTACAGTAAGTTTAACTACTTGACACATAAACGAACCAGTTTACTGATCAAAACTAATGATAAAGATAAACACAACATTATTAAATATTATTAACTACGTTTCACTAACCTCATCTTATTATCCTATGAGGCCCTCATTTAACATATACTGACCTGGTAATACATTGGTGTCATCCCCCCCAAAACATTTTCAAAGAGGAGACGTACCATGTTATTATCTCCCCCCCCCCAACATTATGCTGATTGAATGTATGTAATTTGAATTAAGAATAACTGCAGTTTGTAAAAAAACAAGTTAACGAAAAAGTGTCCCCAAGTTCTTCAAATAAATATAAACTCCAGTGTTTCAGAAATTAATAAAGTAGCAAAATGACTGATATTACGAAGCTCAGGATTCCCTATTTTTCACGACATGGTGATATTAAACGCTAACATAATAATAATAATAATAATAATAATAATAATAATAAAAATCATGCAGGTTTCATAAATTAGAATTTTTATTAAATTTATTTACAACTTGTTGGTTTCTGAAGCGATACTATTCCCTCTTATTTTACCCTCAAACTGTTTCAAAATAGCCTTAATTTTTACTATTAATTTTTTCTAAATTCTCAATCCCGCAGTAGGGGACACCCTTCCGAGGCCCAAAACCCTCAACCGGTAAAACACTGCATGGAAAGTCGCGTTTCCCTGTAAATATTTGTCCCCTTCCCCCAGAACTGAGTTCATGATCCACAATAGATAAAATTATTATAATCGTGGAACTATATATGAAAATCGGGGGGGGGGGGGGGGGTAAATATGCTATACCCCGTTATGAAATCCTATGTTGGTGTCTGCGTGTGTGGGGTCCCCCCGCCTTACACATTGCGGATGGATTTTGCGCCCTTGAGTTCTTATCACCAATAACCCTTATGTACTATATAAATGTTTCAAGCTGCGCCGGAGTAGCCGTTTTTACGATTTTACGACAATGCGCCTATCAGGATAACCCTTTGGGTGTTACAGTCATCAACGTTTTCATACTCCAGGTAATATTGGTATCTATATATTTTTTTATGTCTTATCACATGACCATTTTAGCTGTTGTTGAATAGTGAGAGACGCTCATACTATTACGCTTATCTGTGTTCAGATAAATCTACAGATCCTGCTTCCATTATTTAGTCTCGAATTGATACTCACTGTCTCATTTTTCTTTCCCTCTCTGATATAAGACAGTCTACCTTAATTTCACAGTGGCACAATATGCCATTTCGAAAATGGCGTTGAAAATCTGAATTAAAATAATACAAATCTATATAGTCATATTTGACGTTAGTGTACATGCTGTTGTAGATTGATTAAGACCATCCGCTAAAACGTGTATCTATACTTTCTATAATACGCCCTCGATGTTTGTGACGTCATACATACGGCCCTCCTACAATGCATGGATAAACAGATATGGCCACATGAACTGACGCCATCATTTTTGCAGCTCTTCTAAGAAGTCAACACCGACCAGTCGTCGCAAAATAAATATTTGTATCTCATCCTTGTTTAAATCGCAATATATCGCCTCATTATTTAATAAAAGCTAATTTGTACTGGCAAATAAAATATATTTAAAAGAAATATCGCGAAAAAATTAGGTGGACAGGGGTGTTTGTCCAGAGTAAAATGTTTAGACCAACGACTGTTTACAGCAATGTCATTATCATATTATAAACTGCCGTTGCGGTTCAGTTAGTATCACGAATCAAAGGTATCGTTTGAATATTTATGCCTTTTAAGTCGTGTTTACACGACTGTCATCACCACCCTACAGTACCCTCAATATATCTGGTATACTCAGTTCTGACTACAGTGACAAATGGTATTTATTCGGTATTTGTGAAAACTGATATCTGGAACATTCGCAAGGAATCAAATTACATACGGACCTCATTTTTAAAGGATATGTTTAACATAACAGTTTTGAAATTTTAAATAATTAGATAAAATATACGAAAAAAGTATTTTATTTCAATGTTCTAAAGATCACATGCGGTGTACCACGTGGTCATTCCCAAAGATAATGGAATTTTTCAAATGTTTCACCAGTGACAGTGTATTATGATCAAATGCAACAAATTTCAAATATTCAATTCTTCTTGCTCGAGAAACTGAATAAGTAAATAATAGTGTATTGTTACCCTGAATATAAGAATTTTATTTTTATATGGCGTATAATGTGTGTTCGGCAAAACTGAGCGCCTAGTTTAGAAAAAAAAGTCGCAATAACAAAATATTAAGAATTGAAGCTCCGTTTATTGATTACGCCTCTGAAACAGAATTGAGCAGAGAGCAATGAGATATTCTCGGGGTACCCAAATTTTGTCCTCTACAAGCTTTATGTGGCGAGATGGGATGATTTAACTGTAGGGGCAGACGATTTCCTAATTTGTTGAGATACTTAAACAGATATATAACAATGAGTGATCATGCATGTTTAACTAAAAGGAAGTTCAAAGTCGGTTATTATCAAAATACAAACGATTGGTCCACTGAGATTGAACAGATCCTCGTGATAATATAATATACCTAATTTTTACACTGGTGCTAAACCTTGTCCATTGATACAAGCAGAGAATAATATGAAAGAATATTTTGATAGCAGTCAGCGGTGTTAATTATCTTCCAGGGTGGGGGGTGGGGGTGACTTAAAGATACACACACACACACACACACACACCATCACCTTCAAATATATATATATATATATATATATATATTTACACACTCGTATATATATATATAAAATAAATGCAATAAATTTGCCACTTTGTGATCATCAAACTTTTGTCCGTTTCAGACAGGTGTGGTCATGGAGACTGTTTATCGGCTCAATATTCTCCATCTAGAATGCAGTCATCAATTTTAATATAACCCACTTTAATTACACGTCTTATAAATTGTTACGTACCTGCTCTGTCAGCACACTCTGGTTTGGCAGCTCAAGAGAGTTGATTTGGGCGATAATATGGGTGTCGGAAAATCATCTCTACGAAACGATCCCCTTTCACGTTGGACTGTGACGTTAATTATTCCCACGGAGTTTCACTTACTTCCATTAAACACGATATCGATATTGTTTCTAGAAGAAAAAGCACAGAACAACACGATATCTCATTGAGAAGGAACTTGAATAAAATTAAAAATAAATATACATGTATATAAAACTGGAGAGTAGGGAGAGACCAAAAAAATACCCCAGCCTAGATTCTCATCATACTTCAGTTGGTAAACGTGTGTCAAGGCTCTCATACAAATGAATGGCTCTAGTCTCCGGCCAGGATAAACGCATTGCCCAATTTAAAAAGGTAAAGAATCTTTAATTAAAACACATTATGGTTATCCAGATAACCTCCAAAATGTAAGGAACTGTTAGACAATTTAAAGAATTATTGACCTTTGAACAATTTTGATATAATTCCGTCGATTGCTTTTTGGGAGGAATTGTTAACAGACAAACCAACAATTAAAACTGATATAATAACATAATACTTCCTGGCGGCGTTATAATTAAATAAAATATCTACAGAACAGCCGATATACACGCATTTTCATCTTCGCGTTGAGTAAACTAGTTCTTAAGCAAAAAAAAAGCTATGGTTCTCAGGCACCGCCCGCGGCAATTTAAACCCCTCGCATCAAACATTTTGATTTTGATTTCTATCTTTCAAGAAGATAAAATAATACAATTTGACACGATTTCTTTGTTATGTAGTGCTTTTACCTGTTTAGCAAAAAAAACCCTGTTATTTTCATGCTTTTCCCTGATCTATGACATTTTTATCGAAAATTACAAAAAAAGGTTAAAAATAAAATACCGTCCGCCCGCATTAATTTCTGAAAAAAAGTGCCTGAGAACCATAACTTTTTATTTTTTTTTTGCCTAAGGCACTCAGTGCAAGTCATATTAAAAAAAATGTCAAGGAAACTGGTCTGAATTTGGATCAGTTTTCGGATTTTTGATATGTGAGACAAAAGTTCATTGAGCGAATCCTTGACATGGCTAACAGGTGTCTCCCATAGATAAATGAACAGTCGAGTTACAAAAGAAACAAGTGGTAGATAATGATATGTTTTGTACGAGACATCCCGGATCATAAATCTAAGTACCAGTTACTACCCGGCAGGGTGTCCGTCTGGTATACAGATTAGCTGGTGTTTATCTTGTTTCAATAATTTCTTCAAGTACAAGAAAATCTCACGTCCCACTCTCGTCTCTGTTTCTCTCTGTGTACCTGTCTGACAGTCCATCTCTCCCTGTTTCTCTCTCCCCCCTTTGTTTTCTGTCTCTGCCTCTGTCTGTCTGTTTGTCTCCCCCCTCTCTTTCGCTCTCTCTGAATATATATATATATATATATATATATATATATATATATATATATATATATATAACATCAACAAAAGTTCCACGGAGCTAGCCGGCTCGTCATCCCCTTTTCACGAAACACATCTATAGTACATATAGTGAAACTTACGGTATACTGTAACGGAACCTTATAACAACAGATCATGTAGTCGTGACGAGCATAAATTTTGATACGGAGCTAAATAAAAATCAGATTCTGTAACAATAGGCAGCGTGAAATGTCTAGGGGAAGGTCAGTGGTTTTTTGGTAACAAATAATTATAATTTATTAAAACAATCCTAACGTTACAATACACTAAATTAATACAAATACACAGTATAACAACAGTGTAACAGTAAATCAATGCAATTACACAGTATAATAAATAAAGTGTACAGTACGTAGACACCACAACTGTCACAGCGACAACAAGTCCTTTAAAACGTTTTATCCAGATGAACAGTTCACATAAATCTTCTCAGAGAATAATTGTCCAATTCAATCACAAAATCCATCTGTTGTAATCGAAAAGTGAAGTTCTTGTAATAATCCCGAAAGCAAACTGGAGTAAAAGCCGAGCTAAATCTGCATAGAGTTCGTAGAATCCCTGACACTACTGCAATAATGGGATAGGTCCCAAAACTGACTCACACTCTTCCGTGTCCGCTGAATTATTTCTCTCTCCTCCCCTCTAAACCCAGCCCCTAATTTATAGCTTCTCCCCAAAGCCTAGAAACTTCTATTTCACGAACAATCCTAAGAATCCAAAAATGCAGAATACACACGCGCCCAAAAAAACAGACTAGAACTAAGAACGTTGTGTTTCTACACCTCAGACCCCGCACGTGGACCAGTACCCTGCCAGGCGATGCTGCCATAGCAACGAGCTATGCGTACCACCCGAACGAAATGTCAACAACACATGTAACACCCCTTCACACAATAACACAGACATCTGTAACAATACGATACATTAAATATATAGCAGACAACACAACTAGCCCAGTTCCGATTGTTGCGCCCTCTTTTTTCCTTAAGATCCGATATAGACTGGCATCGGCCACTAATATTAAAAAAAATACTTATTTATTGACAAATATTTATATAGTGTGACATATTAAGGCATATCCTGGCCTTCTACAAGGCCTGGTTAATATGCCAATAGTTATTAACGATTAGAATTATGAAATGAGGTAAAAGTGAATACATGCATGCAATAATGTAATATAACATACATGTACCAGTATATATATGTGCAATATAAGATGATATCAGTAGTAATTCTGGATGTCACATACTCGTTAGTCTTCTGAATATCAAGTGCTTCAGGCATTTCTTAAATGTATATAGGGAAGGAACTGTTTCAATTACTGTTAGTAGACGATTCCATAATATGGGGCCTATGAGTTTAAATGAATTTCTTTAATAGGCTGTCCGGGTCATCGGTAAGCTGAATGCTCCTGATGATTGTGTCCTAGTGCAATAAATATGGACAGTCCGCGTATATGTGAATTGGTCAGTCGTGTATGAGGGACACTGTTTCTTTTAACATTTGTAACTAACAAGCGGGTAAGGTGTTTGCGTCGTTCTACTAATGACCGTATGCTCAACATTATTATAATAAGGTCATTAATATTACATTCACATTCAAATACCTGGCTGATAATACAAACGGTGCGGTTATAAAATTTCGGCATTTTGTTTAAATTTTTGGCAGTTGTATACCCCCATATCGTCATGGTTTAGTCTATATTTGACTCAACCAGGCCCTTATAGATATTAAAGGGGCCCAATCATCTATAAAGCATGTTATGTTAATGGGAAAAATAGCTTTTCCACTGTAAAATAAATCCATACTTCTAAGATATTGCCTTGAAACCGTTTGTTTATTCCAGTAAACGAGTGTTAAAAACAGTGGATCGGGCGCGATCGCAGGTGTCAACATAAACACAGCGAGTGGGTCGTGTGCATTGAAGAGAAACATCAATCATGTGTTTTCTGTCTTGGCCCAACATACGTTATACATGTTCCCGCTGGCTTAAACACCGCGTGTTGCGGCGCACAATTGGACCTTCTGTCATGCGGCCTTGTTATGGTAAACAAATACACGGGGCTTGTGTTTACCAACTCATAACAAGGTGTTTAATAGCCGATGCGAGATACTGAGATCTTGTAATGGGAAGGTTTTGCTGGAAAACTGTTGTTTATAGCAAAACTGAACGGTTAGAATGAAAGAATAATCTTAATATAGCTCCGGATTATGTCCCTTTAAGAAGTATATCCATATGTCCTTATATAAGGACCTACTGATTATGAAAAACCCACCAAATTAAGAAGATAATACTCTTGATATCTGTTCGATTTGCCCTGTCCAGTTTATATATTTTGTACAGGAATTAAGTACATGTATTTAACATTATTATTCTGTGATACATCCTCCTTACATAATAATATGTTTATGGGATATATTGTATAAGACGTGACCCAAACAATAAAGAATATGTCTTTTCAATATCAACTGTCGATTCCTAGCAAACCATTCCGCCATGTAGTCAATAGTATACTCCATCTTGTAGCTCCTGTTTAAGAGTGTTTGCCTCGGCACTTGATATGAATATGATAGTGTATTCTACAAATAATTTACATTTGCAGTTCCTAGTGTTACCACTTATATCATTCACATATAATGGGAACAAGAGTGGAGCTAAAATGGACCCTTATGGAATAACTGTGGAGATACTTGCGGTGAAGATGTTTCTTTTCCAATCTAAACAACCTAATATCTACCAGAAAGATAATTTGCATGTTGATCTTGTACATTAATTAATACATACATGATTGACTTATTTAGTAAAATCTCATGATAGATAGTATCAAAGTATTTCTTTAGTTCGAAGAAACATGCACCGATATATCTCTTAGAGTCAACAGCTTCTAGCCAAACATCTATCACTTTATGTAAGCTTGTTTGCATAGAATGATTTGTAAGGATGGCCGATAAGTCATGTGTTAATATAGTATAAGTAATCAAATGTTTCATATTTTTGGTCATGAATACCCCTTTCAAAAACTATATGCGGTAATACGAAAATAGGCTAACAATTTTCTCTTGTCCACTTGGGACCCTTACCTTTATATACTTATGTTAATTATTTCATTTTTCTAATCGCTAAAAAGCTCTTTTTGCGATAGACATGGATCAAATAATGAAGCTATGCTAGTCGATGTAATACATAAACTAGTATAATTAGTTATGAATCAACCCTGGAATGCCCAAGCTTTGTTCAACAGTGTTTTGATAATTGTTTTTATGTGAATTCAGCATAAAAAGCAACGAATGTAAATGTATTTGCTGCCACCGGAAAGTTTATCTAGGTTTTCGGGAATTTATTGGAAAGCTCCTTTCCAATATTTGAAGAATATTAATTGGCCTCATTTATATTACATTTCATTACACTGGTTCTCTTTGTCCTTTACCGAAAAAAAATCATTAATAATTTACCCTATCTTCTGTTAATTACTTCCCGCGTCATTAAATTTTCTAAAATAAAACTTTATTTGAAGAAACTGGTCAAATTTCCCATAATATCGGCTTGTGAGTTCTGAATGGACATGCATTCATTCAGGACACTTAATATGTGTATATATGGGAAAGTGTTCACTGGGTGTTAAGTTATATACCCGTGATATTACACGAAACTCTGGAACTGATATTAATATTAATTCAATGGTTGTTGCAGATGATGATGTTACAAGTGTAGACCTTGTTATCAGCTGACTTAATTGGGTCACGTAGATTGCACATATCATTAACTGGGTAATGACCACTGCTATTGTAGAAATCTATATTGAAGTCCCAAGTGTAACCTTTTTGTTATTGAGTAAAGCATTTTATACATTTCTATTGTGGTTAATACATGTATATAATAATCAATGGGCTTTCTATAACATATTCGTATCAGACTAGGTCCCGCTTCTTCAGCAAAATATTAATCAACACACAGTGTAAGTTAGTCCCCTGTAGGCTGTCACAGTGTTGGGTTTTCCCACTGGTATTAGAAAACAACACAGGAATTTAAGTTTAACATCACATGTTTAACATATAACATATCAATATGTCAAAAACCTGTCCGAATTTAGAATGCTTATTACTTACATGCCAAAAACAGTATACTGTCAGTATAGGGTGTACGCTGTACTACATATACGGAGGATATGCTTCGGGTATACGCTTTACTAAAGATCTGAAATGTGGCCGGTTACTCTCTTCATCATTGGCTTCACATTTTCATTTCTTTTCACATACGTAGGGACCCCAGCTTCTTCCTAAGGGACTTACCTGCGGGCCCTGGAGGTCTGGCCTCCAGGCCCGCTAACTCGTGACTGAATCCTATGCCCTCCCCCTTAACTGGCTGCGATTCATTATCAGGGCATTAATGGTTGAGCCCACTTACAGTGTGTGGCGGTGAGGGGTTATCTAATAGGAGTATATGGAATATCCTAAACTCCCTCCCCGGTAAACAAAAAAAAAAACCTTGTTTCTTTTTTATGTGTGTATTTAACTAACAGGAGATCCCATAACCTTAATAATAACAAGGAATTTGGATAGATAATGCACTGGAACCTTTGAGTGAAAAAAACCTTGCCGGACAGATAATATTACCAGGAAAAAGCCCAAAAATTCCTTTTGATCTGACAGTATTTATCATACAAAACCATTAATGTCTTAATGGGTTCCCTACGCCCAATTATGGTGTCGAATTTATTTAAATTAACACATCAGATACGCGTGAAGTAATCAAAATATACAAATGTAAAACATGTACATGTGGTTTATATAATAACCAAAATGCATGGGCTGCACCGTGTCAGCATCACAGCATATAAACAGCATGACTGGTAGATCAATGTCCTCGTAGCTCTGTGGCTGTACAATGTAAAAAATCTTTTCCTTATAAGGTGAGACCATTTACATATATATTAATTCACTATTATATATTTTTAAATATATTTGTTTGGAGCACTGCTGCTGGGCAACATCAACTGTATCCCCGATGCTGTAGCTGTGCTGAATGTACTGGTGTATGCAGGAGGCAGAACATGTCCGTTTCCTGCAACAAATGAAGACAAAGCAGCAGTACCTATTCCACACAAATTGAATCACAATATATACCAATAATGAACACATTTGATATTAAAATCATCATGACAATATTAGAATAACTATCCCTTGACTAAACTTGACAAGTTATGCTGAATTGGTTGATTTAACCGTTATATACAGGTAAAACAAAGAACATATTCCGCTCATTATAATACATTACTAGGGCTTGTACCTAAGTGGATGCGATAATGCCTGAATAAACAATTAACCTCTAAGTATAATATAATGTTTTCATAATTAATTGTCATACTGGGTTATTGGTAATGTTATAGTAATAGGCAGAAAATAAATACCCTTAACCTTAAACTGTATTAGTTGATAGCATATAAATTTTGCAAAGAGAACAACAGAACATTTTTGAAGAATTATGAATAAAAGATCATTCTATTTATATAAATTTATATTATGAGCGAACCAACTAGTAACAAGCTAACAGGAATATATTTTTATCATTCCTATATTAACATGTCTGTTTTAATAGGTTTAATTGCTTATAGTTAATGCTTAAATCCAGTAATTTAGAATGTGTACTACTAGGAATAGAACTAATTGTTAATTTTAATTGTCATATGTTGTTCAAATGATTTAACTGTGTACAAGGTGGTTAGTAGCTTTCACAAATATTACAATATGTGTCCTGTTTTGTAAATGCCACCTTCAAATCGCTTGACATTCAGCAAACATACACAATTATCAGCCAGATTTACGTACACTGGGATTACTGGAATTACCAGTCTTGTCTGACACTGGAAGGACGCCAATGCTCATTCACTTGATAAATATTTTGATACCGGAGTACTTAGGCTCAAGCATAGGACATATGGCCAGTGTTTACTGTGGTTTAGCAGTGTTATGAGATTTTATCTACACAGACGCTGATATGAATGATGAGATAATCAGTGTCGGGATTCACAAAGGGCTGTGGCCTTGCATCGTGTGTTACATGATCTGATACCAGTACGGTTGAAGGACACCTGTCTGAACCTGTGACCATAGTGCAATATTACTGGTATTCTGTAATTTAATGTGAGCTGGGCATGGGTTTTGTGCAATAATTTAACAGGTAACTGCAACTATATGTTGCTTTGTTTCTTTTATTTCGGTTGATGAAAGATTAATTGTAACCTGTTACCTTAAATATTTAAACACACATAAAGCATATTAGTTGATCTAAAAGACATATACATATATTAAATGAATTTTAGGGGTGTTCTGATGTCAAATCATTATATTAGTTGAGATCAACCTTGTATGATGTTTTATTTATTTGTTAATTTGACTTTTTCTACGTTTTTTCCCATTTTTTTTAGAAATACACAAGCATTTTATAACTTTGATTTATCACTGGGGATACTGACTTTACAATGGCCCTACTAGGCCAGTTTTTATTATAAAGAGTTATCCTAGACCTACAAAAAGACAAAAACAAATGTGTTGGTATACACCCCAGAGTAAAGTATCAGTTAGTAAGGCACATGTATACTTCAAAACCTTTTATCCCAGCACACGTGCCGCTTTCATGGGACTAATTAAAAAGAAAACGGGCCTGAAAATGTACCTAGTAAGAGATTCGTATTTATTAATTTGAACAAAGTTTCATCTGTTTTTTGTACATTTTGTTCTAAATATTTTCCTCTTTATACATATTCGTTTATTCCCAACACTTTTAACTACCAGATTTGTTACTACTTCTTGTGTCATCAATAATATAAACAGCTAGAGTGTAGTGCTTGCTTTTTATTTGTTCATTAGATTAATTTCAAAAATGCAAAATTACTAGTTTTATTTGTTCTCACATCAAAAACTTATAAATTATGACTTTTAGCATTTAACTAACTGCTGACTGTCTTACTTCCATTTTTTATTTAACATTATTCCTGTTACTAAGCCTTATAAATCTAATAAATATATACAACAATGACACTTTTATATTGGCAATATATATCTTGCTATCTCTAACTTTGAAATGTTTGAATGGTTATCATATTGATTAGTATTTTCATATATTTATAACATAAAAATTTAAACCAATAGTATTTTTTTCAAAATGGGTTTCTGCCTTGTCGAAAATAGAAATTTTGGAAGCTTTACTATAGCTATATTTACGCTTATTTATATAACAACCACACAATCTTCACATTTACATAAGCTTAGGAGACTACTGTATCCTATAAATTTAGTTCCTGCTGCCTGGCTCTGTAATATTAAAGGATACTCTCGAAGTAAAATATTCATTTATTCAGATTTCCACATTTCGTGTTCATCAAAATACTGCAGTCTCATGCCTTTGCCAATAAGTACAATACATTGGTTCGTTTTCTCACAATTAAGGCCTACCTCCGGGCCACTCATACAAATGTTAGTATTTAGACGCGGCTTAGGAAAGAGACGGAGCGTTGCTGGTTACTCACCTTTGCTTAACATCCCTGTCCCCTTCAGTAGCCTACCCCATCTTAACGTTATTCATCTTCTATATATACATGTATGTCTATATAGTACCTATCTGGTCACCTCACAACTGGTGCCACAATTCTGAAGGACGGCCTAACGCGAGGTTCCAAAATTACTTCTCACTAAACTATTCAGATTAAGTGCTAATTTTTTATAACCTATATAAGCAATCTTATGAGGTACAGGCATATCTCCGTTGCTACTTTAAATTTTCCCTTCGGTGGACATTGGCCACTCGGTCTTACCTCACATGCTTAGGCAATTCCCTGTAAAAAAAACACACATAGGCCATTTCATCCTGCTCTTACATTTCCAGCCTCTTAGGGCCAATTCTGATACGTACAATCGTATATTGTACTCTCTGACACCTAACATGCACAAACACAAATTCACATACCTAATTTTAGTCAAGTGGCTTAATGGAATTATCGTTACACGCCGGATAAAAGCACCAAATTTGGTATGAAGTATCTAAAGGTCAATCCTGATAATTTTGGAGGGGGTGCCCACCCGAACTTGGTTTTTGGTTCTTTCAGCAGGCCCGAGTAAAAAAATAACAGGATTTGATAAAATAACAAAATTTCACAAGTTTATAACAATAAACGGCATGTTGTAAACTCAGTTGACTCTAAAACTCATTTTAAATAAATCAATATAGATAATAAGAACTTTATTATGAAATATAATGAACAGTTATCGTAGATATTGTGACGAAAATCATGTTATGAAGTATATTTGTAGGTCGCAAGAGGTCAAAAGGTCACTTATCCATTGATGTGAAACTGTTTCCCGTGAGTGTGTTTAAATGCTCTCATCTTCTGTAGTGAAAATATTGTAAAAGTTAAGAAATATATCATTTCCATAAAAAAAGTTAAAATTGCATAATTGTTAGGATTATAAAGATAAAACACCCATATAATTAAACTATATAGGGAATATACTAGTATATATACACTTTTCCAGTGAAACTATCCCTTTCGAAAGCTCTCGTATTGACGAAGAACCCAAGTGACTGAAAAAATTATTGAATTGTCCACACCTTTGATCATTATTTATCAGAACACAAATACATTTCGATTATAAAATATGGTAAAAGTGTCATGAAGTGATATGTGTTTACACTTATCCGAAACAATATCTGTCTGGAGGGAAAAGGACTACAAACAAATCCATGGACTTATTGAATAAATATATTTAATAAGCCAATGGGCGGTTCTTGAACACTTTGTTGGGTATTATATATGTTTGGAATAATAACATTTCTAAGAAATTGCAGTAAAATTATCGATGGTAGCAATTTAGATCAAGTTTCATTACGACGGTGTTTCCAGTGGCTATTAGTCATCTGTTGTTTTATTTTTTTGGATTGATAATGAATTATGGTTTATACATATATTAGATAAATACTTACATCATGAATAATTTTATATAACTACCTAATTCCTAATTTTTAATGAATTTTTTACTGATTACAACTTCAATTTGCCAGGAAAAGACTAAATGAAAGAATTCGGTATTTATTAACAATTTATTTACATTAAAAAAATAGTTCATACTAAATGATTTTTTTCTGAAGAAAATGTCTGACTACATTTACAATATTATTAATTATAATTTATGTAGGTAAAATGAATATGCTAATGATGTATTACGGAGATGAGACCGCCATGTTAGCCTGAGTCTAAAGTTTTGTAGGTAAAACTTAGTATTATCAAATCTCCATACAGTCAGCTAACTTAACAGAATTATTGTTACATGTCAAACAAAAACACTAAATTTTGTAAGAAATATCTTCAGGTCAGTCCTTCAGGAGCCAATTCAGCAGACTAGAGTCCACAAAAGCAAAATAATAAAACGTGTCGGACCTTTGCAACAATGAGGGGAACGCGGTAAAGTCAGCTGAATCTACATTTCATTTTCATTTAATCAATATACATATTAAGAACACTTAAATATATCAAACATCTGTTCAGTAAATATGAACAAACCCAGTTTAAAGGTTAAATGTAACAAGCTTCGGGTACGAAGGTAACATCATCCGTCACAATATTGGAGCTCAGCTTTTAAGAAATATATATATATATATATATATATATATATATATATATATATATATATACACCGTAAAACAGCGGTATAACAACAAGTCAATACAATCACATAGAAAAACAATGCGCACAGTACATGGATACCAACACCATCACAACGATAAGTCCTTTAAATGTAAACTCCCGGAGAATGACAGTCCAGTGTAAAGTTCTTGCAACAACCCAGAAAGTAAACTGAAGTCCAAATGCATAAAATCCAGGAGAAAGTCTTTGAAAATGTATTATTGCCACATTCGTCGGATAAGGTCCTGGAATATGACACACGCTTCTGCGTCCGCTGGAATCTTCTCTGCTCTCTGCCCTCCCGTTCTAAAACACAGACCTTTATATACCTTCACACCTCAAGCCGAGAAGTTTCCACTTCTCGAACAGTCTATATGATCTTGCAGAGTAAACACACATTTCAGGAATTATCGAGAAGAACATAGCCGTGTGTATCTCCACACACCAGGGTCATCACGTGACCCACGACCATTCGTGAAAACCCAAGGCTTACATGACAACGAGAGTTCAACCAGTACGGATTAAACAAAGAATGTAATACGCGGCCAATTTGATTAAGAATTTAATGTGTATTATATACACTCATCGTCCATTCCAGCGAGACCATCAGTTTAAATGCTATGTCTGAATACGTAGTTTCAAAGGTTATTGAAACAATTTGGTGAGCTGCCTAAATATTTGATCATTGAGGGACTGTGCATTCATGCATCGCAGTCCCGATAAATGATACACAGGCAAGTCGGACATTTCTTAGAATTGTAACATAAAGCAGCATTTGTTTACACTTCTACTAAATAATAAATAATAAAATGACAAATTTGGCTTGTGGCTTTGTTCAGATCTATGCACTGTGAGACTGTGGATATCTTTAGAGTACAAATTAAGTTAATGGGGATTTATGGATATCAGCTTGGTAATTTATTCGTTTAGAAAAAATATGTCTATATAAAAATAAATGTCAGCAATATTATCGATTTGCGTTGTTTAGACCAAGCTTTACCATCAAATTGTTTAGAAAAATATGATGAAATGTCCGATGGAGTTAACTTGAATTGTTTATGATGATAAAGTTATGTAAGTGAATAAAAATATGCTAAAGTTTTATTATAATGCTGAGACCGCCATTTAAGTGTAAGTCTTAAGTTTTGTAAAAGCAAACATGATATATCAGAAAAAGATGGCTTTGTCTTAAGTTTACTTAAACATTTTGATGTTCAGGGGTGTTTAACTGTTTATTAATGGTGGATTCCTAAACCTAAGAACCTTTATGGTGTATTTTAGAGAGTGTCCGGAGATACAGATAATGTATATATGTTGGATTTGGAATATAATGTTCATTTTTTTTTATTTAATCTTTCAAGCTTTCATTTATTTATAGACATCTTGTTTGCGGTTAAATTATTTCATAATGATATTTGTAACCTCATACGGGAAAGAAAATGGCCTGTGAAATTGATTAACCGCAGGCTGGTATATAATATAGAAAAATGATTCATGTATCTGTTGTATTAATTTTTACATTCCCGATAAAAAAAAGAGAACAGGTCTGAAATTAATGGGATGCATGAATAAGAAAGGAATAAGAAATGTCGGCTAATATTCTACAGGACATGGTCTCTAGATGAAATATTGATAACTAAGTAATATCATATTTATTAAGCCACTGTAGACAACCAATTTATAAACATGACAGTTTGCTACATAACAAAATTCACCTGCAATTAAAACTTGGAAATTTACAACGCGTCTTTTACTGCTCATAAAGAACATGACAGGATAATTGTAGACTGATAACGTCTAAATATTTTGCTATGGCATTTAAGCATATAACATGGCTATATGCAAAGTCTGGATCCCAAATTAAAGTCAACTATAATGACCACAAAGACGGTTATCAAAAATTCCTAATAAACTATACTCTTCAATTCTGACAAAAGATGTTAATAAATGTTCCTCTTCACCAAAACATTTTTGTCACATGTTCATCATGTTTGATAACCGCCTTTTGAGATCTGTCATAAACACGTGACATTTGGTGTTATGTTGGCTTCTTGTGCACATAAAAAAAATTAAACATATCAGACTGGAACGTATTTTTCTTTGTCTTTGATTTGGTATATCATTTGCAATATTCTAGCCAGATAAAAAGGATCTAAAGTGATTTTTTTTCTCCTTTCCCTGACCCTTCATATTTTTATACTAAATTTTGTTATTTCGGTGAGCAAGGGTAAAATAGGTTTTAGGCGCTAAAACGAAACTAGTATGTACTTCACCTGGGGACCTCCTCTAAAATTAACACCATGGATGTACTATATCCACCTACAAAGTTTGGTGCTTTTATCCAATCTGTAACGATATGGTCCAAATTTGACACCAAGTCACCTGACGAAAAGCAAATCTTGATTGTACATGCCCTTTGCAAATGTAACTACCCAATATGTGTCCCAGAATGTGCCAGTACAACTAATAAATGGCATTGTAAACTTTTGGCTTTAATAATATGACCGGATTATTTTATAAAGCGGTCTGAAGAATTTTATTTCTGTGTAATATTTCAATTAATAATGAATTTTGAAACATGTGATGTAAAGGTGCTAATTTGTCAACCTAGTATCAGTATTGTGCTCGCACTCTAGTAACATGGCCACTATGATAGTTAATAAAATAATTCTAATAAGAATTCATTGTGCTGGCCCAGAAGTTTACATTTTGAATTTGCAACGATTTACAGAGGTCAGTTGCAATGAATAACAAAAACAAATAAAAATGTGAACGTTAGGTTGATCTTGATCGGAAATATGGTTTATCGATCATATCTATTCAAACACCAATAACTTTTAAGGCAACTATACTTTATTGTAAACATTTAATACTTTCCCAAAAACTGAATCAGAAACTTAATACTATTAAACAAGAAAAATATTTACACATTTTTTTGTTTATACACTCAATATCCTGATTTAATGTTTGCATTTAGCTTTCAAAGTGTCGAATTTGAGAAAACTTGTGGTCACGTGAGCATTCTATATTTTTGGCTACAGGTGTATAATATAACAATGTAAATGGTAATGATAGAAATAACACTTTTTTGGCTTTCTTTTGGTATATAATTCACTATATTTCATTCAACCGTAGTGGATCTAAGATGATTTTTCCTACCCTTTCCCTTTTCATTTTCATGCGAAAAGAGGGTACTTTGATACGCAAGGCGCAGATGGTTTTCAGGCTCTGAAACTTAACTCGTAGGTACTCCATGAGGGCACCCCCTATGAAATCATCACGCTTACTACAGATACGGAGGGTATGCTTCGGGTAAACGCTTCACCAAAGATCTGAAATGTGGCCGGTTACTCTCTTCGCCATTGGCTTCACAGTTTCCTTAAACATACGTAGGGACCACAGCTACTCCCTAAGGGACTTACCTGCTGTTCTTGGAGGTCTGGCCTCCAGGGCCGCTAACTCGTGACTGAATCCTATGCCCTCCTCCTTAACTGGCTGTGATTCATTATTTTGGGGAAAGTTTGGCTACAAGGTCATTATTGGTTTTAGGGAGTTGCTGCAATGTGTCATTCAGCTGCGAGGTTGCAACGGTTTGTTTAGCAAGTATAGTTCCTTCAGGCGGCCGGTTTGAGTACACAACATAGTAACGATATTTGGAAGCCCACGGCTGTTAGGACAATTCCATATAACAGGGATATCTTGGTCATTTGTAATTGACAAAGGCCTACAGTTTTCATGGTACCAGGTCATGCATGTACAACAGCAGAGCCTTTTGCCGCTGTCGCTGCCATTGAATATATTCTGGCGTACAGTGCCTGTTTCGTGTTCCATGGTTATCAAATGTGCCCGTCACTTTATTTTCTTTACTGTTTTGCTACGCAATGCCATCATAAATGCTCTGAGATGAAATACATTCACTGTAAATATTAGAATTCACCACTTCAGCCGATTCCTTATTTGGCGATATTGATAATGCAGATAGCAAGTGTCGAGACTTCACCTCTTTTCTTTGTGGTTTTACCTTTAATTTTGTCCTGTATTTGGGACTGATGTGTATCATTAATCCCATTACACAAGTACCAGCACTTAACATGTGTTGTAATATTTGGTGTATCATGTAATTTGACAATCATCTCGTCTTTAAGTGATTTGAAGAAAGAGACTTTGCTGAATGATAGGGGTTGTGAAACATTGGTCTGTGATAGATGTATGAATTTAACTTTTGTAAGTCTGTATTTGTTCAAGTTTACTTTTCAATTGTTTCTTTCGCACAGCATGGGCCTAAGAAATCTTCTCCACTGACATTTAAACACAATATATTTCAAATTCAAATAAATTTGAATGTTAGTGCTCGCTAACGGTCGTTAACGAGGGATTATATCCCATTATTTATCTTTTGTAATCCCCTGGACTAAGAAGTGGTGTCGGGCTGGTTGGACGATAACAGAGTAAAATAAGGATGGTCGCTATGGCAACCACAATGCTGTACATAAAAAGGCCCAAAACTAATGAAATATGAACTATTTAAGAACAAACCTTAGACTTTTAGGTGGTGTCTTTCACCAGACATCTATTTTGCCACGATTTCCTTTGGAAGTGTCCTCTGATTCTGTAAAATCCTATTAAATGTAACCTGTATAATATAGTGGCGGTAAAAATATGTCTACACAAAAGAACGTGACGTCATGAGTCCTCTCTAATATATAAACAAAATAAGGTAATCAAAGGTAATTAAAGAGGTATTATAGTAGAATAGTAATCCCTACAGATTTTCCATAAAACAAAACAGAAACATAGTTCCCGTATTCTGATCACTCCGCTAGCACGATGAGGAATAACCTCCACACAGAGTTGTATATTTCAATCAGAGCAATCTCCCCTCAGAATAACACATTAAATCAAGAATGTCATTTAAAAAAAATTATTGTACATGGATCACTTTACATGCATCTCCAACTATAACAGTCACAACACAGGAAAGTTCAATTTCATAATGTCAATTTAATCTTGTCAATTTATTATTGTCAATATAATATAGTTAATGTAATTATTACTGGTCTCATGAAAATGACCAGCTCATACCATGCAAGTGGGCAGCACGCCTCAGGTATCCATGAATTCTTAACAATTCGAATAAACGGTAGGCCTATATCCTTCTCTAGTGTTGTCATCCATGTGACGGATCCGTCACCACTTGGCCCACGCAACATATATATATATATATATATATGTGTGTGTGTGTGTGTGTGTGTGTGAGAGAGAGAGAGGTTGTGTGTGTGTGTGTGTGTGTGTGTGTGTACACACACTTTTTCTGTTTTGTGTGAGTGCCCATGCATGATGTTATATATGCGAGATATGTCCTGTGTTACTTAAAAAAAAAACAGTTGATACAAGATATAGGTGTGCACTTTAAAACCTCCTCATGACCATCAACTGACCGCCAGTCGAAGAAGCCTGTGGAAAGGGTACCCTGTACGCCGACATGGCACTTAATGCATCCTCGTGTCTTCCTTTTTAACTTACAGTGGCCAAGGTTAGGTCAAGGCCGCTGAAATACCTAGCTATAATACATACAGGGTTGTGGCAAAAAATAAACTTTCTTTTATGTTCTTTTAGTTGTTTGTATATATTTTTCTTCACACTGAATGAAGATAAAACAGACACGGTACTTCTGCTGGTAATATGTTGAACATTTATCAATGACTCCTCATGCAAATTCCGTCATGAAGAGTGAATATTTTCATCCACGAAATATTTCTAAAATTTGGCTTTATCTTTCTCGAAGAACAAATCAGCGTATCACGTACAAAATCTGTCATATTACATATTGTGCGTTGTCTAGCGGAAAAAAATTCCTCACTGAACCTTTTTCATCATATCAATGATAAGGTGCTCTCACAGCTTCAAGTCAGTCCTTACTTGCCCTGCCAGCAGTAAAAATGTATCCACGTTTGGTGGCAGGGCTTTTGTAAATGTTGGAACAAGCTCATGCATGTCAAATGCTCATTATTCAGGCACATTGACACTGCTCATTATAAATGTCTATGATAGTATAACATGACATTAATATATATATATATATATATATATATATATATATATATATATATATATATATTCTCTGTAGCGCTCATTTTCTGAAGAGTTATCCAAGCAATTGACGTGAAATATTACTGAAGATTGACGACCATGAAACATTTTGCGCCCTTGAATTAGAGAGGCATCAGAAATATACCCTCTAGACAGCGATATCTGATTTCCTTATGTTGATATTATCTCAAGAGCTATTCTGGTAAATGCTGTGTTTATAATAATATCTATGAGAGGGTCAAATTTCTATCATATTTCAGACCAATAATTAATCTAATATGGCTGACAGGCAAATATTATTAAATCTTTTGGTGTACATTGTCCTAATTACCACCAGCGTTATAGCCATATTTTGTTTAAGATTTGTCCCACTGAGATTACACATTTTTTACTATTTCGGCATACAATATGGCTACAGGGCTGCCATTTTCAGACAATCAACATTGACGGGGCCTAATCGAGGACCTTAACCGTTTCAATCATTCCAAGTCAAAGACAAAATGACTGAAACCTTCATTGAGTTCGGATAGATTTATTTACAGAAACGCAGAAGGGTCGTGCTTTCTGGTGGCCATTTTTAACTTATAATTAGATCCCGTGATCAAAATGAAGAAAGCCTATACAAAAAAAAAAAAAAAAATTGGTTGAGGCCAAAAAATAAAAAACAAGGTATGGTTCTCAGGCACTTTTTTTTCTTAGAAATCATTGCGGGTGGGCCGTATTTTATTTTAGACCTTTTTTGATATGTTTCGATAAAAATGTCATATAATCAGGGAAAAGCATGAAAATAACAGTTTTTTTTTTGCTAAACAGGTAAAAACACTACATATCAGAGGAAATCGTATCAAAATTGTATTATTTTATCTTCTTGTAAGATAAAAATCAAAATAAAAATGATTGATGAGGGGGGTTAAAATTGACGCGGGTGGTGCCTGAGAACCATGTCTTTTTTTTTTGGCCAAAGGGCTCAAACACTCGGCCTAAAATAAAAAATAAAATAGCTTAAAAAATTCATTCAAATAATATATTCTAAAAATAAAAATAGTAAAAATAAATACAATCAATAAATATTTGCAGTTACTATAGAGGTTATGTCAAACAACATTAACACAAGCTTAATAAAGTGATTAATTTCGCAAAACTCATAATCAGGGGAATCCTTACTAAAATATAACATATTAGATTTTGCATTTACTATGTCAATGACTGTTACATAAGGGCGGGCTATATTGATAAATGTGAAGGCTATACCATATGTATTACCCCCGCCCCGTTGAGAAATTGCATGTTTATGCCGTCAAGAAGATTTATTATTGTTTACAAACGATGTCTGAAATTTTTTTAATTTCTTTTGCTGACAACCTTAGCGCAATCACAGGCAAAAGAAAGGAGGTTTTGGACTCCGGGAGGTTTATTGACATAGAAATAAACTGTGTAATCCCTGTAAGTCCGCTCCCCATTAATTAGATATCACTCACAATTTATACGATCTATGTATTATATACATATCCAGTTTGATGGAAAGTATACACGGGAAACTCGGGTGGGGGGGGGGGGGAGGCTCTCTATTGTTGGGTGATCCAAAAACAGTATTTGCATTCACGTATTCGGCCCGAATTGCAAGGTTCATCCGTGCATAAGTGACCGTACATTTGTGAATATTTATTGATGACATTACTGAATCCGAATCATGAGCCCGATCCACACCAAAATCCCATCGATTCGTCATAAGCCCCTTCCTGAAATGCCATGGAAATTTCATGAGTTTCCGTTCATGATTCCGCGGTCATGTTGTCAACAAACACCCCTAAACACGTGCACAAACACACATACGAAGGGGGTTGAACGCATACCCTCTTGGTGAAGGCTAAAATTAAAAATCATATCAACAATGAGAACATGGACTCAAAGCGGGGGATGACCTGGGGATACTGGTGGAAAGAATCTTTCCGGTTAACCAGACCTGATACACTTTTACACATGATTAGATGGCATGAGAAGAAAGTAACATTACCATTGAATATTAGGTAGATTGCAGCGACACTAAAGCGTACGTAAGTGAGAGAGCAACAAACATGAAATTAATAAAAAACATGGAAAGATTTATACTCAGTATAATAAGAAAAGATAAAAAGAGACGACGCCTCCATGGATTTCTTTTAATGAAATCATGTGCCTTGATATAGTGAAGAATGAAATAAATCACTGTATGTGTATCATAAATGATGCAACTGTGACATAAGTACACGAATTATCATTAACATATATAGTTTTAAGAACAAATAATTTGTTCAAGTTTGTATATATATATATATATATATACACGCATGCAGGGATACATACAGTGTTTGTTTTAACAGTTCCGCTCCCGTTGTATTTTCTCATTGCGGATAATTTGTATCAAAGTTTATACCCTCTTTATTCGCATACTAGCGGAACGAAGAGGTGTGCTATATGGCCAACCCATACAGTAAGGCCTAGTGGAACAGGACAGTTTGTACAAGCCGGTCAGCAGTACATTATGACAGCCAGAGTGGTACCACCAGCCCGCATGGTACTGGTTGGCGCAGTTGTGTCGTCCTCTGTATGAGTTATAGTCCGGTGTGCCGAACTGTTTGTTGTTGTGATTATTTAGAAGACTGTCTGCAGTCCCTGACCCACTGCTGACAGTCAGGGTGAAATTTGTGGCTTCAGTTCCGACTGTAAATGAAGAGTGTTCCACGTACTTGCTTTGTCTGCTGGCCCACTCGGTGAAGTCTATACGAAGTTTATATCTGTTTGCCTTTGTTAATCTGTACATATACTCGTTTCCGAGCCAGAATTCAGCAGCCGGCGAGCCGAATCCCCACTTGTATCTGTTCCAAGTTTGGTTGAAGTTGACGGATCCGTTGAAACGACGCAGCAAGTATGTCCACACCGTGGGTCCCATCTCACAGTAGACGGACGTCGAGGCGTTACTCCCGGCTGGTTTGATGACGTAGACACCACTGGTCCGGCTGCCCATTTCATAGGCCTCCTGGCAGTCTGGAATACATATCAAATATATGCTTGAAAATAATTGATGTAATACGAGTGTATATATATATATATATATATATATATATATATATATATATATATATATATATATATGTATATATATTTTACATTATTAGTACTGTCAATATTTTACCTCAGTCAGAAAGTTTTATGTTTTTATCATCGTTCTTACTGGTTTGTAATTTGCTTTTTCTGACTGTAGGCCACTTTACTAAAAATGTTCACATTAAATATTCGTTGGAAGGTTATGGCAACACCTAAGGGACAATTTTCTGAAGTTTAGAGGGAATCTGAACTCTGTCGGAGATATATACGCGGTCTCTGACGACTTTTGCAACTCTTTATATATATATATATATATATATATATATATATATATATATATATAATATACAGTAAATGTGTAATCGAGTCAAGAAGATTCAAATATTAAAGAAAGTATCTTGACGCACTTATCGATGAAAAATAACAATGACCTAGTGGGAGATAAAAAAACAGTAATTTCTTGACCGATGTTTAAACTATATCCATTACATCATTAAAAACGTAACACCCCTGTCAATAACATTTAATATATATATATATATATATATATATATATATATATGTATGTATGTATGTATGTATGTATGTATGTATGTATGTATATATATTCTCCTTTTTGAGAATCAAATCATCACAGAATTATTCTTTTCAGTATTATTTAACTTCATTCGGCCTTTTTTCTTTCAGATTTAAGATTCCAAAGACAGTTTCAATAGAACAAGGAAAATGCTTGAAGTGCTACATTATTTAACGATAGACAAAGTATATAACATTTTACCTATCGGCTTCTTATCATGGTACTCCGTCACTCTCTCGTCGAGTTTCCTCAGGGTGTTGTTGAGCTCTTGTATGCCAGAATACTTTGCCATTTCCTGCTTGATTTCTTCCTGTTTCCGGATGACGAGTTTCATGTGATCAACCAGGTCTTCCATCATCTGTTTAGTAACGTTGTTTACACGTCGCCTTATACCAGCATCCTCGTTTAGGGAACTCAAAATGGTCCTAAGATTTCGAGAAATAAGGACATTGTGTTTTTCCATTTCTTTTAATCCTCTGAGAAATGTGGAGTTTACTTGAGTTGTTAACATCCGAGCCAAATGTTCAAGTCTTCCGAGGAACAGGCGACTCACATTGTTTGATGGAGCCGGCATCCCGCCTTGGGTTTGGTCGTTCGTAGTTTTGAAATTCTGAACTAATTGCATGTTCATGGCATAATAGTTCATGCCGATGTCCCCCTCCCTTGGCTTCGGGGGTTCAGAGGCCATTGTTGCACTAACTGTGAGTAACAGCAACAGTAACATCATGACTCTGATTTTATATATTCGTTGGTCAGAGGACCTGTTACACCGGAGCTAACTCGTCACCGGCTGACGGCTAGAAGACAATGTAACGTAAATGAAGAGAGAGAAAGGCCAGTAGTACGCAAATCGTGTGTACGTTACTGACAATGCCATATGATCTCTCTGTCAAGGGCCACTTAGAACTACAGAGATAATTTCTTTTACTGATGAGACTGACACTATGTTTTTTCATGGTTTGTCGCGTTCAACCACCATCCCCCAGTTCTTACTCATGAATTTTCCCACGATCCTTGCAAACAGCCACTGCCCTCATGTATGCACACTGATAATCCACTGCTGCCGTTAAATTGATCGTCATCTCAACGTTTAGTCTTCACAAGGTATTGAACTTATAGGAAAACAAGTGGACCTACAAATGGAATAGTTGATTTTAAGTGGGTAGCATTGGCCCATTTTAATGTTTGCATGTCCCTCATGTTAGATTTAAAAAAAAAAACAAATTGACCTGTGGAGTTATAGACAAAAATTGTTATACCTGTATACAAAGCTCTGATTACACCAAAACCCTTATATAATAAGCTAAACTAAAAAAATTCTTTCAAACTGCCCTTCTTAAGTGACTCGGGCAACAAATATTCATTTTTATTTCTTGAAAGGTGGAACACATATTCCTTAAGTATGTATTGATATTTTACATATTTAAAGGTTAACATACACAATATCAGACATTATTTAAACCCAGTCTACCCTTTAAAATACAGATGTAATGTTCAGGTTTTTACTTTTTGCCTCCAAAGCAAATGGAGGGACATTAAGATAAGCCTTCAAAAGGACTCCTTATCTTCTGTAATGGAGCTCCTCCCGCTTACACATATAAACCACAAACACTCTGTCTGCAAGTCCCCGTATTTTTAGTGTGTTTGCTTTATAAAACAAAGTATACAGATCTACTGATTCAGTGCTTTGTTTTTAATATAATATAATATAATACAATCTTATTTATAATACAATATAATATAATATAATATAATATAATATAACATTATATATAATTAAGTATAGTATGTATAATATGATATAATATAATATAATATAATATAATATTATGTAGTATAATATAATATAATATAGTATAGTATATATAATATAATATAATATAACATCATATAATATTATATAATATAAATAGTATAATATAATATAATAAAATATGATATAATATAATGAAATATAATATGACAAAATATAATATAACATAACATAATAAACAAAATATAATATAAAATAACATAATATAACATTTGTTTCGTCACAAATACTATAGAATAATAAAAAGACTGCCTAAACTATTTTGATATAAATAGATTAACTAACAACACACCAATGACAGATGTGTATTTTGTTCTAAAAAGAGTTTGTTAATTAATAAGCAATTGATACGGCTAAAGTGTATTTCAAATCCTACGCACCACATACATTATTTTTTTAGGAACAACTGAATATTTTTTAATGTCAGACTCTATCGATCTCAGAAAATGTTAAGATACCTTGGGCCTCAGAGTAAGAAACGGGTTTTTGCCTTGGTACACAGGTGGCGCTGCGATAGCCCCTTCGAAAAATAATTAGAGATATTTCTGGATTCATTTAGAAATAAGGATAATAACCCTTCTTAAGACACGCGATGCACTATAACCGACAGTTCAAGACTAACAACGTGGATGTCAAAGGCATGGCCACAGTGGAGCTCCGTGACAAAAGTCCGGTGCAACAACCGTCAGTTATAACATAGACATGTGGTAGGCGGGATTTCAAATAAACTTTTGTCAATTAATTATTATCTATTGCCTGGCAGGGTTATGATGTTGTAACATTTATTTATGTTAAAATAGTCTAGCAAGTCTTCATTACATTGTATCTTATTTCGGATAGAGATAAACTGGTATTTAAGTGCAAATTAACGAGCGGGTAAGATAAGCTAACACAGTTATAGTATAATATTTAGGAGTATGGCAGCAGTGCAAAGCTTACTGATTAGTCAGTAGTTTGATCAAGGTACAGGTGCACATTTAAAGGGGCCTATGTCAATTTGTGATGTCTGTTAACTAAATATAAACTGAATTTTTCAAAATATCCCGCCGCACACAGCCAGTCCTCCTAATACAAATTAAGAGAAACTACATGATCCATTCTTGTCCTCAATTATCTCTGAAACCGCGATGCGTATGACACTTTGCTATACCTCATTTTAAAGGTTATTGTTCCCGCAGTGATCTTGCTGATATGAGAATAAATAAAATAATTTTCGATTTGCGAAGTTACCACCGAAAACAGCCGAACTCCCTTCGGCAAAAATCGGAAAGCCTGCATCCCCCAGGGGAGGATTGAGGTCAATTGTGCATGTGGATAAACGATGCTATCAATGACGAATAGAAGCATGTTCAAACTGACATTTGACCCTGCCACTGACCCACTTGCAGCGTCAGAAAATGTTATCAGCATGTGATTCTCGATCCCTTGCCACGCCCCCTTTTCAGCCGCCACAACCTTTTTTGAAGGGTTTCAGACCAATGTTTTCGACCTGGGCCCTAACTTGTCCGGACCTGGGGACCTATCTTAGGTTTTGAAACCCTGGGGAAGGGGGTCCGAACCCCTCCACCCATTGGATTTTCACCATTGCTACTAACGAGGTATGCATATTCCCATTTCTTTCTTTGGAAACAACTTCCTTGCCTTAAAATATACATTTAAATCATCTTTCATATCTTCCTTACATCAATCTATCATTTATACATCTAACATTAATATCATTTGTAATCATTCAAAGATCTTCGTAAATATCAATGCCAAAGCGTCCCATTTTGGTTCGCAAATTTAATCATCACTGACCAGAACGTTAAAGTAAATATACCAATGTATGAATTTCTTACCACTAGCACAATTCCACAAAATAATTGTAAAAATATTTTTACATCTCTTATTTAGACCGTATCCCACTGAAAATCTATATTTTAGAATAACTTTTAGAATAAAAAAAAATATCCAACATTCCTAATCTCATTAAATGCATTTCACAACCCTGATAAAAGGCCCGGTTACCGGGTTTATCAGTTGGTTTGTTTATATCAATGTGAAGTTTGTTTATATTCATATGTTAATACCGTTGGGGGCCCGCCAAAACAGTCCAAACATTCTGCAAGGACATATGGTGGCAAGTCAGATGAACCAGAGGTCTGCAACCAGTGACCTTTCAACTTCAGCATATATGCTACCAGCCACCTAAGGTTTCATGGTTTTACTGTTTGTCAGCTTTAGGGACCTGTACAGCTGAGTGGTAAAACGCTCGGCTTTATCCGACGGCGACCCGGGTTCGCTTCTCGGCGTGGCTATATATATATATATATATATATATATATATATATATATATATATATATATATATGATAGTGGGTTGTAGTTGTCCGTCAAAGATTGGTGGTTTTCTCCGGGTCCTCCGGTTACCTCCACCCTTACCCGCTACCAAGCTCAAGCATCATAGCCATGGAGAGTGCCTCGTATTTATTATATCTGGTTGTACAATCCATGTAAAATAAATAAAGTTTATATTTAATAACGCATATAGTGTGTTTGCAAAATGCTTGTAGATAGACCTACTCACACATCTGTAACAGAGGCGTAACTGTTCTGAACGGGAATTAACTACATGTATGATCCCTTGTAAGACATCAGGCTAATAATGACAGTATATGTAGACTGGCAGTATATGTTTTGCCTAGGTAATAACAACCATTTCAGATTCTTATAGACCTTTTGGCCATTTGGTGATGTTAAGCTATATATTTCATGTGTTGTTTTATTTTATCTGTGGGGAAAATCCTACACCGGCCCTCTGCTCAGCGTAGTATGAGTTAGCCGTGGTTTTACATAATTGACGGGGTTGTGCTTGACGTGTAAAGTACAGGGTAATCCTGTGACTGAGGCCTTGCTTTCTGTACTTCTGCAGCAGTAGTTCTTCCACACTAACCAATCGAATTGACAATTTAAAGGAAATTATTATCATGGAATTTTCAGAAGAGGATTCAAAGTTTTGTTTCTCATATTTAAGGGTCGAGGGCCCAATATTATTTAAAATCGAACACCTGCAAATAATCATGTTTACCCGGTGGCTCGCAGAATATGGCCTGC
Source organism: Sipunculus nudus (assembly GCA_026874595.1). NCBI lineage: Eukaryota > Metazoa > Annelida > Sipuncula > Golfingiida > Sipunculidae > Sipunculus > Sipunculus nudus. Next base: position 11,433,131 of record CM049321.1, read on the forward strand.
AGTGACCCAATTCGGGAACACGGAGAGGGATCTTTACCACCTGACTGGATATAAAGTTTACATTTACTTGGTCGGACTGACGTAATTTGAGTCTGCCAAGGCCGTTAACTGGTGCCTGGACAATCGAGGGGGAAAAAGCTCGGCTCTCTCCGCTGGCGACCCGGGTTCGATCCCCGAAGAGGCTATGAGAGTGGGTTGTTGTGGGTTGTTGTGGCCCATCCAAGGCCGGTGTTTTTTCTCCGGGCCCCTCCGGATTCCTCCACCCCAAGAAACTACCGAACGCCTCCATTGGAACCACGGAGTGGTTTTATTAGTTATAACAGCTAGTTGTACTATCCATGTAAAAAAAATAAAGTTAAAAAAATACGACCTAAAGAACCGAATCAAATGACTGATGCTAAACTAGCAATCACAAATGAAAAATATATCTGCTTATGAAAATGATAATAAATAATACATTGATTGAGACTTGCAACAAAGATAACTTAATGTCATTAAATAGTAAATACCTATGTATGTATACCCCTGTATGCTAATTAAATGTTAATTTGCATAAATACACAAACATATGCACATATGTAAGGACTTAAATATCGTCAAACTATCTTGGTTCAGATTAGATTGATTTTTTTAAGTTTCCTTGATATATACCTACTTTTCATCCTTAGAATATCCCCAATTAAATCTGCTGTATAGAAATATAATTTCTGTTGTTGGTATGAAAGTATGTGGTAGCTTATTAAGATACGTATATATTGCGATATTTTCATTGTATTTACAAAATAATTTTAAATTATGTTTGTTCATTGGTTGACTCGTTGCGAATGATTTATTTTCCAATCCTTAGTTGTACAGGAAATATATTGTCTTACACCGTAATTGGAACCAGATATACCAGATATATTGAGGATAATGCATAGAGGTGATGACGGAACGATAACTCCAATTCGTGACACAAGTCAAGTTGAAAACTCCACCGCAAAGGGCATTTATTATATGACTGTGATATTGCTGAACACAGCCGGTGGTCTTATAACATAAAGTCTATAAGTGCATGAGGAATTTACAATTAGAAATACAAGTACAATGTATACAAATCAAACCGTATGTCCCGTCTCCAATTAAGCCAGTTGTCGTCATTTTCTTCCCCAAAGAAGAACTTTTCGAAGGTTGGGCAAACTACGGCCCGGGGCCCACCTGTCGGCCGCGAGGTAAATTGATGCGGTCCGTATACATCCTTGCATGGCTACGTTAATTTTTTTGCGGCCCAAGATAATCTAGCATCGAATAATGACTTTACAGGGGTACCTATTTTAAAATCTTATTCTAAGATCATCTTGATAAGGAATATATTTTATTTTAATATTCAAATATCATCAACTTATCTCTAATTAACAAGCAGTCAATATATGAATAATACTGTGCATACTCTTTGTTTCAACTTATATATTGTGAACAGACTTACTCACATGCAAATATGAAGTCCCATGTCACACATACCCACTATAACCTACAATAACCTGCGATTACCAGCCACTTTACGGTCACGACTTCTCTTTGCCGATCATGTCCGACTGGTTGTAGGAGCTTTGCCTTACGGTTTACAGATGAGGCCACGCTAGGAGCGGTGGTAAGTTGTAGGTGAGAGATTTAGGGTCCTGTCTGGCTGCGCTTCATGCAACCGTGCTACTCTCCGTGCGATCACTACCGACTTATCATTCAATGAGAAGAAAAGAAGTTTGATAACTGCCGCGTGATCGCCCAAGTGATCGTGTAAAACATTAAATAGATATTTGAAAAGATATTTGTGTTTCTCTGTATAACAAACTATTTTATTAAGTTTATTCATTAAACATTTGTAAAATACGTTCAGGCATTGTCTCAGGAGTGGTTTGATGTATCCGACTGAAATTTGCATGTCCGTCCATCTTGGATAGCTTTCTCCTACACCACTCGGAACACCTTGACTCATTTGCAGATGATCTCGGGAAACACAAGAATTTTAGGTTTAGGATGTATCTATGGCCTAGGATGTGCCCAATCAATGGGTATTTTCTGCGCCGGAAGTACAGCGAACAACACCCATGGTTTATATCATAATAGTCCCTAATAAACTTCATCCCGAAGCATTGCTTAAACAATGAAATGTTGAACATTTGCAAAAATCGTTAAAAAGACTTTTAAAAGCGCGAAAATTAAGGTATTTGATCTTGCTATATGACGTCTCCAGGTATGAGTTTAACTAACGCCAGAAAAAGCATTCTCTGGCGTCAACTTTATACTCATGCAGTAAAACTAGGCGAAACTAAGTAAGCGAAAAAAAAATTATTCCATAGACATCAATGATAATAGCAATCACATACAGAGCGCGTCTCTTTAAATGTTGGTTTGTTTCTGATCGCCCTGGGACGAGGCCTTTACCTTCTCCGCCGAACTGCTTTTTTGGGGCAATATGGCTGCACCTTTGATACTTCCGAGGTTAAAATACGAATTCGGCCGAAGAATTCTGACTGCTCATACACAAGATAGGTGGCGCTTCCTGCATTTATCTCAGGAGCAGAAAGATGTATCGGACTGAATTTTGAATATTCATAGAATATGTAGGATAACAATATCTGATACACATGACTGGTGGTGTCACATATATATTAATCTTTAGTTTCGTCCTTGCGCGGGCCTTAGGAAATATGGGCATCTCTGATACCACAAATCTGGGCCTATGTGATCGAAAAATTCGCAAATTGGCGAATGCGAGGGGATTAGCGGAAGGTTTGCGAAGGCTCGCAATTTTTTGCGAAGTGTGCTGGAAACCTCTCGCACGTCTCTCGCAATTTTACGATTAATCAGCCGTTGCGAACACTCGTAACCCACGTTCCATTGACCTTCGGGATATGCCTGTGCCATATGCAGACACGAATATGTTCAAAAGTGATCAATGTATAAGTTGTTTGATCTTACGTCTTGACGCATCTATATATTAATGCTTAAAGGCCCATGGCTTGTGACTGTACTGTTTATTGAAAGAAGATTAAGGTAACAAAAATGATATACAGGTAGAATTATTTCAGACTGGATTTCAGGTTTCAAAGGCACGCGGGATAGAAAATCCAGAAATCATAACTGTCGCTAAGCTGAGACTTTAGAACTAATCACTGGCGTTATTTGTACACATCACGATTTTTTTCTTAAAGGCTCGAAGGGTGGGAGAAGGGAGGGGCGTTGAACCCAGGAACTTTCGCTGCGTTTTCCAACGCCGAATCCGACGCATCTCTGAATTGCATTTTTAATTACATTAATTATCTGAACGCCTTGTAAACATCCACAAAATATAGCTAAACTTGTATATTTACACTTTAATAACTGTCATAATCATCATGACTCATTGAGAGAAATACGCTAAATATGTGGTATTTACTCTGTATGATACTTGTATAATGCATTACTCTAAATTAACACGATTTATATGCGCACATGCTTCAGTATATTGTTTGGTCGTGCACTTATTGTTATAATATTATACATTATCATATGTTCTATACTGGTTGTTGAAATTCGGTAAAATTTTTAAATAATTGCAGTGATAATAGAGAAATATATGTTCAAAATCAGGAAAATTTCCAAGGGTTTTATATAATATGATTGTTTTAGATATTGCAAAAATCTTATTCATAAAAAAATAAAAATGTAAAAATTAACGTTCATAATTCGCATTTATCTGAAGTGGTATAGATTCATGTAATATAAATTTGATAATTTAGCAAACTAAGTAATTTTCTGATTTGACACAAGTGTGAACCAATCATGCAGAGAAACACCGACAGAACCGATAGCACCGATGCAAGCACAAGAGATAATCTTTTAATCAGCTAATTCGTTTCATGGAATACTGTTTATATATAATATAATAATATATATGATATTTAATTTATGTATGATATATATTATTTTATAAACGTTCTATACATCAATTGATGTCATTGAAATGGAAACTTAGTTCTGAGACTTCAGATTAATTAATTTTCATTTACAATTAGACAAATATATTTCTAAGCACTAAGAATTAAATATTTTTCTTAAAATATGCATTTCTTACTTACTATGTATTTTAAGGTTCTCTGTTTAGATATTTAAGATTGAATATGCACAAAGTATGGCGATTTTGTAAGAGAAGGAATATTTATTTCATAACAATATAGAATAATTATATTTAACATTATTGATATATAAACATACATACATACATATATATGCATATAAGGAATATATATATATACACACACCTTAGATTATATGCAAAGAGTATACGAATGTTAAACATTGAATGCTTGTGTTGGTATTAAAACATGAAGCATTGACCGTGTCTCGGTACTCTGCCCTGCATGGTCAGGGCCAAAAGAGGCTACGCAGACCGCTGCGAGAGGTATTTGAAAATCGCAAATTTACGAGAGCCTGCGCTTTTCAGTCAGTTTGCGAAAGTTTTGATCACATCCAAAATCACTCTGCGAGAGGTTTGCGAAAGGTTTTTGCTCGCAAACACCCTTGCGAGACGTTTGATCACATAGGCCCTGGAGAACTGTCATGTTAGGAGAGTTTCCATGCTCCACTTTATATATGCCTGTGTGATTTGGTGGAAACTTGTATTCGCTTGTCGACTTCACATACTCTGATTGTAACCGGTGTATGCAACTCACAACGAGTATATTATGTACCAGAATAAGTAAATATTATATCTGACTTAACTAATGTACCCAGTTTTCCCGATAAAAAAAAAAAAAAACAAACAAAGACCGGCACATGTTACGAATAATCTGACGCTCACCTGAGTCATTCTCCACACAGAGGCGCCATCTGGGTAAGGTAATTAAACTGTCTGGTAGCTTTTTGTTGCAGTGAATGCCATTACGCCAAATATCGAGCAGATTCTCTTTCGAATTCAAGATGATACTGTTCTGGCACATAGGGCAGATCATTCCCGATGTTATAAAAATGCAGTTTATCGTGACATAAAATTTTTAACCAGTAGATGAACTGCTTTGCTAAAAGAACTGCTAACGTGGTAATTGTCAATGACTCTTAACAGATGTCACATAAGAGGGATGTTTATGGAGATTCTGAGAAGTAGTTAATTAAATAAAATCAAAATTAGCCTTAAAAATGAATTTTCTGCAGATTATATTATTTAACACAATACAACATTCAGCAGAGTTGCGTCCGATGTAATTGTATTTGAAGTAGTTGTAATTACAATAACTTTTTTGAGTAACTGTAAAATGTTTATTATCTCAAGCTATTAGTTCATTCAGTACAATAACAGAAGCGGATCCAAGCCGGACCCCCCCCCCCCTCCCCCTTTTTTTCAGCCGCCGCAAAGTTTTTTAAGGGTTTCAAACCAAATATAGCGGCCTGGACCCCCCTTTTTCATACCTGGGAACCTTTTTTTGGGCTTTTTCATTAGTTCTCGTGGATTGGACGCCGCCCCTTTTCTTATTCCTGGATCCGCCCCTGAATAAAATAATAAGTGTACCAGCACAACCATCCTGGCTCATGGACTTACTCGCAGTGCTGTAGTCGAGTCCGTGTGCAAGTCCGAATCAAGGCTACTTGAGTCAAAGTCCGAGTCCTTGGGTTTCGAAACCAATAAAATCTCAACATTAAAAGAATTTTAAAATATAAATTTCAGATTACAAGAAATATTTTATGTTAGTTAACACGTGTTTTACTTGAATACTTAAATATAACTTTGAGCTCCCGATAAGAACTAAAGCTTCGTATATACATTCTTTTCCTTGTGATATTCTGTTAGAAGTTGTACATGAACGACTTTGTAGTATGTCACAGAGCTTCCCTTCTACTGGACATGAGATGAACACCGCATGATTTCTCGAGTCTTTATTTCCGAGTCCGAGTACAAGTCCGAGTCCAGGACCCTCGAGTTCAAGGCCGATTCCAGGACCCTCGAGTACAAGTCCGAGTCCAGGACCTCGAGTACAAGTCCGAGTCCGGGACCCTCGAGTAAAAGTCCGAGTCCAGGACCCTCGAGTCCAAGGTCGAGACCAGGACCCTCGAGTCCAAGGCCGAGTCCAGGACCCTCGAGTACAAGTCCGCGTCCAGGACCCTCGAGTACAAGTCCGAGTCCAGGACCCTCGGGTACAAGTCCGAGTCCAGGACCCTCGAGTACAAGGCCGAGTCCGAAAAGTGGACTCGAGTTAGGACTCAGGTTCACAGAATCACTGTTTTCTCAGATTCACGTGGCTTATACGTTGTTATGGTTTCACACAGTGCACCAGACACCTGTTTAATATATTCTAAGACTATGTGATAAGAGGTATAATCTTGCCTGACAGCTCACACAAATCTCTGATGCAGTGTTTGTTACTGTCCTATTGTAAATTGCCTTGAGTAGAAACGTTACTGCAAAGGATTGGTTAAGACATAAGTCAGTCGGGTACCCTGAATGCCGACATGGCATTAAATGTTTCTTTTAAATTGACAGTTACCACGCGAACGGCCAAGATCCAGTGGCATAACTATAGATTGTGTGCGGTCTGGGGCGGTCATTGAAATTTCTGCCCCACTGAACAACATTATTAAAGTGGAAACATATGCAACAAAAATATATTCAATATTCTTCGTTATAGGTATTTTGTAGACAACATAATTATATCATGTTATTTACTGAAAGGACAACCTTCGCCCCACACCGAAGGAAAATTACTTCCTTGCTAATGAAAACCGAAAGATCTGTTTGACTTACTTCAAACAAATATGTTTATTGCGCAGTTCACTGGAAAGGATAATCAATAACTGGAGAAAATAACATTATATTGCAGGTTTCTTATTTAAGTGGCAACGTTATTTCTCGTGTACACACGATATGTGATTAACTTTAAACTAACCATAATAAGACCTTATTTAGTGAGTCACATATGATTGAATTCAGAAACTGAACACAAACATCTTGTAACTTATAATTCCATCTCTTTGTTATCTGATATATATATATATATATAAATATATATATATATTTATATATATACCGAATGGAGGACCACTGAAATTTTCATTGTTTCCGTCCAAACCTATATAAAAGGACTATACGCGAGTGATGTGATTGGTATAATTGTTAAGTCAATAATGGGTGGAATACCTGAAATGGGGCCAGTAAGATAAGCCCTCTATATATCGGATTAGAAACCCATAAGTTTTATGAAAATGGAACTCTGCATGTTATGGTTCGGGAAACACAATAAAAATTACAAATCCAAACTGAAAAAAATAGCTAAACTTAATTTGTACAGATGAATTTTGAACTTCAACGCTAATATTTTAATATTTTTATTAAGTCATCTTTAAAAAGATGAGATCTTTAAGGCTTTTGTAATCTAATGTAAACGATTTAACAATTTAATAGCAATTATGTCTTCATACTCTTTTATTTACGATCGATCTGAAGGGTTGTACGTCCTTAAGGATAATTATATGGGGACGCCATATTTCCGTGCAGCACAAAGTCGTTTGATTGGTACTATTCCGTTATGCACTATTTGGCCACTGTGCAAGTGGGCGGAGCTTAAATGTCCTTCATAAAAAAAACCTATCGAATACGCCAATATATCCAATGGCAGGGGCAGAGGATGTATCTAATTAACGTCAAGAATATAATAAATCTTTACTCTGTGCTGGAGGTTGCGTCAGGGGTTCCTTATATGTTCAATAGATGTCGCCCCTGCTTGGCAGTTACACTTTCTGTTGTGTGTGATCTGGTGTGTGATGCCAGTTGATGATCCTCGGGCTACATTGGAAATCTTTTTAAATTATATGTTAAAGTTATAAAATTTAGGTCTTAGGTCTCTTGTTTGCATTTTCACAGATGAATTCTGAGATAATTTTCCCTTGAAGGATTATCACTATTACAATACAATAATGTCAGCATGCAATAATGGTTAATCCCCTAATTCATGCAAGTAATCCTTTTTTATAATGTTGAAAAGACCACAACAAGTGTCGCTGCATTGTCACCTAGCATATACATCTTCAACAATTTTGGAAACAGTTGTATCACGTGATATATCCAAGGAAGCACGTGCACAAATTTCTGTTTATATTTACAATACCGCGTCACGGATATTGCATCTCAAAATAGATCCACAGGTTTATCAATATATCAAATATTTTTCACGGACAAATACCTTTTGTTGGTTATATTCAGAATGGATGTTGTCGAAGTACACTCTTTATTTGCTCCATTTACTTAATTATTGTAATTTAAGCTTCTCAGGCGAACTGACTCGATTTGCATGAGACCTAAATTTGACTTTCATAGACAGATCTCTTGCGTGGAGAATGCGTTATGATAATACTAATATTCGTCGACAGGTGTCACTTCTCCAGTGGGTATAAGCGTCCGTTTCACCCGGCACGTCAGTATAGTTTTCTTTCTTCTTCATCATAAAAAGTTTCAGGGCCGTTATTAATATTACTCCACCAATGACTGGATATAAAGATGCACAGTTATACCGTGATATCAGGTAGCAAAATATAGTTCAAGTGTAGATGCATTTGTAATTTCATTTGCGTTTTCACATAGGCCTACATTTGATCGTTTTCATGGCATTTGCATTTTGCATTATATATTATTAAAGCGTGCTGTGCGAATGAGTGTTTGCAAGAGACCTAAATTGGACTGTCATAGACAGATCTCTTGTGTGGAGAATGCGTTATGATGATACTAATATTCGTCGACAGGTGTCGCTTTTCCAGTGGGGATAAGCGTCCGTTTCACCCGGCACGTATGTATTCGTATTTGCAGTAAATTTACTTGGAACATTTTAATGCAATGAGTCACATTTGACCCAAGCACTGCAGTATTATCATCAACGTTTAGAGGATCAAATAGGGGGGGGGGGGGGTAGTTTACTGCTCTGTTTTGGAGTTTAGAGGAAAGAATTAAGGAGTATCCAGGAAATAAAAAATAACAACGTAGTTCCAATCTGCCTTGAGTCATATTTTAGAGGTAGAGCTAATCTTAACCCCATAACGGGAATTCAAATAACAAATATATAATCATGAACACTAACGCATGCACAGAGGAATATATATATATATATATATATATATATATATATATATATATATATATAGAGAGAGAGAGAGAGAGAGAGAGAGAGAGAGAGAGAGAGAGAGAGAGAGAGCGTGACAAAGAGAGATAGATAGATAGAGAGAGAGGGAAATGGACAAACACAGAGAGAATCAGAGACGACAGATTTTATTGTACTCAAAGAAATTTCTGAAACAATATAAACACCTTAGATCTGGAATCCGGGATCTCACCTACACGTAAATGCATCACTTGTGTGCTTGTAACTCGACTCGTTGTTAATATATCTATGGGTGACACCTGCTGGCCATATCAAGGATTAGCTCAATGAACTTTTCTATCTCACATATCAAAGACGGGAAACCTGATCCTTATTAGACCAGTGATCTTTTTTTCTTACTTTGATTATATGGTGTGAGCGCCAGTTGGGGGACTTAGCTCAGAGTTGAAAATATGTGTATTTCAGCTGGTTATCATTTGGTTATAAATCCTCAAGGAATAGTGACTTTTTCATAGTATGTTTTTGTTGGTTTGTCTGTTATCAATTCTACCAAAAATGTTATGAATGGATGTAAATTAAACTTGGTAAAAGGGCAGTTGAACATTAAAGAAACCATTAATTAAATTTGGAGGCAATGTGAACCATGCACGATAATGTGCTTCAACGGTGGGTTATTTACCATTGTGAGATAGGGCACTGTGATTGTCCTGACCGAAGACCTCGTCCATGTACTCGTAAAAGGGGCCGCAT